>JACBWW010000012.1:19214953-19638804 GCA_020086605.1 Lanius collurio | reverse complement strand
TATTCTATATTCTATATTCTATATTCTATATTCTATATTCTATATTCTGTTCTAAGCTTTCCTTCAACAGAAGTAGGGATATATTTCCTGCTAAATTATCTCCGTTGTCTCTTATTTTAATTACCTTATATCTATTATTTTCTCAAAATACAAAAGCTATTGGAGAGACATTCCAGCTGAGAATGAAACAACATAATTCTTGGATGTAGGAGAAGCCATGTTTACATCTTCCTCTTAAGCAACATGCAGAACCCTTAAAAATTGGCCCACTTGTTTTAGTAGAGCAAAAAATTTTATGTAGTGGCCATACACAATAATGACCATTATGAGGGAATGCATACAAGTTAATAAGGAGCACTCTTACTTGAGAACCAAAACCCACTAATGGAACAGGATCTGCAGGTGTGCAGGATGGAGTCATTCACCATCTCAGAGAAGGAAACTTGTATTTCATGAAGGGCCTTCAGGGAAGGGAAAAGGACCAGGCTTCTACATTTTTTGAAATGAAAAGCACCGAAGAGAGCCCAAAGCACTCTTAAGTGTTACTGGGAGAATCCCTTGGGCTGTAATGTAGGTGAGGTTTGGGTGATTGGCAGCAAAACATGCTGAAGATTAAGTGCACATGATGATGGCTTCCAGAATGGGAAGCAGAGAAAAACCAAGGGACTGGTAAAGCTAGTAAGGGGACAGGGCCAGTGGTGGTATCTGGGAGTATTCATAAATTTTATGTCTGGAAAGGAAGATGACGAGAAGCAAAGGCTGTAAAAGTGACTAGTATGATTTGAGACCAGTAGGAGAGGGATGAAGCAGTCACTGGAGGCAAGTTTTTTTTGATCAGAGCACAGCAGTGGGGGTGAGGACAGCCAAACATCTCTCAGGCTCGTTTCTCAGACCTTCCTCAGGTGCATCTCTTATTCCCCATAACAAAGACTGAACAATCTCCTTAAGACTCCTCTTTTTTTGGCTTGACTTCGACTTGACTTTAATGAACTAGCTTCCATACTGGTGCTGTTCAGCATTGGTCTTTCCCTTGTTTTTTGCTGTGTGGTCTGTAACTGTCTCAGTCAGACTGCAGGCTCCATAGTAAATCATTATAGTGCTAAAGTATAAATCACAGAGAAATACAGCACCTATACGGTAGCTAAATTATACCTGTGGTGTTCTGTAAATAATGAACTACCCAGGAGTAAAAATTACAAAAGGGTAAGATGCAGAACTTGAACCAGTTGTGCTGTAGCTCTGGTCAAATTAAGATACAGTCAAGAATTTTAAACATTACACTACCTATTTTATTTAAGAATTTAGTAGCACATAGGAAAGCTCTTCACTTGGGGAGAAGCTGTGATGTATTTCTAATCCAAGAAATATCACAGACAGAGTTGTCACCAGTGAAAACCAATTTGGACTCAAGTGAAAGAAAGGATAAAAAAATGACAATAGGAAGCCATTACAGGACACTGGGGGAGGATGAGAAAACAGAACAGGAAATGTTTATGTAGATAAAGGAAGCCTGCGAAATAGCTACAACAGGAATCATAAGAATTTCAATCGCTCTTTCACTGAGGGGAATTGTAATTAGGAAATATCAAATAATGTGAAAAGCTGAAGACTAACATAGCCCTGAATTGTCTTTAGTAAGTTTGTGAACACGCTCTACATACAGAAGTAACAGCTTCAGAAAGCTCGCATCCTGACTTTTGTTTCCAAATCCAAAATAGTGCAGATCTGAAAGAATCAGTTTATTGACCTTCTGGGTTATACTCCTAGCTCTATTTTCTCAGGCCTTCTGCAGATGGTTGGGGGCTGGTATATTCATAGAGGATGTGGTTCATTTAACTTCTGGGGATTGACTCTTGTCATGTTTGTGGAGGATATGAACTATTCCTGGGAAGAAAACTTTGCAAGCTATGAGATGGTTAAGTGGCTATATGTTTTTGGTACCTGAGTTATTCCTTGTTAAAACTTGTATAAAAGATAGGCAATTTCTAGAAATCTAGTAATTTCTGGAAATCACAGTATACAATAGAAAAGGCTTAGTTCCATTTACATTTTAAAAAAAATCATGTGCAAAATCCATTCTTCTGCCAGCAGTACCATATTGGCTTCTGTGAGGTTTAAATTCTCTGCTGCAAAAGTGCAGTTAAGAATGGGAGGCATTGGCAAAGCTTCTTTGTGTTGCAGTTGTAAGAAAGAGCAGTTAAGCGAAAATTACTTGATATTACTCAGGTGATGTTAAAGCATCTGGTATTAGTCTTCTGTCCACCCTGAGCTTTTTTTCTTGCCATCTACTCAGACTCTGCGTCTGCTGTGCTGCTGCAAGCTTTCCTCTGCCCAGGGTTTCTACCTGGTCCTTCCAGTTGCAAGACTAACCACCAAATGTTTATGAGAGGTAGTTCAAAGTTCTTCTGAGAAGCTGAATGTCTGAAATTTATTGCACTTGACTTCACTTTTGCAAAGATTCATGTGACCAAGCATCTGGTATGTTCCAATTTAGAGCACATATGTCTGCCATTGTATCATTCTGCACAACAATAATCACTTTAGTATTTAGCCCTGACTTAATTCAGTATTGCTACTATAACACAGAATTTTCTTTGACATCTGCTAAAAAGGATAACGTAATTTCACAGTATTTTATCTTTTCTGGCCTTTATTTGCTCTGGTGAAAGATGATTTAGCTTGATATTTCTCAAGACATAACTGTTGTGTCTGGAGTCATCCTTGTTTGTATAACAGGGATAGCAATTGTGAGACTTGCAGGGGAGAAAAATGAGCATTTATTTTACAATGTGATTATAATGTGATTCACTAGGGTTTTGATGAAACTGTGGGAGGAAGTGCGTAGTTAATTCTACTTTTCTCTGGCTCTGTGTGCATTCTGGCCTCCAAAAGTTGTGCAGAGAGATTTTGAAGAACAAACTCCAATCAAACCTTTTCATAGGAAATTTTTGCTAGCAGCCTGCATAAATGGCCACTTTATTTTAATGAGCACTTTCAGTAGTATCACACGACTATTTTCATAATCCCAAAAATCTTATTTAAAGAGCTGTGACAATTAACGTCAAGCCAATTATGCTCCCATGGGCAAATTTTTATTTATCTTTGGTCAGCTTCCACCAAAAACATATCTGTGTCCTCTTGCTGTCAGCTGAAATATTTTTTTGGAAGTCAGTATTATTTATCTCGCTAATTGCCCTTTAACTTGCTTTTGCTTATTTTTACAAATTTTCTTTTTTCCCTCTCTACTAGATTATTTATTTTTTTAAGGCTTACTACTTATTGTTTCTGCTGACCTTTGGATCCCTGAGCCTACGAGAATCTGGGATATTTTTTCCTATTTAAAATACGAAAAGGGACATTTTAGTTTCCTTTTTTTTTTTTCAAATATTTTCTGCCAGCAATTCCCTTTCATATGACTGCTTGATTTAGTTTCCCCAACTCATAGAAATTCACGTTAAAATAGGAGTAGAAGAGATTCTTTTGGCAGCCTGCCTGCTGAACTCTAGAAATGCCACTTCACATAGTCCATGCTTTGGATGGTTGAATGAGCTCCAGAGAATATAGCTGGGAAGAAAAACCGGTGGACTGAAGCCTGTTAATCTGAAGAGAAGGGAATCTATCCTGTAAATTCCTTCATCCTGATTATCACATGCCTGTTTTATTCTGAGCGCTTCATGTTGGCAAAGTAACTAATTCTCTTCACTGCTTCTCTAGTTGGTCACTGTGAGAACTCAGCCAGCAGGCACTAGAGGTGCCTGTGAATTTTGTGACACTGACGCTCATTTATTGATAAGCACATTAAGATATGGCACAAAGACAACCATGGCAATGACAATAGATGGCAATGACTTTAGACCTGGGCTTACCTGAGCGTCCTGTAGGACAGGAATCTGGCAGGGAAAGGACAGCTCTGTTCTCACTTCATTGTCCTCTTCCAAACAAGACAATCCTAATTATATAACTGGGAAGTCCTAAAAGCATTTTGGTCCTTCATAAGTGAAATTAAACTGCCAGTTTACACTCAATCTTTGCATGGAAAATGTTAAAATTCACAGCAGATTTCCAGACGTCTGCTTCCCAACTGTTTTTAAAATCTAGGTCATTATATATAGGTGGCATCTGATATGTCTCCATGGAAGTCTCAGAATATTTCAAACAGCAAAATGGGTCACCCTGCTTTAAAGCTTGTAACCATCTAACAAGAGTTTTTGTATGTGTACAGTCCAAGAAAGGTTAAATATCTCCCTTGACCCCTCATTGAATACAGATTTTTAATGTTCCATGTTCTCATAGCTCTGTAAGGCAGCATTTTTTAGATAAATTCCTTAGCCATTTCAATCTGTTTTATGTTTTTTGCCATCTAATATGAAACCTATGGCAGTATAAATACTATCTTGTTCCAGACATTGATCATTCATTTCCACATGCTGTGCAGCCATTCCTTGACTGCAGGCATTTTCCACAAGTTGAAAATTTGATGGGCCTCAGCTACTACTGTTCCTTTGATACTGGGATTATTATTGTCCTCATTATATTGCCCCAGACTGGGACTGAAACAGCGAATCCAAAAGGTGCCACACTCCCTGTGTGCAATTTTACGCATGCTTGCAAACAATTTTCAGACTAGCAGGCAACATACATTAATCTAAGCCATGCAGAGCAGAGGTGTGGGGTAGTGCAGTACTGGAGAGGGCTACTTGGTGGATGCTGCTGGGAAGTAGCAAGGGGATTGATGGGAAGAGATGGTCGCCAAGGCTGACAGTACCATCAGGAGGGAAGCACAGAGAACATCAGACCCATGTGGTTACAGTACAGGAGGATGATGAATGAGTAAGATACTGCTGGGTGAGAAAAGCAGTGGATGCTCTGACTTGGTCTTTCTAGAGGTAGAAGCTACTTTACCTGTTGAGCAAAATGTTGGGGGTCCTGCCATCACTGATGACAGATGTGTCAGCTTGGGAACCTTTATCCTGGCACCCTTGCCCTGGTTCAGGTTCCCTGCTTAGGGCCACACTCCAGTTACAGACAGGTCATGATTACACAGGAATAGAGGCATAGGGGCCCCTAACAGTCCAAAGACAGAACTACAAGCCAAAATCCTGACACATTTTCCCACTGCCAGCCTGAGTGCCTGAGAAACCAGCTGAAAGCCAGGCCAGCGTGAGAAGGTCCTCACTAGCCTGAGTAAAATGCATGACATTTGGCAGCTCTATGGGCTATTGAAACCCATAAAAACATTCCCAGTGCTTTCAGAGGACAGCAGATCCTGCCTACAGGGTCTGCTTTCCTTGCTCCAGGAACTCAAATAATACTACCACCTTCTGAATATTATTCCACCTGCATCTGAAAGTGTTTACTATTTTTTTCCTGAACTTTCAACATCTGCTTCTAGTTTTGATGCAATTTCCCACAACTGCCAAAGAATAAACTTGTCTCTTTTTTAATTTCTTTCCTTTGCAGCCAATATGATCTCATTTTTCCTATTGCAAATTCTGCCACCACTGAGCTTTTCTGGCATCATGCTGGTTTGTGTTTTTAGGACAGAGGGAAGAGGGTTTTGTGTGGTCATTTAATGCATGAGAAAACTCATTAATAGATTTTCTGGGTAACTGAAATGTTGTTTTTATCTGCAGAATAGAGAGAGTCTTAACACTGCAAGCTTCCTCCTGATGCCCTGGCAGTCTCCTGCAATTCCAATTTGGTGTGACTGTTTCTTTGGAAGGCAAGAGTAGCTTAAACTCTGTGCTTATTCATTCTCACTGCTGGGACTAATCAATGAAGCAATTGTAATTTTTTGGTGATGTAAGTGTTGCCATGTTTTAAGTTGACAGGAAACCCATCACTCGCACAATTGCTAGGCCACAAGGTGAGAATGAGAAGGAACCAGGACAGTGACTATGAATGCACAACTGAAGAAACTCACAGCCCACTTCCAAACAGTTGAAACAACCAGTTCCTTCAGTGGGGCACTTGTAGCCTGTTGCTGTGAAATTATAATGATGTCAAGTGCAGATGATAGTTACTTAAGCTAAGCCGTATAAAACAGCAATGGATAGACTGCTCAACCAGAGAGTTACAAAGATTTTGTGCAGCTAACAAATATCTTCATAAAAATAAATAGATGAACAATATTGTGTACAAACTGAACCATTTGGAAACAACAAAGTGAAAAGGTCTGTGTGCACCGTCAGTGGCTCCTTGCATCCCTGGGGAAGGGTGCTCTCCTTCTTGGCTGTGGCAATGCAGTGTTGCTCTCTGAAGATGGCTAGAAGCAATAGAGCCATCTACTGACTGACAAGGTTAACCACAGCATCTTTATGTGCTTCTCATTTAACGTGCCATTTCCATCCTAAAATTGTGGCCAGTGGAGAACTGGTTTTCAGCAGAGGCTAATTACTGAAGCACACAATTAATAGTTGATTAGCAACTTGCTGAGTCTCCCTATTACTCATCGCTTTGACATCTGGTTAGGTACCTGTGTGAATCACCACTCCTAAGCATGTGCCATGTATTTTCCCAAGCATGAGGTAGCATCACATCTCGTGATTAAGAAGCAAGGTTGGTGTTTGCTGAACGCTGATTACTTTTTAGAAGGCAGAGAAGCACTCTGGACATCAACACAATATTATTGGAGCAACTGGAAAATAGGGGGATGGGAATCTTTGACCTGGGAATTATTGAGGATATTTAATTGTGTTTAGAGCTTTTGTGTCCTGATGCAGGTGTTTGAAAATGGAGCCTGACATGCAACACCCTGTGTGCTATGTGACTGGAGGGCTGACATGGAGTCTTGCAGGAAGTCCATGTCTTGTCAAAGACTCTCCATAAAGCAAGCAAAGAACCTTTCAAGTTCATGCAACTTATAATGACAAATGTGAAAACAGAGTGAAAGTGCATAAAATACTGATTTTTAAAGACCATTTGTGTTGTGGTAACACTTAGATCCTGGACAGATGTCAAGAAGCTCCCTCTTACTAACCTTCTGTTGGTTAATAATCATGTGAGGTTCAGCAGGAACGTCTGTGCCAGCAAACAGAAAATACCTGGCATACTTGCTGCACAAGTAGCTGGCTGAACAGTCCAAAAGGCACTCAGGAAAACAGTCAAACAGCAGACTGTCAATATAAAAAGTCTTGCATTTTTATGAAATGACTGTAGGGATCAAGACTGGCCAGAGTAACTAACTCTGCCCAATAACCCTCCTGACAGCTCGTAGAACCTGGTCTTCACAAATGGTGAATGAAGTCCCATGAACCCCCCTGGGTTTTGGAGGAGCTGTGTAACCTGCAGTGCTGCTGTGGAAGCTCCAAGTGCTCTGTTAGGCAGAATGCTGATTACATACACACAGAGGATTCCTACCCTTGCTAGAACTGGAGCATCCAGATTTACACGACTAACACTTCTCTTTGAAGTGTCACTATGAGGAAATTGTGTCTTTCTTCCTCTTGCAACCACTTCAGCATGGTTTGAATTAAATTATAACTAGGTTTAATCCCTGTTGCTTGCAAAACCTGTAGGCTGAATTCACCCTTTGCAATTTTTAGAAAAAACAAAAGCCAAGGCATCAAGAAGTGAAGGCAAAATACCCTTCCTAGGTTATTTCATTGTCTCTTGCTATTGTAAATGAGATGTGACTATAGATTCTCAGAACACAAAGTAAAGCTCCACATATATGACCAACAAGTTTTTGAGACTTTAAACTGAGACTCAAGACTCTTCTTATGATACTTAAGAACTTGTAAAATCTTTCTTTAAATAAAAGTATGATGTTTAGTGGACAGAGATAAATGTTATTATAAAATGTTTTAGCTGCAAGAACAACATTTCAGACTGAGAAGGTTATATTTTTTAGAGTACAGATGTCAGGATGACACCAAAAAAGACAAACAAGAATAGAGAAGCATTTGGAAACACAATATTTGGAAGCAAAATCTAAAGCAGCTTGTTTCCATTCAAAAATAAGTGTCATCACAACAGACATGAGACAATGGCTCAGACATAACTAATTATAAATAAACAAAATATATGGATTTCCAGGACAATTGGACCTTGTTTCTGTAGATACCTATGCACTGAAATGGCCGCATGAAGTTTCCTGGGGCTGCTCATGAGTAAAGTTATTAGTTAGAGTCTGTAAGTCTCCAGTCATGCAATGACATTTGCAAACCTGTAAAACTAGAACTTCAAAAATGATGAATTGTTCTGAAGAGCAATGGTTTCTTTTCTATGAACTGGATAAAACTTAGCAAGCATTTGGTCATTTTCGTTATAAATAATAATAAGGCCTATAAAGACAAGAATGAGGAAAGATAGATATTTTATAATCATTAGACTGGCAGTTTTTAAAGGTTTTCCTCTTCCCCTTCACAAAGGCACATTCTCAGCACTTCATGCTCTCCTGCCAATTAATGAGTTATTTGTGTGGCCATTTTCCCCTGTGTAGCGCTGACACACAGGGTGTATGCCACACGGGGAGAGAGAAATCCCGAGGGCATTGCTGCGAGGGATACTGCCAGGACGAAATGGCTACACCAGAGCCGCATGCAGGGAGGAGCTGCCTTGCTAATTCCAAGCATTTTCGTCACTGAGTCCCTGGAGCCTTGCTCTCATCCTGACAATTCTGCCATAGCCACACTCCTAACTTTATTCCTTGTCCCACAGATGCCGCTGGAAGAAGGTGCTGGGCCACGCCATGCATGTAGCATGGTGAAGAAGGCTTGGAACTGGCAGTGCTGCGCTGCTCTGCCCTTGCGCAATGTCCCGGGAGCTGGAGAGGCACTCAGCGACAAACAGCACTGTAGTGGTTAGTGGAGCAGCAATCCCTTCTTTTATAAAAAGGGTGTTCACTCATATATCTTAATTCTTTCCATGCATGTCCTTTCTTGCCCTCACCCCATAAATTTTGTTGACACAGAAAACCAGGAATTTGGTCTCTTGTCTGGGATTTCTGGGTAGCTACAGACCTGAGTGGATGTGCAGTAGTGCAGATCAAGTGATGTCTGTCCTGATAACTGGCCACCACACACACATAGATCAACTGTACTTGAAGTGAATAAAAATCTGAGGTATCTGGAGCATGTCACGCTTACTGTGCAGGTGCCAGTTATCTGAGCAGATGTAAGGAGATGCTTCCATCCCTTTTTCTGCCTGTGTTGTCCTGAGCTGGAGTTAGAGATTCTGACTAAAACTTTACACAAGAAAAGATAAAACAATTTAAAAATATCTGCCAGAGCCTTTGTAATGTAAATCAGGAACCTATCAGGTTTCAGAGAAACTTCTCTTTGAGCATGAAAAGTTCTGGCTACCATCAAGTCTCTTGGCTTTTTTTTTCCTTAGGTTTTTAGCCTTTAACACACTCAAAGAAAAAATAAGCCTATAGGAAGAAGTGATCTTTCCAGTGACAGTAAATTTTACATTGCCGTTGATCCAGATGACTCCATTACTGCTTCCTGGACGTGAAAGGGATGATACTCCTATGGGCTGTGCTTCAACAGAGCTTGGATGCTACAGAGAATGAATCTGCACTTGGTCTGTTCTTAGCTAGGGGACAAGTTACTCCATTCCTGCCATGAACTATGCCCTTCCCTAATCCAAAGCTTCCTGACACTGCCCTCAAAACTGGGGCATGGGAGTATCTTTAGATAGCAAGTTCCACAGACTAATTTGACACTGTTGTAAAAAGAACTATGCAAAAAAGAGCCACACTTTGTTTCTTCTTCTTTTAATTAAGTGTCACTTGTTCTCAAATTATGAGAGATCCTTTAGTTTATTGCTTCTATGGTTATAGACCCAGAACTGTGGGGCAGTGTGATGTGATGCACAAAGAAGCTCCAGTTCCTGCAGACAGGTATGCACCTCCCACATTTCATACATGTCTGTAAAGGACAACCAGCTCGTTGCTTGGTCTACAGCCAGGCTTTGTGGAAAATAGTCTCTGCTCCAAAGGGCTTATAAATCTCAAAAGAAAATAGAGCAATTAGCAGAAAACAAGGAAACATTTAGAGTGAGAAACACTATTTCAGGTCTCGGTGCCATTTTATCATACACTACCCTATCAGTGTGTTTGTGGGAGCTGACTGCAATTTCTTTCATGTGGGCAGACTGATAGGTCTCTTAATGTTAATGGGGCGTCACATGAGTAAAGAATGCTACTGATGGAAGCAGAAGTTGGATCACAGCACTGATCTCATCAGTAGCCTCTTGTGGGCAGTAAGGTCAAAGGCTTTTTGAAAGTTAAAAATCAATTATATCAGTAGACTTTACTGTATTCACTGCTTTGCAAGAGATCTTTCTTCACAGAAATACTGATTTGTCTCAAATTTTTCTTCATGGTGTCTTAGAATTATTTGAAATTTAAAAAAACAAGGAATTTGCTAAATGGAAATAGTATTTTTTACAAAAAAATACTTCTAAGAAAAAAAATCATGATAATAACCAGTTTTGATATATTTCCTGTGGCCATTTTAGCAATGTTTTAAATTTAGTATTTGAAATAATTTTCCTTTGGCATTCTGCAACAAAACAATTTGTTGACATTTTAGCAATGTTTTCATAATATCTAAAATGGATGACAAATTATTGAAAATATAGGTCTAATTTGAACCCTTGCTAGGAATAATTAATTAATAGCACAGAAAAAAATTCAAATAAAACATAAAAATAAAACAAGATGCTAGATCTGCAAGTAAAAAGCCATTCTATACAACCTTACTCCATGTCTGAGATCAAATCAGAGATCTTATCTGACACCAAATAACACAGAGGTCTAGCTCTTTCATACTGCAGTTTTACAGGAAAATGAAAGGTCCAGTCAAGTCCTGTTCCAGAAAGCTACTGCTCACCTAAAACTTTTCCATCCCTGCAGCTGTTTAACTGGCATCGTTACTGTTAGATTTTCCTTGCAAACAATAAAATACCTGTCTCTTTTGGAGTACCTGGCATGTAAGAAGGAAAATGCATAGGTAACTGCTAGTCCTCTTCAGTCATGAAGATGCCACTAGGACAAAAATGTTTGCCAATGAATCACACTTTCGTTTAACCAGTTCAAGGAGTTATTCCTTAGATATGTGTCTCCAACAGGATCACCGCTGCTAGAAGCATTGCACACAGTAAAAAGTGTGTTCAAGAATGGCCAATAAAACCATCTTCACACCCCTGTTAGAAACTGGATCTTGTTCTTGTAGGACTTTATTCCAGAAGTTGCTGTTGAAACTGCATAGCCCAGCTGAATGCATTAGGAGCCCATTTCCATGTTGCCATATGTTTGCCAGCCACCCCTTGCAGACTCCTGGGGCCTTAAACTGTCTTACATGATTTGCAAGTGAAAACAAGTAGTTCTGTATTTCCCTCTCAGTCTGCTCCATTTGAATTCTCTGGTGGCTAGAAAGGAGCAGGATTATTAGCTTTCTTATCAGTGAATACTTTTGTAAGGTCTCTCTCTCTCCCTTTCAATAGCTTCGTAGTTCTACTCCTTGTGACATTTGATGGAAATTGGCCACTGAGCTCAAAGGTTAGGGAGAGGATCAACTGGTACATATAGAAAACATAAGCATGTAAGTCCAGACAAAAAAAACAAGAAGCCCATTATTATATTTAAAAACATATACATTTCAGCTTGTTTGCTTACAGAAATACCAGAAATATCACTGACAAATCATATACTTCTTGTCAAAAGACATAGTCAAACCTGTTTGTCAGTGTTGTTAATATGGCAACAAAAAGGCTTACAGAGACATTTTTCCTGACAGAAATCCATTATGGAAATTCCTTTAGTACTGTTGGGAATTGCACTATTTCTAGTACTGAGGAGATGATACACACTTCCAGAGTGACAAAACCCATGTGAACATGACCTTTCCCTTAGTTTTCTTAAGGAATAAACCACTCTGGCTGCATGCATACAACTGAAGGGAGCACAAACAGCAAAAACCCACTCTTTCTACCTTGTCAATCAAATTTTCCAAATCATTAATTGAAATGTAAATTCTCTGATTTTTAAGGAAAAATCTTGGCAAGGGCTGAAATACTGATTTTCTCCAAGTCATTTGTTCTGGAGAAGGAATGTGGGAATCCTTGTGATTGTTTCATGGTAAGGCAGAGTGTTTAAAAAGTCTTGGAGAAAACTTATGTGTCTGAGCATAGAGATTCTCAAGTTCTTTCTGGTTGTCATCCCACATACAGGTCAGACATTTCACATGACCCCTACTATTAGTATAAATAACAGAAAAGGCTGAATTTGTTAGTTGCAACTCAGCTTGTAACTCAGCATGCAACTGCTGTGATTTTACTTCATGTTACAACGCCTAAGCTGAGCCCTGCTGGCTTCTGCAGAGGAATGAAAGACAGAATCGATCCAAGTTTTTAGACTGTATACTACCTTATCAGGAGATAAATAAAGTAATAAAAATAATTGAGAAATAGAGATGATATTTTACTGCCAATAATTGAGAATTTGATCTATTCTAGTCTGATAAATGGATATCAGCATGGATGAGAATCACAGAATATCCTGAATTGGAAGGGACCCACAAGAATCATTGATTCCAACTCCTATTCCTGCACAGGACACCCCAAGAGTCACACCACATGCCTGAGAGCATTGTCCAAACACTTCTTGAACTCTCTCAGGACTGGTGCTGTGACCACTTCCCTGGGGAGCTGTTCCAGTGCCCAACCACCCTCTTTGTCCAGTCTAAGCCTCCCCTTGGCACAGCTTCATGATTTTCTTTCAGGTCCTGTCACTGGTCACCACAGGAAAGAGACCAGTGCCTGCCCCTCCGCTTCCACTTGTGAGGAAACTGCAGACTGCAATGAGTCTCCCCTCAGTCTGGTCCAGGCTGAACAGACCAAGTGGCCTCAGCCACTCCCTGTATGAATTCCCCTCTAGACTGGTCACCATCTTCATGGCCCTACTTGGATACTCTTTAATAACTTAATCATACATGTATCTTCTGTGCCTTAGTTCAGAGCCTAGAAATGCAGGATCTCAAAGGCTATGAATTTTCCTATGGATAGTCTAGTGGCTGTATAAGAAGGCCCAACTCTCAAATCAGGTATCTGTTTTAGGCATTTCAAGAGTCAGAAGATGATCCTTCAGTCTTTTATTACATTTTAATGCATGAATTCCTTTACAAAAAAGAAAAGTTTTGGCATTCTGAAAGATTTGCCACAATTTTTCCTCTGAACTACAGAGATGTCACAGACAATACAAATATGCAAAAAAAATTGCTGTGGATGTGTCAAGGTGTGTCAAGCCAGACAAATACAAGACATAACGACAACATTTCTTGCATGTCAAAATATCAAATGGACTCTTGGTGTAATATGATGTCTCACAATGTATATTCATAAGGCATTTATGCCCCCATGGCAGGGGTTTGGAATGATCTTTAAGGGTCACTTAGAACCCAAATAATTCTATAATTCTATGAGTCTGGTTTTCTGGAACATAGATTAATGCTGAACCATTTTTACAATATTTTAAGTTATAGTCCAAAAATGAGATCGTTGCAAGTGTCATGCTGCCCTCTGAGGGCCTGTGCACAGTGCAGGGATCTGTTCACAGAGCTGGCACAACATGCAGCTTCTAATATGCCACCACAGAAAAGATCTTACTGTTCTCAGGTTCTAATTCAGGAGATTTCTCGGTCATCTCAAGTCTGAAATTTTGTATAGTAGCTAAAATGTGCGCTATAGAAATACTGTGTGTATTTATAGACCACCAAATGCCAAGCAATAAAATTGCAACCACCCTGAATGAAAAGTTCTATGGACTATTTGCCTTGATTTTTGCATCCAAGTGCTCATGATCAGCTAGCTGATCCATTTTGGTGCATTGCCTTATGTACAAATGTTTGTCTAGTGTTTGGAAATTCCAGTTTATTCTTGGAAATTCCCAGGAATTCCAAGTAACATGCTCTGGTAATGACAGCATGTTCAGAATTTCAAGAGCAAACAATTGTTCTTATGTAACAAGGGAGGGAACTGGGAAACTGGTATGAGCATGTCAAGTGTTGTAGCTGAAGGTGCTGTCAAGTACCAGCTGGCCGCTTATCAAATTATCAATTTGATAAGCCATCTCAAACACAACAGATCACTACAGGAACACAGCTGAGGTCTCATGCTCCATCTCAAACATGAGGTTTGCAAAGGCGTGGTTGTAGAGGAAGGTAATTAAAAGTCAATAAACATAAAAATAAGGATTATTTCCTCTGCTTTTGCAAATTCTAACAGTAGCTGTTGTCTGCTTCCGGATTTTATTTAAAAGGAAGAATTAGGTTCTGGGGGCTAATGATATTCCTTCAGGCTTTTCTTTTTATCTTTCCCTTCAGAAGCTGGAGTTCCTTATGGTCCTCTCTTTATTAGCAAACTTCTCCATGCCCCACTCCAGCTTAATTAAAAGTCTGATTCTTTGGCATTAAAGGGACACTATCTACTGGAAAAATCAAACCTGTCTGAAACTCTTATGCCTTCTGTAGTTACATACAGTGTTTGATGACAGAAGGGAATAGAAGGAAACATTGTTTGTTCAAGAGACAATTTGGATGTTTATAAGCATTTTTTTATTTTTATCAAGTTAATGAGGCCAACTTTCATTGTAGAGATTTAGCAGAAGTATTATGAACTGGACTTCTCCTTTATTCACTGTCATTTTATCCATCCACCTTGATGGTTATCCTTTAAAGTATTTTCTTCCCCAGCAACTGAAAAATCACGTTGATGATTAAAAGTTTGCAGTGTTAACCTGGAAATTCAGAAACTTATTTTATGGTTTTATACAGAATTATTGAGCAACATAAGGGTCCATATTGAGACAAGTGTTATTTAGTATCTCCATTAATGATATAAACAAAGGAATTGAGTGCACTCTTGGCAAATGTGCAGATGACAACAAGCTGAGTGATGCCAGGATACCATCCAGAGGGACTTGGACAAGCTCAAGAAGTGGGCCAATGGGAATCTAACGATATTTAATAAGACCAAGTGCAAGGTGCTACACCTGGGTTGAGACAACCCTCAGTATCAACACAAGCCGTGGGATGAACAGATAAAGAACAGCCCAGGGGAAAAGGACTTGGGAGTGCTGGTGGGTGAGAGGCTGGACATGACCCAGCCATGGGCACTCACAGCCCAGAGAGCCAAACGTGTCCTGGGCTGCATCCAAAGCAGTGTGGGCAGCAGGGCAAGAGAGGGGATGCTGCCCCTCTGCTCTGCTCTGGTGAGACCCCACCTGGAGAGCTGCATCCAGCTCTGGGGTCCCAGCACAGGAAGGACAAGGACCTGTTGGATCAAGTCCAGAGGAGGCCACCAAGACAATTAGAGGGACGGAGCATCTCTCCTATGAGGAAAGGCTGAGAATGGGGTTGGTCCAGCTTGGAAAAGAGAAGGCTTTTCTTTTCAATTAAGGTGACCTAACTGAAGCCTTCCAGTACCTGACGGGAACTTACAAGGAAGATGGAGAGGGACTATTTACAAGGGGAAATGGTTTCAAACTGAAAGAGAGTAGGTTTACATTAAATACTAGGAAGAAAGTATTTACTGTGAAGGTGGTGAGGCACTGGCACAGGCTGCCCAGGAAAGGTGCGATGCCACATCCAGGCCAGTGCTCAAGGCCAGGCTGGGTGGGACCGAGCAACCTGGTCTGGCTGCAAGATGTCCCTGCCCACGTCAAGGGGCTGGAACCAGATGTTCTTTAAGGTCCCTTCCAACCCAAACCATTCTGGAATTCTGTGTTTCTCTGTGATTCAGTGGCCTCCATTCTGGTTATAAAATAGCACTTCCCAACCTCACAAGGATATTTGGGATAACTACACTGCGGCATTCCCACACAACGGTGACAGAGGCAAGACACAAAAGCAGCAAAGCTTTCATTCCCGTGCCAAGAAGCATTTAAGCTTTTCAGTTGTTGAGACCTCGTGAATGAGCACACCAGCCCGAGCAGCCGCTGAACACCCACACCTCGTACGTCGCCCACCGCCCACGGCCACAACGGCGGGGGCCCCACACAGCCCCCCGCCCGCCATTGCGTCACGCCCGGCCCGCCCGGCCCACGGGCGCCCCCCGGTGCCGCTCGGCGGGAGCGGCGGGGGGCGGGGGCAGCGGCGGTGCCGCTTCCGGCCTCCATTTTACGCGGCGGCAGCGGCCGGAGGCCGAGGTGGTGTTGTGGGCAGAGGGGTTTGGTTTGGGCGCGTGTGTTCTGGGTGTCGCGCTGTTCCTTCTCCCATCGCAGGCGTGGGGAGCGAGGGTGCGATCCCCCGTGGCTGCGGTTCCCGGAGCGCCAGCACGGGTATGGGCTCCCCCAGCTCCCCCAGGAAGTTCGCCCCCGGCCGCTGAACCCGCTCGGAGCCCCCTCACAAGGTTCGAGCGGCGTCGTGTGCCCGGGGAGGAGGAGAGCGGGGCAGGGCCGGCCGGCACCGCGGGCAGCATGGACCAGAGCGTGGTGGAGCACCCGGTGACCCTCATCATCAAGGCCCCCAACCAAAAATACACCGACCAGACCATCAGCTGCTTTCTGGAGTGGACTGTGGGCAAGCTGAAGTCCCACCTCTCCAAGGTGTACCCCAGTAAGCCGGTGAGTTGTTGGCCAGCTCTTTTCCCTCGCCTTGTCTGTAAAGCTGCGGCGACTTGGGGACAGGCGGTCAAGACTTCCCGTAAACCCTGCGAAATAAACAGGAGCCCTGCTGCCGAAGAGTGATCTGCATGAAGGCGATGGCCGTCCCTCTGCTTTCAGGGAAGTTGGCAATGTAACAAATAGGAAGCTGCTCTTTTACATCGTGTGAGACGATCGCAGTGTAGCATCCTGAAAGGCGGTATCGCTAAAGGTGCTTACTAATGCTTCACAAAGGTTTTTTTTTGGGAACTGAGATTTAGATAGCTCACTTATTTGAACTTGAGACTAATTTATGTAAATTTAGCAGCTTTGGCTAAGAGTTCTGTCTGTATAAGCGATATACTTAAGGTTAACACGATCTAGGGAATCCACTGAGGTGTGGAGCAGATAAATGTTTATTCATAATATTGTTTGAAGCATGTAGCTGAACAACCTCCAAAATTATTTTCTCTTTGAGAAGCCATTTTTCTTGAGATTGTGCTGAAAATTCTGCTATCGGGTGTTATACAAACATGTATTTTGAAGCTTAATACCTTAATTCCACTTGTTCCTGAGGGAAATACTGTTTATTTTTAAATTCCTCTAAGTTCTAAATTTTGCAGTTAAAAAGAGGCTATGAAAAAAGCATAGGCAATAATTGCTAATGGTGTATATGTGTCAAATGGCAATCACGCAGAATGGTATATTTAAAAATTTGTTCCAGAGAGCTGTATGAGAACTGCAGCAGCATGTGGGGCCTACAATGAGGCTTTAGAAAACATCAGAAGAAGGTGGCATTTATACTGTAAATTATTTTTCACCTGGTTCAATAGAATAATTAATGTCATTTTTTGATAGAGGGAAGTAAAATAGTAGCTTTGTTTCAAAAAAGGGTTTCTGCCTTTTGGAGAAAGAAGAAGAAAAGCAGCCAACAACTTGGGCTGTGTCACTGGTACATTGACATCTGTTAAAACAGTTTTGAGAGTTTGTGGATGTAGTTATTACTGTGAGTAATTCTCTTCTGAAAGAGCCTATCTGCCAGCTGATTTCTGCTTCATCCTCCTCACTAGAATCTCCTCCAGTGACGAGTTTGTGTTTAAACACTAGTTTTCTGACTCATCCTGTGAACGATCCTGCTAAATTGAGCTCCTACAAGGAAAGAACCTTAATGAACAAGAGGTTTTCATGTTGCACTGTAGGCTTTAAACAGTGGTATAGTGCTAAATTTCAGTTTCCTGAAACAGCTTTCTTCTGATGAAAATAGATTCCTTAGCATGCCACTAGTATTAAATGACTAGTTCACGATACCCAAATTTATGTTGAATTAAAGAATGGGGAGGTTCTTTAATGAAAATTATCTCAGTAATTCCAATTTAATTTAGATCTACTGCACTTGCAGTTAAACTAATAACTGAACACAGTATTTTTATTTCATAGGACCTTTCAAATTAAAGTAATAACATGGGAGAGGACAAAGGTGTTAATTAGTATGGCTCCTATGTATAGTAAAATCAAAAAGTGTATTTTTGGCTTGATACATTTTTGATGTTGAGTGCTACTGCTTTTTTCAAATGTGTGTGTTTTTGCTTTTAGTAGCTCCCCTCCCTCTCCCTTTTTTCTTTCCTTTTAAACCAGATCAGTGTTAAAAGCTTGTTGATGAGATTTCTCTGTTTCTTCAATATGGTAGGTCCTGGAAATAACTTCTATTACAACACTATTTTAAGGTGGTGGGGATACATCAGAACAAGACTCTATACAGGCCTTGCAGTGTCGTTGAAGTTCAGGGTATAAAACAGACATCAGTTGCTGTCAACTGCTGAACATAATATTTCAAGTTTTCTGTGTGACCTAAACCTCATTCTCGTATGTGCCTCTATAAATTAGTTGGTAGACAGATGGTAACTGTCCTAATTGAATTTACAGTTTATTAGGAGTATGTCTTCAGAAAGGGAGGTGGTTAGAACAGGCAAATGAGAAGTTAGGTCTTGAGGCAGTGTTGTTCGTGACTTTTCCAGATTAATTTGTGTAAATGACTTGCCTGAGTACATTCAGATTTTAAATACAGGCAGATTTAAATTGGTTTAGTTATTAAAGTTGATATACTTCCCAAAGTGAGTGTTTGAATAAGCTAAATAGGTTCAAAAAGGTGTTCAGTTAGTGTATGAGTCCTTACCAAGTATCATTCGTCGATACTTTTGCTCCCTGACTTGACCAGTTTTCACAGCTAGAGTACTGCAGTTATGGTGTCCCGGAATGAAATACTCAGTAAAATAACACAAGGTTGCTGTAAAATCAGCCTGTGTGTCTCAGTCTGGCAGATCCTACCTTCAGTGCATTAACTACTGCATTGATTACACCCATAAACAGTAATTTAAAACTGCTGTTTCTCATTTCCTGTAGTACCTATCATCTTGCATTTGCCTACAGTTCTAACTGCATGTGGTTGTCTGGATTTTTATTTCCTACAGAAGAATGGGAGAGAAGCTTAGTGAACTAAAATAATACTTGTCTGGTAGCTGCAACAGTATAGCTCAGAGATTGCATCTGTTTCTACAAGACATTGCTACACTATGTTAAGTTTGGTAATGTGCTGGACATAGCTAATTTGGACTAAGCATTGCAAAAGAAGTCTTGCCTGGAAAAATGGAGATTAAAAACCAAACCAGTAGCTCTGGAGTTCTTAGTTTTGCATACATACCTTTTGGATTTTGATCTGCGAACTGTCTCCCATCTCACTCAAAACTTTAAGTTCTAGAATAATTGTTTCTGATGCCACATGCTTGCTTCTGAAAATGGGGCTACTCTAATTATGTGGTTTGAGGTGTTTTTCCATCCCAGCTCAATGTTTCAGCTAGCAGTGAGCATGCTGTTGTTCTTGAAGCAGGAGATGTGGTGGTGAAATTTCCTCTGGCAGTGGATGAGTTGAATGTCTTTTCCATTTACTTTGGCATATATGTGAGCTACTGTATTTCCACATTTATTACCTCTTCTTCCATTTGCATTTAAAAAAGCCCAACAAGCCCATTTCAGGCTTTTACCCTGAGAATTGCAAGTGATAGTCTTTAAGTTCTCAGGTAGGTGTTCAATTTATGAAGAGAGGAATATGGGGTTTAAGGCCTCATCTTCCTCATTAAAGTCTCTGGTTTAATATAATTAACAGTCCTCAACATAAGTTTCACCTTTTCTTTTGTGGTTTTGTAAGGAGCTGAAATGCATTACTGAAGGCCATGTAGTCAGCTTTGAGGGGCTTGCAGTTTCACCTCTGTCAAGTATTCATATTTAGAAGTTACTCATATCATGTTTGAGGAGATATTTAATTTGAGGGGATGGAAGAGGGACTGGTTCATGAGGTACTGAAGAGAGGAATTAAAAGTGGCCATGTAGAAAGCTCCATTATGAGTGAGACAGGCAAAACAACACTCTAAATCATCATCCAGCATAGCACTAAAGATTTGGAGTTTGAGGGGTTTTGCTGTTGTGCTTTGCTTGTTTTAAGTGCTTATCTGTTCTTATTAATCTCCAGTTAATCTGTCTCAGGACCCAGAAACAAGGATTCTTAGGATTTTTCTTCTGACTGCACTGGTCAATCTAAAGCAACAAGTTTCCAATTTACAGGAAATTAAAGTTTTCTTTAATCTTGGTGCTGAAATTCTGATTTTTCTAAGGAGGCCTTTCCCAAATACAGAATGCAAGCTTTCATTCTTCTAGCAGCCTATTCTTGCTTGAAGAGAGCAACAAAATGGTATAGCTCAAAAGAAGTTACTGACATGAGCATTTCTTGTTGTTGTTTTAAATGTAAATAGAAATAGTACATAATTGTTGTTGAATG
This sequence comes from Lanius collurio, assembly GCA_020086605.1. Lineage (NCBI taxonomy): Eukaryota > Metazoa > Chordata > Aves > Passeriformes > Laniidae > Lanius > Lanius collurio. The sequence continues at coordinate 19,618,387 of JACBWW010000012.1, read as the reverse complement.
TATTTTATCAATTTGAGCTGCAAATTACTAGTTCCCTGTGTTGTGAGACTTATAAAAATAGTGTCCTATGTCACCAAGTTAAAATATCAGAAAAATGCAGAAGAATAGAGAAAATTACTCTTAAATGGAAGTGATAAACAGTTTTGCACAGTATGTGGCAGGGTGTTTTTTTTAAAAAGTATTTAATCATGAATGGCTAGTATGGCTTTGAGAAAAAAGTTAAAGCTTCAGATTTATTGTGTACTTATTAGAATTATTTGCTTTGAGTATCTCTGTTTTGTTCTGGTGATGTGACCATTTTTTTTCCAGGTAAGAAAAAAAAAACCAACAGTTTTGTAACATTTCTGTATTCTGCTAAGTTGTTTGGGATCTGTAGAAGGTTGTTGCAAGAAAAAAAATGTCAAAGCTTCTGTGAAAGCTTTTTCTGATCAGAGAGATCTGTGTCTCAGTTATTTGTCTAAGTGTGAACAAGACTGCAGAGTGGGCAGCAGAAGGCTGGGGTAGAAAGAGGAGAGGTGTAGGACTTCCTGTTTGCATGATGGGGAAATTCTTCAAATAGTTCATGCATGTCTGTTCCACTGATATTAGGCTAGATTTCTTCATTTAACATTTGCTTATGTTAGTGCTCACTTTCAAGTGATAAATGCAATTGAATTAATTTAGAGTGCAAGCAGTAGTTAAACTGAACTGGTGTGACCATTGGATTCTTTTTAAAATTCTTTCAAAACTGTGAATATTTGGGAGCTCTGTTTTTTTAAGGGAGCTATATATTCACATAGTTACAGCATGTTAGTGAATACTTACCACTTTCTTTTGACAGCATAAACTGAATTGAGTGGGGTTGATGTTTTTCTTTCTTTTGTTTGACTGAGTAAGCTCCTTGTTTCAGCATACTGGACATCTTACTGTGGATTGGTACCTCAAGTAGTTTTTTTTAAAATAATTTTATTGTTATTTCTGTTGTGTAGAATGGTCCAAAGTTACTATCATGTGAATAGTATATCATTTGTTTAAAAAAAAAAAATCTTTGTTTGCAATACTAGAATATTTGAAACTGTAAGAAACGGAAAAAAAGCTTAGCCAGGTTGGAAGGCTACTTTAAAGAAAAAGCTTTGCTGCTTCTTGCTTTTTAATGCTTTCCTCCTTGTTTTTTCTAATGATGTGTTTGGTTTTGGTTTTTTTTTTCTGCAGGGGATCTGAGGGTGGGGGCAAGGACTGATAACAGTAAGTTCTTATTGAAAAAGATTGAAATTTGTGCTCTTCTGAATATTGGTATTTCATCATTCTACTAACTTTCTTTGCCCCAGCCACTTCTCCATCTGTATTTTCAGAAAGTGCCTGGGACCAGGAGCCGGGTAAAGAACAAATCACTGAAAGACAGGAATTTTTGAATATACTGTGAAGTTTTCTTAACAAGCATTTACTCTTAGGCATTGTTAATTGTTATGGCACTCTTGCTGAGTGCAAATTAACAGCAGAGTTCTTGCTCAGAAGTCATTTGTGAGTTGGACTTGTGAAGCCTCTGAAATGTTTTTAAGTTTGTCTGTTGGTGGTTGGACTTACAAGGAATTTTCTCATCTGCGGATGTTATCTCCGGCTGTGTACCTATACAGCAGGAAAAAAGCTAAATTCCTTTCTTTGTCCCTGTCTCCTAGTCTACAAAGGATCAGAGACTGGTGTATTCTGGCAGACTGCTTCCTGATCATCTGCAGCTGAAAGATGTACTCAGAAAAGTAAGCTTTATATCAATACTATACAATATTTGATCAAACCCTCTTTTTGGTAAAAAGGAATTTAGATTTGTGTTGTTTAATTTCAAATTCTTGTATTGAGAGATGTAACCATATAATGTTGATGTGTTCTGGAAAATGTATTTTCAAGTGTGCCTTGTGTCTAGGATTATGATACTTATGGATTGAGGCACGTTTCCAGTTGGTGGGAGAGTAATTAAGCTGTGTTCAGTCCCAAGAAAGTGATCTGTTGTGTTTATAGAATCCTGGAATGATTTCAGAGGGAAGAGATCTTGTAGATCATCTAGTTCCATCCCTCCTGCTGTGGGCAGGGGCACCTTCCACTAGATCAGGTCTTGACTTCTTTGAATGGTTACCACTGTCACATAAGTGGAATAATACAACGTATTTGTGTTGATTTGGGACATCATTTAAGTTCTCATTGGGGCTTAAATCCAGAACTTATATTAGAAATGGCACTAGTGCAAAAGGACAAAGAGCAGTGTATTTAAATATGCTAAACAGGAATTCTAAATTCCTGAATAATTTCCTGGGAAGGCTCTTTGTTCTCTTGTTTTTGATTTGTCAGCTATTAACCATTCCTGAGGATGTTTGTAACTTCGTTGGTTCTTGCTCTTTTAAATTTCTTACATTTTGTTTTTCTGTTGGTTCCTATTGGAACAAATAACTCTTAATCTAATTTTGGATTCTTCAGTCAGCATTTAAATCCCAATCCTGAATATGCATGGCATCTCATGTAGGAAATCTTGGAGTACATGTGCTTGGTTTTCAAACTGATTCATATAGTTTGGATTGATGATACCAAGTAATACGGACTTCCTTAAGTTAGTAACATCCTTAATAACATACAGAACAAAGTATTTAGGGTAGATTATAAAGAACTTCTGTTTCAATTTTGATGGTGACAGAAAATGTGATGCATTATGTTGAGCAGTCTAAATTCTTTGTAAACAGCTCAGGATGACTCAATAGCTGTTATTGGGGAAATACCTTAGGTCTTTGCACAGTTCTTAATCCTATGAAATAGATGAACTCTAATACAGTACCTGGCTGTTGGTAATGATACTTTTTTGTAATGTATTGAGGTAAAAATCAGTGTACATGCTGTATGAGAGGGTGGGTCACATTTTAAAACTTTCTGTGGGGGAAAGTCTCCAAATGTGGATGGGTCTTTAGTGAAAGTGAGCGACTGAACTTGAGTATTAAGGATGGAGAAACAGATGCAGAGGAGTCTTGAGTACTGCTTCAGCAGACTAACACTGATGTTCCTTTATAATCTTTATTCTGAAATAGATTTTATTAAATGAGATTAAACTTCTTACCAAAGAAAATCATTGCAGTTTACTATGTATAGGTTTACTAGAAAACTGAAGCTGGACTATTGCAAACCGGTGTATGCCTTGTACCACTTAAAAGTTCAAGGAAATGCTTATGTAACTTATCTCAAAGCTTAGTTTTGCTTGCTAAGGACAAAATGAAATCTGAATTCTGCAAATTCACTTGGCGTACTTTAAGCACATTGGTTATAGAAAACAAGATTTCAAAATTTGCCTATGTACTAGGGGAGAAGCTTTGTAACTAATGTCTTCCTTCACCATATAGGGGCTGTGCATTTTAGTAGTTACAGGCCTTGGCTTCAGTTAAAGAAATTTAGTGAATTTGAAAACATGCCAGTCTTAAGCATAAAGTTAGAAATTTGTGTTGGAAGAAGAGGAGTTTTTTGTGCTGAAGCTTTTGAGAGCTTTTGGAAAAAAAGTATGAGTAAACTTAAATTCAGTCTCATTCTATGCCAAAATCTTCCTACTGGATTATCTATAAATTCCTAGTATTATCTGAGGACTTACTAAATCTCTCCATCTAGCTTTGTGATACTTGCTCCTTGGTGCTGACCAGTGTCATTTCACTGATACAGGATGCCTCAAGGCTGGAAGTTGTGGCATTCCTCTAGATCAGTGATATCCAGGACATTACTTATGAATAGAAGTCTGTTACAATAAACTGTCACATTTAATAAAGCTGTACTCTGTAGGCTTACCACTGATATGTCTAGCTTCCCTTGCCTTTCCCAGGGGTATAAATTCTTATCTAGGAAGAAGGTGATCATTTAGGTTAAAGGCTTTTGACATGGTTGAAGTGCTAATCACCTGTGTTCAGTGCTTTCTGATACTTGCTATCACTGACTGGTAAGAAATGACACAGCGTAGCAGTGAGGCTTTGCTTGGGGTTGGGGACCAGTACACGGGGAGAAATTTAAATGACTGTGGTTTAAATGACTGGGTGTGTGTTGGCTGTGCTGGCAGTAATGCACAGTGGTGTATAAAAGCATTTATATAGTTTTCTCTATTCCTAAAGATCAAAACCTTAAAAATGTTATAGCATGTTTATATATAGTTTTAAAAAAAAACCCTTCAAATGCAGCATTTCTGAATGTCATCTCATAAAAAATGGCAGCCTGCCTGCACTATCCTGATTTCAGAAGAGGATAGAGGAGTGTTTTTGTTCCTCCTCTTGTTTAAAATTTAGTTACTGAGGAAGGTGCAGTGTGCAATTTAAATGTGCAGCCATAGCTGTTATGTTGCTATGGCCATGTAAGGGGTTGGTTTAATTTGATTAGTTTTGATTGATGATACCAAGTAATAAGGACTTCATTAAGTTAGTAACATTCTTAATAACATGTAGAACAAGGTATTTAGGGTAGATTATAAACAACTTCTGTTTCAATTTTGATGGTGACAGAAAATGTGATGCATGATGTTGAGCAGTCTAAATTCTTTGTAAACAGCTCAGGATGACTCAATAGCTGTTATTGGGGAAATACCTTAGATTGAATACTTTCAGATTGAAGTTATGGCCTCCAGACTGGGGGTGAGTGTGTTCCTGCAGAATTGGCATGGCCTTGCTACATGGCTTCAGCTGGTGGCAGGCATTTGCTTCCTCACTTTCAAATATTTAGGAATACTCAAGCCCCACCTAGTACGTTGAATGGCATTCCTTGAGCATGGAGCATCTGCAGGGTCCCTTCAGTTGGGTGTCTGCAGGTTAGGCTTGAGCCAAGCTTAGACCTGGAGCAGGGTGAATGCAATGGCTGGCACTTTGTTCTTACCTTGGTCTGCTTGTGGAATTCCAGCGCCTACATTTTTCATGAATCCTGATGTCTCTATTGAGTAACACTCTTCATAGATCTCAGTGCAAATGTAAGCATTCCTAACTTTAGGGAAACTGAGCCCTGTATATATTTGAGATTTTTCCAAAATAAAAGTTAAAGCTTGTTATACACTTCATGTTTCTCCTGGGCTTCTTCCACTGGTTCTGCTATACTGCAGTTTTAGGGAAAACAGGGTGAAAGTCAATGTTCCATGTGTTATTGTGGACAGCTTCTAGGAAGACATTAGGTGTTAAACAGTAGGATTCTCTTGTGCTAGACTCAAGTGTTGCTTTATGGTCTCTCTGTTTTGTATAATGTTTCTTTAGCATTTACAACTTTGAAAGTGAATTTTTAAAGACTGTTTTTACTTGTGAGTTTCTCCAATATTGTTGCTTTAGCTCTTCAATTTCTTTAATTTTTAGCAAGATGAATATCATATGGTTCATCTGGTTTGTACATCTCGGACACCCCCAAGTTCTCCAAAACCCAGCACCAGTAGAGAAGGTCATGGAGCTTCAACCTCCAGCAGTAGCTCAGTGAGTTTTTTTCATACACAGGACAAAAATTCCTTCTATGCTAAGGAAACTTGCCATTAATTTATCTTTTAACTTTTTATGTTTGTCTGTAAAATAGTGTGTTTGAAGTAGAGCATGCCATATGAATTTGGACAATTTGACTTGATTATTTAAGGGTGTCATTTTATTTAAACAAAGATGACCTTTTTTCAAATTGTAATACAGTTGTGTTTATTAGATGCTAAAGCACTACTTTCTCTAAGATATTCTTTCTTTTTAACACTATATTGAAAAGTACACTCTCCTTTCTCTCCTTATCCTTGTATTTTTTGGCAGAAATTGAACAGTGTATTCAGAACTTGCAAAAAACTAAGTTGAGAATTGTTTTGTGAAAATTTAAGAGAGACCGGTCAAAATATTGCTGTTGTCATGAGATGCAGGTGGAACTTGGCCAGGGTTTCTTCTGTTTGACAGGAGTTGGCCGGTATTTATGTATCAACTTCGAGGTAGTCATAATAGTGTATGTAAGACAGTGAAAAGCAGGAAATGTTCTTAACACTTCTATTAGTTAAATTGTTAATAGAACATGTTTGTTTACGGTGTTTTGAGCCTTCCCCTCTTCACACCCTCCAAATATGATGATGGTCTTTGGTTGTATTGCATTTTAAAAGCAGTTATGATTTCTGTTGAGGACTTAGTAGTCATTAGTGTAATTCTCTGCTTTTTCCAGAGTTGGCAGTATCACTAAGCAACCCTTGAAGGTTAGTCAGAAAGGGATATATAATACCATTGTAGGTACTTTTCATCTGAGGTGTGTGGATTGTCAGCATATGGGCAATGCCCTTTTGAGCTGTCTGTCTTCATTCTGCTGTTGACAGGGCCTGTGTCAGGCTTCTGTGTGACAGTCAGAAACATGAGCAGTTTAAGCAACGGTAGAGAGGGCTCTGGCTACAGCATCTTTTTGAAGGCTGTGTTTATATCTCTGCTGCCAAGCAGGGCACAGGCAGCCTCTTTGGCAAGTGTTTTATTGGTGTATACATCAGTCTTAAATGCTGTATTTGAATGACTGTATTTATGACTACTTAAAGCACGCAGTAAGCAAAGTGCTAAGTTCATAATACTTTGGAGGAAACAACCTTAACTCAAAGTTTGAATGGCCTTTGTCCTTCTATTTATTTTATTTTTATTCCCCTCCCACCCCCACTCTCTAGTGGTAATTTTTTTGTTGTTTTCTTTGTAGGGTAAATGTGATATGGATGTCTTAAGTAATTCCACCTCCTCACTTCCTGAGTTGTCAAAGTTAATGAGGATTTTCTCCTGAGTAAACATTACAGTAATTCTTAGCAACAGAATTTGGGGATTTATTAAAACTGAAATAATGCATCTCAATAGCCCCATTGTAATCTTGTTATGGTAACAGTTTAGAAGCCAGGTATTGAAGGTCTGACACTGGTTTCAGGTGTGTTCCTGGGAACCTAAGTAGTTTCTAGCTGTTTCCCTATTCCCATTGATAGCTCCCTTCCAGCGGTGAGGGCAACAATTTGGATTGGGCAGCTGGCACAGTGAAGAGAGTGAAGAGGATGAAGAGTAGAAGGGGTAACTAAGGATAAGGATAGAGGAATGGTACTGTAAGCCACTGCAGGCACTGTTGTCACTGTTGAAGATAGTCATATCCTGAGGTTGTAGTTCTGTTAACGATAGCCACTAGAATTTTCATTCCTGCTGAATTCTTTCAATTAAGATTTAGTTTGCTTCAGTTTTGAAACTGTCCTTCCCAGTGACGTGTGGTTTTCTCTGGAAACTATCAAGTGTTGAGTCTTTCTGAAAAATTATTTTTTTTTTTTCTTCCCATGCACCTGAGTGCAATTTTGAATTTCTGTTTTTACTAAGGCTTGCCAGAACCAGCAAAACCACAGAAGGCGTACCAGTGTTTACATTCTTAATCAAACTTGTGACAAAACATTAAAGCAAGTAGTTTTTTTAAGACACAGTAGTAAATCTTATAACTGTAGCAAAAGATCTACAACCTTGATTTTATTTATTTTTAAGAATTTAGACCGTTCTGGATCAACTGCTGCCTCATCCACAAACCAAGAAGCTTCTTCTACGTCTTTGAACACTAGTGCAGATGGAGTGAGGCATCGTAATCTTCCACAAGCACACAGCAACTCCACACCAAGCCACCAGTTCCCTTACTTAATGCAAGGGTAAGTGAGACTGAAGCAATCCTCACTCTTTGATGCTCTTTAAAGTGCTTTAAATGTTCAGTTGCAATTACGTTTCTTTCACAGTTTGCAAAATGATTTGTCTAGTTCACCTGGAAACATAAGTCACGTTAGAAAAGTTTTCATGTGAAAATCAGTAGTTTTAGCCAGCAGTCAGTCAAAGAGGAAGTGTTCTTAGTGCTCCCCTTCAGGCTATTTTTTAGTATTTTTTTCTTTATGCCTTCTGCCCTCAGCCTTCTTGAGCAAGTAAAGTTTTAATATGTCTGGTGGATGTATTTAGTAATGTAACTGATAGAATTATTGCTTCTGATTGTCTTTTCTGTCCTTGGATTTAATAGTCAACACTAAATTCTTATCAGAATATGATTGTTTTTAGATTTTGATACATAAGAGATGTAATTCCTCATTTCTCCATATGGGATTCAACTGCAGAAATGGTAGGCAGGTGTTTTGAGTACATGTAGTGCTTGTGTATCTACAGCAGAACGTTTAAGGTTTTTCATACATACCAATGAAAGGTATCCACTTTACATTTCTAGATCAGATGTGTTATTACACAGCTATTAAAATTCTGTCATTTGTTTTGTGCTTAAAAAGCACCTTTAGGAAGTTTAAAGCATGTGACCTTTGCAGTTGCTTCAACATGCTGTTTTTGTTGTTAGTAGTAGCTTCTTCCAAGAGGACAACAGGAGGATGGTGTTCTGAGATGATAGCTCTTGTTTCCTCAGGCAGCACTTTCAGGTTTTCTTTCTGACAGGGTGATCTCCTGGTACTGTATAGATTCTAGAAACCTAATTTGGAGAATGTTGACACAAAAAAGCCCTAAGCTATGAATGTGCTAACAGTAATATTGCTTCTGTGGCTGCAAAGAAAGCAGATGCCAAGAGCTGTTGAAAGTGTATTAAGTTTCAGTTTAATTTACATGTTCTTATTAGAGTTAGACTTTACTACTTTTGCTGGTTTTCATCTTGAATTTGTTAATTTTTTTTTTTTTTTTATTGTCTGAAGTGTCTGCTAGAAAGAGATTGCCTTTGGAGTGGGTGGAGCGCTTATGTTATTGTGACCAAATGCATCTTCACAGAAGTGGTCATACTTGCATTTCTGACAAAGCTGGGTTAGACCAGGTTGACTGTCAAGACTGCTGTTGGTGTAATGTAAATTAATTCCAGAAGCAATTATGTGTTGTGTAAATGAATAATCTGTAAGAAGTTTTAATATTTTTCTAATTAGAATTTCACATAGACATATTCTGAGTGAGTTTTGTCAAGTGTGGTGAACTGAATAGGCTGTGGACTTCAAAAAGGCAACAGAACCATTATAAGTCTTTGGGCTGAATTAATTTGTGTCAGTTTGGGAGACATCACTGTCTTGGAAAGAAAGAATAACTTAAAAGTAAGTTAAAAATACTAAGTTTGTGATGTGCTATATCTAGCATGTAATGTGGCTTGAGAGGAATGGATCTATAGACTGAAAGAAGTGCTGACAACCTGACATCACTGTACATATTTCAGAGGTTTCAGTCTTACTTGGACAATCTTTATCTTGCTTACCTGGAATAGGGTCCTGCTTGTGGCTAAGGTGCGTTAGCAGTGCACCCAAATCACATATTTCAATTTTGTGTAATCCAAAAGGAATCGAGGTGATTATCCAAGAGCATCCTGTGGTGCCAACAGAACTATAGTTAGAGTAAGTGACTGGAGTTTCCAAGAGTGCATTCCTAATCTGAACAGAAATGCCAAAATAAACAAACCTGAAATAATCCTACGCCTTTTATTTTGGAAAGTATTTTTTAATGCACTGCTGTTAGAACTTGAAGTAGATGTTTGTGGACTGCTGAGTACTGGCTCTGCTCAACTCCAAATAATCTGTGCCCAGTGCCTGCTAGAGCCTGCTTGCTTCTTTAAAAACCCTTTTTAATGCTTCAGCAATCTTTTCAGATGCATCTGCTTTTGCTTTTGGGCACTGCTGTTTGTATTCTGGCAGTAAGAAATGGCCCTGGTTTTTTTAGTTGTCCCTTAAACATCATTTGGGGCAATGGGCTCTAGAGTTAATGTAATTTATATGCAGCTCAAGACTTGTTAGGAATATCAAGATTCATAGCTGAAATTGGTGTTACTTTATTGATTTTTCTATATTTTCATGACCAAACACTTTTTATTCTAGCTGCATGATGAACCATAAGCACTACTGATGGGGAAAGGTCTCCAGGTACTTAAAAATTTGTGTGAGGGTCAGTTTCCTTGGGCATTTTGCAATACTTGATTTATTTGTATAAATAAGTGATGTGAATGTTAGATCACTAAATTACGGTTTTGATGTTTTTTCAGCTCCTGACTTAAAGCTGCAATGTGAGAGTTGAACGTGCTTTGGGAAAACAGCATTTAGTTCAAATTGTTGAAATATTACGGGGAAAAGAATTACCTTTGTTGCTTTTGAGCTTTTGCAAATGCTGTTTTCAAAAAATCTAAACTTGAGGTGGGACTGGGCAAGTAGTTTATGTATCTCCCAAGTTAGTCTTCAGCTGGGGGGAGCAAGCACAGCATTGTCTGCTCCTGTGGACTTTGTTAGGGATCAGGGCCTCTGCTGTGCTGCGCAGGTACAAACAGAACAGATGGAATCAGCCCTGACAGCGTTTGCATTTCAGATTGGAGAGCACTTGGAAGCAGTAAACAGACAAGAAACATCAAGGCAGTGAAATAATTTGTCAAGTATGGGTGGCCCATCCAGTGAAATGATTTAATATTGTGCACAAAGTAATGTTTGAAAGCTAATAACAAAATGACATACTGACAGCATGCGATATATCCTAGCACATAAATAACTTGCTGCATCAGTCACCTTTGCTCACTGTGTTTTCTTCGAAATAGCAAATAGCAGAGGATACTGAAATACCACCTGAAGTTGATAAGCCTGGCTCATATGAGATGAGCCATAAATGAGATGTTTGTGGGTCAAGGTTAAACAAATGCAGTTATTGTTAATCAGGCAGGTGGCAGAGAATGAGCTTTTAAGTCTAAATACAAAGTCTTAATTTTTCGCTGATGGTGAGCAGTATCTTTGTGATAACCTTACCATCAAATTCAATGCTGGTTAGCTCATTGGGATGTCTTCCGTAGTCCAAAAGAAGTAATTTTGAGCTTTTTTTTGCCATTCTGAGGAGCACTAGGTGTCTTTTCAGAATACTCTGAAGCTACCTCTACCATGTGAACTGTTTTCTGGCTTATCCGGCTGTTCTTCATTGTCTGTCTGTTCTCCAGTCTTGGAATGCTTATACAGATCCTGTTTGCTTCTTTGTTCTTATGCTGTTGCTGCCATTCTTTTGAAATAGTCTACTTCCTACCTCTTTCTCCTCCTTTTGCAAAAAGATGAGGAGAAAGTATGTGCTACTTTCCTTTTTCCTTGAACAACAAGTTGCCTTGCTTTGCTGAGAAGCTCCTCTTCCTTTGGGGGAGTTCTTCTCACTGAAATACATTAGTACACTCTTAAGAGTTGTTTCTGAATTTCATAAGCTAACTTAATACCCATGCAACTGTAGTAGCTGTATAATTGACAACATCTGCCTCATTTGGATTTTTGATGAGCAAACAAAACACTGCTGTACTAGTTGGCATTCTAAGCCAGAAGCCAGTTGTAGGCCAGTCTACTTTTGCTTGATTAATGGAGCCAGGTCTTGAAAAACTAAGTCTTGCTTCTCAAAAAGGCTCGTCTTCTAGAAAACCTATTTGGAAAAAAAAAATTAAAAACCCACCACAGTATTTGAATGTGAAAGAATATGACATAACTGAACTTCTGTGGTTTGTCTTGTTTGACTGGCTGTTTAATCTACTGTTTAGCTTTAAGGCATCAAGAAAGCAGCTTTTGAAAGAGTTTGGAAGAAAGGAGAGGCTCAAGTCTGGTAATATTTCTAAGACATGTATCTGTGAGGGCAAACTGTTAGCTTAAGGCCTCTCAAATTTTTTTGAGCTCAACGTAGCAGTTACAAAGACCCCTAAAATCTGTATCTGATGAGAAAAGGAAGTGGTGAATTCCTTCAGAACTCACTCAGGCAAGTTGGGTAGGACTGCTTTTGGTGACTGAGATAGAAGTGGGTGATCCTGCCTGTTCAGAGTCCCATCTGATACTCTACCTGCTTGAAATTGAGGCTCTGCTCAGTGGTTTGTCTCAGCACAGTACTTAATGGCACTTGTGTAGAATATTTGAATCATCTTTACATTTTGAGGTTAAATGTTTTATGAATACTGGAGGAGTCTTATCTGTCACAGTGTTTGCCAGTTCAAGGGATAGAAAAACACATTTATATAGCTTGCAACTGTAAATCACGATTAATGTTTTTCAGCAGTAGCTTCATGGCATTGCTGTTTCAGCATGTTAATTATGCATAAATAAATACATCAGCAGGGCTGCTAGTTAACCCTTTCAATTTTTAAAACAAACCTAGAATAATGCCTGTGACTATCTCAGTTTGTGTTTGGTATCAGGAAAGTACTTTTGCTTTCTTTATTCTCCCCCCACTGCCCCAAACTGTTGTCAAAACAAGTTATAGCTAAATTTAAACATAACAGTTCTAGCAAAGGTCATGGAGTTGCATGACAGGCTCTCTTTCAGAATTACAGTGAAATATTTATTCATGTGTAACATGGAAAAAATATATTGTCTTCCTCCCATCTTTCTTTCTGGGCATGTCGTGTATATCTGAATGCCTGGTAGACTAATGAAATCTCTTGGTGATATCTTTGCAGGGAGTGCCTTACTTAGGGAACAGGTGTAGTCTGCAGTACAATTACAGCAATCTCAGCTTTTGCTACCTGCAGTCTGAATAAACTTTTCTTCATGCTTTATACTCTCATGCTGTCCTGAAAGATGTCCTGGTTTACTGCAGTTCACTACATCAAAATCTTTTGGGAAAGAGTTGGAAATCTTGCCAAAACATGCTATATGCTCTAGGAGGTAAGAGAGGATAAGAAATCTAATAGCAGACAAAACCAAACATAAAACTTACATACAGGAGCTTTTTCTCTCTTGCATGTGAATTGGAGCTAAAAGCCCTTAGGGAGGAGAATTGCATATGCTCAAAACATTGAAGGGGGGGAAGATAATCCTTTACAGTTCTTAGTTGCAGCCTTCAGAAGCTGTATCTGAAAGATTAGTTTGTTGTCTTTTCTTATGTTATTTCTTCATGTCTCTGATCACAGTGATATTTCAGGTATTGCTTCTAAAAGAAAGCTGTAGAAGGTAGTAAGTTCTCCCTTTAGAGCTCCTGTGGATCTTTAAGGGCGATCTCTGAACTGAAAAGGAATTTTATGGAAGAATTTCTGCAGTTAGCACAGTCTTGAAAAATTTTCAGCATTGTTTTGTCCCAGAGTTGCAGCTAGTAACATACTAAGTACAAAAACAAATATTCTTTCTATAGTAATAACTTTGCTTATTAATTTCTTTAATGAAAATGTAGTGCTTTTTTGGAATGTGTTGGATGATCTCACTATATGTTATTTCAGTGCATTATTTTAGGGGAACAAATGAGAAGAGAGATGCTACTTTAATGTTTTTTTAATACTAGCACGCCTTTGAGTGTCACAATTCAGAGCTGAATATTTTTCTTTAACTCATTTTCTAGCAATATAGGCAACCAGTTTCCAGGCCAAGGTGTTCCTGTTGGATTTTCTATGTATCCTGCATTCAGTCCCTTACAGATGATATGGTGGCAACAGATGTATGTACGTCAGTACTACATGCAATAGTAAGTCTACATTATCTTCATACTGAGCTACACTAGTGAAAAGAACATATTAAATGTTTTTTTTCAGGATCAAAATATCTGTGTTTATTTTGTCTGGCTCTGTTTTATACTTAGTTTTGTCCAGAAAATTATGAAAACCAGTCTTGGATTAGAATTAAATTAATGTCTTAGTAAGTAAAAATCTGAGGGAAAATGAAGTTTGTTTTGACATCTATTACATCTGAAACTGTAGCAAAGAAGACAGGCTTAGTAATTATGGTGCATGTTTTTTTGACAAACCGAGTTTATGTTTAAATTTTTAGCCAAGCTGCTGTTTCAGCCCAAGTGACTTCCAGCACTGAGCCAGCAAGATCTGCAGTTGTCCAGGCTGTAAATTCAGAACACGCTCGTGCAAATGAGCCTGCAGCAGTGCCAAATGTAGCCGTCCCGGAGAACAGGCCTGTAAATCAAAATGTTCAGATGAATGCACAGGGTGGCCCAGTAGTGAATGAAGAGGATTTCAACCGGGACTGGCTGGACTGGATGTACACGTTCTCTAGAGCAGCAATTCTCCTGAGCATTGTATACTTCTATTCTTCTTTCAGTCGGTTTGTCATGGTAATGGGAGCCATGCTGCTGGTTTATTTGTGAGTACAACAGTTGTATATAGCTGCAGATACGAGATGTGGAGTGTGGTGCTAATGTTTATTCCATTTAAAACTAAAAATTATCCACATGCAAATATTTACTCACTGCCTCTTTACAGTAGGGTGTGTCTGTTAAAAAAATTAATTTAAACAAGTAGAGAAACAGATGTGAAGAAAGGTAATTAGCAAAATGTTTTTACAGTAAGTTGGATACCATTTATACCTGAGAAACACAATGTTCTTACATATTGATGGTATTAATAGATCAGTATTGTTGAAATGTAGCATTTTGGGATGAAAATTTAGAAGGCGGGGGTGAGGGGAGGGAAGTTCATATAGGTCAAGCATATACTTGCATAAATTTAAACTTACTGCTTGGATATGAAATTGCAGAGCTAAGCTCATGTATATTTCCAAAATAACTTACGGGATGTGTGCTGTAAATTTTCTTAGGCAGAGTTAAGGTAGTGGTACTACAATGGTGGGTGCTAGGTTTGGTAAAATTACAGAGACGTAAAAATTTTTTAACTGCACGTCATAAAGACCAAAGTACATTCTGTGTTTAGTTGAGAAATACTAGTACTGTTGTCACCACTTCCTTTCAGATATGAAGATATCTTAATGATGTAAATGGAAATGGAAAACAGCAGTAATGCTTGATATTTTGGACTGATCTCATTCACTGAGAGTTCCCTTATACTGTAGTCTCAGTCCTAACTAGAACTGTTCTTTCATACAGGTAGGGTAGTTGAAATCAGGATATAGACCCTTGGAAATGTAGGAGAGGCTTATTTAATTTGTGGTGGTGATGTGATTCAAGCATTAGCTGAAGTTTAAATTCCTTTTTTCCGTGGAAAATCAAATTTAAACTAAGAAAATGAAGGCTGCCTTTGAAAAATTTAATTAACTTCAGTACTTAAAAATGGGGAGGAGACCTATAAAAAGTATTCTACATATTAAATCACCTAATCATGGTACCTTATAAGTCTTTCAGAACTGAGGGCTGTGAACAGCAAGACCTTAATTCAGACATTGGAGAATAGCCATTCAATCTAGAAGGATGAAATACAGAAAAATAGATGTAACTTCCTTCTTTTGAGAGTACTTACAGAATTTGCTGCAGTAGTTGGCTGTAGAAGAAAAAGTCTTTTTTGTTCCTTTCAAAAGAGAGGTTTTCAACTGTTCCGCTTTCTTACATAGACACCAAGCTGGATGGTTTCCCTTTAGGCAAGAGGGAGGCCAACAACAGGCAGCCAATAATGCAGAAGTGAACCGTGATGGGCAACATGCAAATAATCCTGATCTTGAAGAGATGGTGAGTAAGGGCAGACATGTCTTTTGAGACTCCTGTGTATTATATTGTAAAGTATGCTATAGTGCCTGGACAGAAAGTCAACTTTTGTGAAATGGAGTTGGTTTAACCAGAAAGCTTTCAGCGCTGTCCTCAGGTTGTGCCTGCTGCTTAAATTCTGTATTTCTCCGGTCTGAAAATTGCTGATTCTCTACTTCAATCACAGACTTTCTTCATGCTAGTTACTTCAGGAGGTTGTTCTGAGAGAAGTCACTTAATGTAGGAAGATACTGCTGGTTACCTTATGTCAGAATTATGAAAAGAAGCAGTTGAATTGCTTCAATTTCTGTTTTTAAAGGAGCGACTTATGGATGATGGGATTGATGAAGACAATGGAGAAGATGCAGGTGAAGATGGCAATACAGAGCAGCAGCCTGGATTCATGGCTTCTGCTTGGTCCTTTATCACAACCTTCTTCACATCACTGATCCCTGAAGGGCCTCCACAGGTTGGCAACTAAAGTGGAAAAGGAACTGTGTCAGGCAGCCTCAGTAGCCATATGTAGAAGGGGAGCAGATTCTAGAGAGTGTTCTAAATACAGTGCAATTTCTGAAAATTTATAATGTTATCTTTTTGATCATGGTGTACAAAAATGTGTATTTTTTTTCTTTTGGCTTTCTCATGCATTCAGTATTTTAAGCACAAGTGGACTACTACATGCTTTCTTTAAGATTCTTCTTTTTCTGAAGAATAAAATGTAAAGATATTGGTCTTCCATGTTTTGCTTTAATTTCAAATGTGTGTTACACTGAGGCAAAGAGCTTGGACATAATCTGCACCATTAACTCTTTAAAGAGCTGTTAAAAATATGAATGTTGACAGATCTTTGCAGATGCTCTCCATTTATTTGAATAATGTATCTTGTGTTTGATGCAGGGTATGAATTCTCACATGGGATTTGGAACTTATTCCTGAGAGAATGCAGTAAACACAAGGATTACTTGTTAATGGCATGTTGTCTTCATGTCAGAAAATAGTAGGCTTCTTCATTTAAAAAGCTGAGAGCTTTTCCTTGAGGCTGTACTGACATTTACTAAAGTTGGAGGCATTTGACAGCTCTTCAAAGATAAATGGCAGTGATGGGATAAACCTTAAACGTTTGATACATACAGTACTTTTTAAGGAAAATATAGCTGCACTGGGGCAAAACATGTACATTAGGTTTTTTAATAAAAACTGTTATGGCAACTCTTTTGGATGTTTATATGCATATTTGAATGCAAATGGTTAAATTGTGCCTCATTATGGATGAGGATATGATTAATTTGAGAGTGTAATAAAGTTATCATGGTGGCATTACTGACATTGACTAAAGTGATGTGTTTGTAGCAGTGTCTATACAGTTAGGAGTATGATCTCACAGCAGACTGTCTGTATTCTTTAACTTCATTAACCTAATTAAAAGTGAGAAAAAGAAACTGGTACATGACGAGTAGCACAGTGCTATGTCAGGTTTTTAGTTGCTTTCTTTAGATTTTAATCATAGTCAAGCAGGTACATTTGGTTTTGTTCTTAATTCTAAATTGCATGCTCTCTAACTTAAAAATGCCTGCAAAGATTCTCTTGCTCTGCTGCCAAAGGAAAGCCTATTTCACTTTAATTTCCAAGTACAGGGAAAGCTCTTGAATAGTCTGAGTGATAAATAGGGATTTATTTTTTGCTTGCTTATGTTAAACTGCTGTGCGGCAAAGTTTTAAACCCAAATAAAACCTTTTAAGTTTTACACTCTGAAACATCTGTAAAGATTTCTAGGCCTCACTGAGAGATTGGAAAAAATAAATTTGAGCAATGGTTTTTAGGTGCCTTAAGTTAAACAATCTTTTTTGAGTTACAAAATACTTCTAATCTACAAGTTTGTTAGAGGAAAAATATAAATGTAAGTCCTAAAAGCATCAATTATTTCCTGTATAGGCAGCATGATTAAGTCATGTTTAATTATGTTTTCTTCCTGTTTTTACTATGGGAAGCTGCTTTCAGTTTAGGTTCTTTACTATGTATATATAAAATGCGTAGACCTTGTCCATGAAACGTTACCTTTTTAGTTTGATGGATGGATCTAACTTAATTAATATTTAAGAGCTGCTACAAAAACTTACGTTTTTAAAGGAGTGTCACAAGTGGCAGTCTTGGATGACATAGGTCTTGTTTCTGTAATACAGTGAAGAAGTTTCATCTGTTTTGACCTGTGTGTTCTACCTCTCATTACCAAAGTTTTTCTTTTACTATTTTTTCTTTTGTCCTTGCAATAGGATACCTGTAAGCTATGCAGTTATGACCTGCCAGTATCCAGCTATCAACAGCCATTTGTTGCTTCTTACTGGTGTTAAGGTTGGTTTGTTTTCCACGCTGTAGGAGGCCGTTGGTGGCAGCTCTCTGCTATTGGCAGACTAGATTAAGAAAGCTGCTCTTAATGCTGTTAGCCCTGGTTTTGTTAAAAGGTTAAAATTGCCACTGCTTGTTTGTATTCAGACAAGGATACACTTATTGACAGGCTTCACGAGGCTGAAATAGTGAAATGGAAGATTCTGGCAGTTGGTTGGATGTTGAGGGAGATGTTCTGAGAGCTTTAACCAGAACAGAGCTGGAGCGATGCATCAGAGGCCACACTTCCATGAGATCATCTTAGGGTCATAGAATCTCCCAGCTTCCGCAACTTACCAAGATACAATAAAGGAAAAGCAAAAATATGTTTACTGAGGAAAGTGAGTGAGAAATAGCAATGAGATAGGAAGGATTACCGAAGAATTGGAAGCAGAGGAAAGCTACTGGCAGAAGCAAAAATAAGATAAGGTTGTGATCATGAGTAAATACAAAGCATTGAAAAGCAGATTGAGGTAAGAAAGGTGCACTTTTTAGAAAAGGAAAGAACATGTTGAAAATTAGTTAGACCAGGACTTTGTTGTATGCATTTCTGAGCAAATTGAGTATAGAATTGAACGGCATATGAAGTATAACGTGATGATGGGAGAGAAATTAAAACTCTAGGAAAGTAGTTGCCTTTTCTTAGTGTATCCTTGTAGAAACTGTTCAATAGCATAAACCAAAACACAGTTATGTAGTACATGGTTCTAGGTAAAGCTAGATGCAGAACTGTAGTAAATCTGGCACAAAAAGTAGTAACAAAAGGCATGTGGATTAAAGCACCATAGGATGTGCCCCAATTGACCTGTACATCACCCACTTTTACAACTCTGAATATAGAAAAAGTGATTCTTTCCTTTACCTTGCCGGAAGACCTGAAATAACACATGCATTTACCTTTCTCTAAATGCAGGTTAACACCGAGTCTATGCCAGCATGTGCAATACCATCCTGGTGTGTTAGACACATTGGCAACAGACACAAGTGAAGCATATTCCATCCATAATATTTCTTGCTGTGAATAGACAGAGTAGATCAGTAGTGCTGATGGAGCACATGTATGAAAAGAGCAACACACAGCTACTCCTTTGCATGATTTCTTATTATTGTGTTTTGAAAAACACTTTGCAACTGATAGGTATCCATACATACACATGCACTGACTTCTCAACCCCAGCTTACATTCACTTTAGCAGTGCCCCTGTTTGCTTTAACAGGTTGTTGTGGTTTAACCCCAGCTGGCAACTAAGTACCATGCAGCTGCTTGTTCCCTTCCCCCTTTCTCCCCTTCCTCACAGAATGGAGAGGAGAATCAGGAAAAAAAGTAAAACTTGGGGTGAAATAAGAACAGTCTAATAATTGAGATAAATTGAAATACAATGTTAGCACTAATAATTGTGGTAGAAAGGGTAGAGAGAAAACCCAAGAAAAATGATGCACAATACAGTTGTTCACCACCTGCTCACAAATGCCCAGCCTGTCCCTGCGCAGCATATGGTGCCATTTGGGATAGCTTCCCCCAGTTTATGTACTGGGCATGACACTCTGCTTGGAATATCCCTTTGGACCCAAACTGGCCACTGTCTTAGCCTCACAGCCTCTTGTATACCTGCTCCTTGGCAGAGCATGGAAAACAGACCTTGATTTAGGGTAAGCACTGCTCTGCAACAACCAAAACATTCAGTATGTTATCAGCATTGTTCTCACACTGAATCCAAAACACAGCACTTCTTATTTCTGGCTACTAAGAAGAAAATTAATTCTATCCCAGCCACAACTAGGACACAAATGTAACATTAAGTCAAACTGTAGCGTTCTTGGGTACAATGTAGTGGATGAAGGGTTCCTTTTTCCTCTTCTTGTGAGCTTGCAATCTCTTGCCCATGCTACTGTTTGGTTTGGAGAACTTGAGAGGGAGAACTGGCTTTTCTGCTGTTCCCCGTTGCCCTTAAATTCAGGTGACTCATAGAGAAGTTACCATCTGATACTCCTGGAACAGTTTGCTTCCATCTGAGATACCGCTCCCTTACTATTGCTGCAGCAGAAGGAAGAAAACCTAAACCATTGTGGGTGATGTTTGTAATCTTAACAGCTGATGTAAAATGACTGATGCTTCTATCAGATGGTGTGATAAGTCATATTTCTGCTGCTTGTTTCCTGAACTTACTGAAAGTTTTCTAGTATAATTCATTTTTAGCAGCCTTTGCTGTTGACAGGAAGCAGTTCCCAATTTATCCTAGTGAGTGTGGACTCTCAGCTATTTTTGGATGTGTTTAGGTGGACTGTGGCAGACCCAGCTGGATGCACCTTTGTTAGTAAGGTTGGGGGTTGCCTTTACTTTGTTGCCAGGCAGCTGCCAAAGCCTCTAGGGTGTGATGGGAAAGCTTTGATGCTGCTGGCATTTGAGTTAATGGGATTAATGCCATTGTGGCTGTTCCTGTGGGTGACATACTCTTTCAGATTCCGGTGTTAGTATAGTTGGGAGATGCAAGGTGGGAATGAGTTGCTTCATCACTCACAGCCTTTGTTTCCAAGCTGCTACTTGTCCAACTAACAAGGTAATACAAGGTAATATATAGGTTTCATCATGGTTCCCATCCCCCGAGAAGAGCATTTGGTCATTCTACATGCTGGTGGCTCTGCAGTACTTCTGTCTTAAGCAAACATTTGTCTTAAGTCATCTGAAGCATTCCCTCTGGAGTACCTTTTCAGCTGCAGCTTCTTTCTCTTGGCTGGATTTATTCACTTGCAGCTGTCTGCGCAAGCTCTTGCTTTGGAAGGAAACCGGGTGACTAATGTGAATGCTTAGCAGTTTAGACTTATTTACAGGACAACCAACCCAGTAGCACTGATTGGAGAGGAGAGAAGCACATACTGGACCTGAAGGAGCTATCCATAAAGAGGCTAGGACTGGCTGACTCCTTTTGGATGGGCAGAGGCAAGCACAGTGTCCAGTGGGAGGATTCCCATGGTACATAAGCAGCATTTCCATTTCTTTACCAAGACAATTTTTCTCCTCTTTATCAAGTTTAGTTTGTCCTTTGTTTTAGTCTTTAGTTAAACAACATGAGGAAATGTTGCTGTATAACAATAAATATATTTTTTCCTCCCCTTAACATGTGTCAGGGATGCTGATGGATGATTCTCACAGTTTTAGTTGTCCTAGGAATAAACTGCAAAATTACTGGTGATTTTTGGAGTATGGAGCTTACACCAGGGCACAGCTGCAACTGGAGTTTGCTTGCACAGTTGTGAGATGTGTTTAAGTAGGAGGAAACTTGCAGAAAGACTGTTGAAGTTTGTTTCCCCTAGCTTTGCAGTAGAGAGGAAGAAGCTACATGTGAGGAGTTCATGGGACAGATGTAAATTGAGTTGTGGCTACATTAAATTTTAAAATCTGAGTGGTTTTTTGTGTGTGTATGCACGTATTTTCTTTATGGCTTTAGAAAGACTGCTGGTTGGACAGGAAAGCCCAAACCTTGTCTTTGTGTTAAAGGTACCGTGTTTGGGTGGCTTTCTTGCAGTGTTTTGTTCAGTAACTTGGTGCAAGGTTAAACCGTAGCTATGAAATAACCTCAGCAATGTGAAAATGTGCTGCTTTAAAAATAAAGGAGCCGCTGGTCTAGCCGGTGAGCCACTTGACACTCTAATTTTTAAGCCAGAGATAATCAAGGAAATGAGTAATAGACAAAATAAGAGAGCACGTCACTGGTGACAGGGTAATTGGGGGCGCTGAGGGCAGGGCCAGAGCCCGCCGCGGGGCGGGCGGCGGTGCTGCTCCAACGCGCCGCTAGATGGCGCCGCCGCCCAGCGCCGCCGCCCGGCCTGAGGGGGCTCCGGGGCACCGGGGCTCGGGCTACCGGGGCTCGGCTGCGGGCCAGCCTTTCGCTGCGCCCTGCGGACGGAGGCACGGAGCGGGAAGTGCCGCTTGGGCCGCGGACGGCTCTTCCGAGTTCGCTTCGTGTAGGGGGAAAGCCTGTTGTGTGCTTGTCCCGCAGCAGCAGGTCACTGTGGTTAGTGAACGTGCTGAACAGAGGTTCCGTGTTTAAAAAGGTGTTTTCTTTTCACTGTGACCAAGACTCCTTTCAAGCAGGAGTGGGGTGTACACGTTCAGGACATAGCTAATGCTGCCAGGGAAGGATGGGTAGGTTTCCTTTCAAAAAAGCATCCCTAACGCAAACCCTCCTGCGGTACCCTCAGCAGAGGTGAGGTCGTGCAGCTGGCATGAGGGCTCGCTCACTCGGTGAGTCCTGCTCGAGATAAGTGGATGAAGTACTGCGGGGGAGCTGTTGTAGCTTTTCTCTGGCTCGAGGGCTTCATATTCCAGGCTGCCTCCAAACAGCCGTGTCTGTAGCTTGCCTGTTACCGGACCGCTAGTTTGTCCCATTCGGATACTTGTGGTAATGCTGCTGCTCGGTGAAGCAGTGCTGTAACAAGCTAGGCACCCTGCTGTCCTCATCTGGTTGAAAAAACCCAGCCTCAAGATTACGTGACACAGAGTAGGCTCTGGGAAATGTGGAATCATCGGTTTGTTGAGTTGTATGCTAGTTTTCCAATGCTGTTGATTTAAAAGAATTTTTTTGGCCAGAAGGATGTGGTGCAATACATAAGTTACAGCATGAATATTGTTAATTAAGATGATTATACATGACTTGGTTTTGATATGTCTTAAATTAATTTTCTTACCAGTTAGATGTAATGCAAAAGACATGGTGGGTCCTAGCAAATAGCTATGATGTATGGATCCATTTCCAGAACAAGTATTTTTTAAATTGCTGAAGCAAACATTTGTCTTAAGTCATTTGAATCATTCCCAGGCACTGCTCTGGAGGACAACTGATACCTTCTTACTGCTGCTTTGCCAATTGCATTTCTCTAGTGAGGGCTGGAGTTTCTATGGCCTTGACCAGAGGGTTTTTGAGGCCCTTTCCTAAGTTAGGCAACAGGATCTGCAGTGATCCAGAAATACTGGTGACATTACCCAGTGTCACAGCACAGCCCCAGGCCCCTGGCTGAAGCTTGTAGAAGTAGTCATGCTTACAGGGTTTCAAAGACTGCACCAGTTCTCTGGTCTCATTCCCAGCACGGGCACATGGGAAGCTCAACTGGCGCAGTGGAGGGGGGCAGCATGATATGTCATGAGAACACTGTTCAGCAGCAATATCTTAAGGGGACATTACTGTCAAAGATTCTGTCTCATGGGACCATAGTTATTGTTCCAAACTCCTCTTCAGGAACTAGGAATGCACATTTTTAAGGCACTTAACTGGCCTGGAGAGCATGTTGAGGTAAAATTCCTAGAGAAACGTGTAAGAGTAAAATGTAGGCAGAACCCTAAAACAGCTTTCCTCTTCTTCATCTGGTGTTTGCACATCATATGAAGCCAGTTAATAATCTGTGTGGGTTTGGGCAGGTTTGCACTGTACAAAGATCTGGCCCCAAAGTTATCTGAGCTATTACAGAAATGCATAATTTTACTTGTATATGAAATATATATTATATATAATATCATATAATATCATATATATTTCACATACAAGTGAAATATATGAGATATATATATATATTCAGTTTCACTCTTCCTTGGCTTATTTGTGCGTCTAGAGTGATCCCAATTTCCTTTCATTTTTCTCTGTACTTACTTCATTCCCCTTTTTGTGACTGCACTTTGAGGAGCTTCCATGTGTAAAATGTGAGGTTAGTGTGATAACCATACAGTTAAAGTTTGTTTTTCTTGTTTTGGCATTGCTTTGTTTCTGAGAGACTGGTGTAGCATGAAGATGGGCAATGGCGAAAAACAGATGGTGAAGCTCAGGGAATATGTTGCAAGGAGAAACTGTTGGGAAGGTCTCTTCCACTTTGCTGTGTGTTTGTAAACATTCTGAAATGTCTGATGTCTGTTAAAGAGAGAGGTAGAGTTCTAATTTTAATTGAAGGGAAAAAATACCAGACTTTTTTTGTCAGACAAGCTAAAGAACTTGTATAGGTATTATGCAATTATATTATATATAAATTATACAATTTATTTTTTTTTTAAATAAGAAATATCCAGGGGCTGTATTTTCTTTCCATTTAATAGTACATACCCAGGGTGATTTTTTTTTTTTGGCTAGCACATAGCTTCATTCTGCTTTTAGAGCTTCCCTATTAATATGGACATTAATCTTGTGCATTTAGTGCTGCTGCAGAAAAGCTCTGTTTGGCAGCTGGCTTTTGTGGTATATGAAAACACTGAACAATCACTTAGGAAAATCTTTGCTTTTCCTTTAGCCCTTCTTTCCTCTCCTGGTAGTTCCATGTCAGTTGAAAAACTGCACTTGCCAATGGTTTTAAATTGCACTGGGGCTATTGTGAAGATTTTGGCAGTATAAAATGCCACTAATTGAAGTGGAGGTTGTAAAAGCATGTCCCATAAGATACCAGGTTGAACTGTTTCTACATTTCTCGGGGAGGGTCTTTCCCTTCAAACAATAAAATTGTCCATCACTGAGGGTCTGCAGTGTCTCAACAGTACAAACAATAGTAAGATCACAAAGACAGGTGAGTTTTCAAATCATATATTTGAGAGCACAATCAGCATAATTGAAACAGGTTTCAGAGAGCTTTGTTAATACCATGAGATTTTACTTTGTCCTTAAGCTGAGAGCAAGCCTGTTGCCTTGGTATCCACAATGTAGATGATACCACTTCATATTCTCTAGCCCTTGTGATGCTGGAAGATAAAGAAATTAGGTCAAAGAACACCAAGGGTGAATTACTCTGATTTTCTAAGTTTTCTATAGAGTTTATTGCACTGCCCTTCTGTCTGTGTAGAATTTTCCATTTTTAAGAGGAAAAATTGGAATTGCATATGTGGATAATGATAATCTCAAAAATCGATTTGATTTTGATGACTACACTAATGTTTTTGCCCACTGTAATTTAATAGCTATAGTGATCTTCCTTGTGGGGATAACAGACTGACTCACTCTGTATATTCACAAAGACATATAAGCACTCACCTTCAATCACATTTATATCCAAGGAGCTACTGCTCAGTTTGTACAGCCTACTCACATTTACCAGCAGAATCTGCTGCAAGATGCTTTATGTGTAGAAGAGGAATTATGGGTTCTAAACTCAGATTTTCTGCCAGGGCATGTGTATATGCAGTTTAATGTATAAGTATACAAACCTTTCAGGTTTTTAAAAAGACAACCATCATGTCAAGGCCAGCAGGATACTATCACAAACGTGTAATTAACATTGGAATAAAGTCATATGAACTACTGGTGGAGGATCTCAGTGGGATTCGAAATACAATTTGGGAACAGAGATCATAAAAGAAAATCTGGTGTTCAAAGAGGTGCACTGTTGTAATGGGGAATTCTTAACGACAAGTATAAGACAGCAATGAACTTGGAAGGAAAGATGAAGTGATATTTTTGTAGATGTTCAGAGACAGTGCACTATTCAGGACAGATTAATAAAGCTAAAGGTGATGATAATTATCTTTTCACAGAATGACAAAGAAGGAAAAAGGGATAACACTAGTCAAATGAACACACTTTGGATTAAATATATATGGGAAGAATGGTAAAAGAAAAAATCTGCTGGTATAATGCTCTGAGTCCTGCTTGCAGATACTCAGCCTTAGATTTACAAAGGGGTGGATTTCTATAATTAAATTTCATCTGTAAAATCTAGGTGGGAAAAAGGTATCTAGGATTAGTAGAGTCCAGATAGTCTTGTGTCCAGTAATTTTCAGATTTCTTCACTAGTCATAGTAGGAGTCATCAGTACTACAGACTCCAGCAGGAAGGATGTTACCAAAGAAGTGATTGTCAAAATCAAACCAAACTGCTAGGATTGACTGAATGCCAATGGAGTTCTTTTAAATCAAAAGATTGTTAGATAAAACTAAGGTGCCTTATTTCAGGAGAGCAAACCTTGTGAGTAGGAATGAATGAATCAAGGCAAACTAAGGAGCTCAAGGATTTGGTGCTAGAGGTGTCTTGGAGCTGCTGACATCAGAGGTAGAACTTGCCTCGACTTTGAATAAAGATGAAAGCTTTGTAAGAAAGTGCTGGAGACAAAATTGGAACATGAAACTGTGTTGTGTCTGGCAGACCAGATTTTGTGGTCCTTTGAGACAATTTATTAGTTTAGATGGTTAAGATAGGGACGAATACAAAAGCTAGATAAAGAAGAGATAACAGGAAGCTTTGCTGACAGGGGGATTACAGGGCTGGAGACATGTTTTAAACATTGCCCTGAGGAGAAGAATTCATACTGAACAGTTCAGTTAATGATCTTGAATAAAAGCTAGCAGGGTTTCTAAGGATGGATTACCATGGGCAGTCATATGGTAATGGAGTAACAACATCCCTTTCCCCTGGGCTTTTCCAGTGGTAGGTTATGTGCCGTGGTTACAGTCCTAGCCAGGGCACGTCTGTGGCCAGGCCCTGGAGTGCCAGTGAAACTTGGTACTGACATGAAGTTATGAGGCACCAGCAATATGAAGAGGATGGTAATAACAAGAGTTACTCTTACAAATCAAAAGCATAGCACTTGGAAACAGCAAAGGAAGAGCATGTAGGGCATGGTGTTTGATCAGATCTTTACAGGAACTCATAGGTGCAAAGTAAGTAAAGTAAGTAAAAAGAAAAAACTACAATCCTCATGTCTTAAGGTACCTCAAATGAGGGATTGGCAAAAGCGTAGGAATTACTAACTCCACTATTCAAGGTGTTAATGTACATTGCTGTGTGTAGTTCCAGTCTCTCATTTTCACCACAGATAATCTCCAAAGTGGAGTAGTGTGGAGGAAAGAGACACCTGGATGACCAGGAGAATTTAAATAATCTAAGAAGGTGAAAACTGAGAAATTACGAATGTTGCCTATGAACACATCAAGGAGATAAGCTCTGTAGGGAGGAACAGCTCTGTAGCACAAAGAACAAAACTGGCCTAAAGAGGGAGGAATGGTTATAATTTCCAAGAGTAAATTTGGGCCAGAAGATGATTCCTAACTATGAAAGTGGTATCTTCCCAAGAAGAGTGATGGGGATGAAGACCACAGGTAGGTGTAAGGTGGTGCTTGGGGGATGCTGTTACAGTGCAGAGTTCCCTTTCAGTTCTCTGATTCAGCACCCTGTTACCAGCATGTTCTTTCAGGGTTTGCAGTTTGTGAGGAAGCATCCAGAGTTGCAGGGCAATAGTATATTGCTGCAGCAATGCCATACAAGACCAGCAGGTCTAGAAATGTGGTACTTCCCCTCTACTCTGCTCTTGTGAGACCCCACCTGGGGTACTGAGTCCAGCTCTGGGGTCTTCAGCACAGAAATGTCATGGACTTATTGAAGCGGGTCCAGAGGAGGGCTACAAAGATCATCAGAGGGCTGGAGCACCTCTCCTATGATGTCAGGCTGAGACAGCTGTTCAGCCTAGAGAAGAGGAGTCTCTGTGGAGAGCTTGGAACAGCTTTCCGCTACCTAAAAGGGGGCAACAAGAGAGCTGGAGAAGGACTTTTTACAGGGACATGTAGCAGTGGGACAAGGGGGAATGGATTTAATCTGAGAATAGTTTTGATGAAATATGAGAAAGAAATTATTTACTATGAGGGTGGTGAGGCACTGGAACAGGTTGTCCGGAGAAGTTATGGATGTCCCATTCCTAAAAGTGTTCAAGGCCAGGTTGGAATGGAACTCTGAGCACTCTGGTCTAGTGGAAGGTGTACCTACCCATGGCAGGTGTTTGGAACTAGATGATCTTTGAGGTCCCTTCCAACCTAAACCATTTTATGATTCCATATCCCACTGAAGTCCCAGGGCACATGTAAGAGATGAAGTGAAGTTATCAGACTTGGAATCTGTCCTCAGCTCTGAAAGTAATGCCTCTGCAAAAAATAAAATTAGATTCCTGAAGACTCTTGGTGATCTGGACTTCATTTTTATGCTTCTTCCAAAAGAATAATAATAGTTACTTTGAAGACTTCAGGGAGCTCTCATTCCTTATACTATCATCACTTTTCAAAAGAAGAAAATTCCACTGGATGAGTCTAGACTCTCAGAGGCTTAAAAAAAAAAATATTTGGATGCCAGCAGTTTAAATTGGGTCATGTATGATCAGAACATTTGTTCCTTGTGGCAAAGGCTATTACTAAGGATACTGTGAGTAACTCCTACTATACTTTAAAATAGTTTCTTTGGTCTTTGAATAAATGTGGCTCTGAGTGTCTTGGAAGTTTTGCCTACCAAAATGTTCGTAGACAAACCAATTCTTATGTGCAGTGCTTATGATCCTCTATCCTTGATTTCACCTGTTATCCCTACTGATCTGAAAGAAAGCTGGGTAGAAAGAGATGGATGCCTGGTTATTAATATCAGAATAACAATACTCTTTAAACTCCTGTATGTTAAAACACTGAGAATAGCTTTAACAAAGATTTCACACTAAACTTGAACCATACTTAAACTCTTCAAGGTTTAGAGCTTTTAGCAGAGAGGGTAAACCTTTCAAATAGAGTCCTTGGACTCTGGAAACAGGAGTGTTCAGTTAACTTCCCACCTCACTTGGGCTGCTTATAAGTTGCAGACAGGGCTCTCAAACTCCTGCCACCATGTGCCTGCTTGTATAGGAGCTCTCTGCCCTGGGTTTTGGAATGTTGCTTTGGAGGCTACTAAGATGATGGAGTCCTGTGTCTCAGACACAAATAAGAAAAGACATAGATAAGGAAAAGACAAAGAAACATAAGAGACAAGAAGGATGTAAAAATGCCATAATGAACTTGTGTGTCTTGAGAAAACCTCTAATCTAATGAGAATGGATTTTGTTTGAGAGATTGTACTGGTACAATTAATTATTCATGGCAGCGACATCATTAGGATTTCATTTTATTTAAAGGCCTCTAAGTGACTTGGAAAATTGGGTTAAGCTGAAGAGGAGTTTCAGGAGAAAGACAGGGGAAAGCTTTTCCTTTTATTGGCTTTGTCTAGTATTTTCTAGATAGCTATTAGAAGTACAAACACAAATTACACTCAATCTCTAACATTCTTGCATTAAATGTGGGCATAAATTTCAACCACCTAAGTATGATATCTGGGCCAAATGGGAACCTAGATGGCTTTTTGTGGGACAAGTTTGATAGCGTAAGAGTGACCTACAGTCAATTGTTGGGGACTTGACATGTTTCAGCACTGTATGTTGACACCAGCCTGTGATTGGTGGCTGCAGGCTTGGGCTCCTAGTGGAGAGGGGGTCTACATGGACTTTCTATTTGTCCTGTGTGGAGGCGCCTTCCCCTGAAATCCTGGGGAAGGGACCCTGCATGGTACAGGTCTGTCCCTGTCCCTGCTCCCATGTCACGTGTGCTCCATACCTGTTCCTGGTTGGGTGGTTGGGGTGCCCGGGGCCCGGGAGAGAGGAGGGTCCCATGTCTGGAGGCTGCCTGGGAACTCCAGCCATGTGGCTGGAGGAATAAAATAATTCCTGAACATCTACAGAAATACCGCTTCATCTTTCCATCCAAGTCCGTCACTATCTTATATATTGTTGTAAGGATTCCCCGCACTACAACAGTCCTGCAGCAGTATAATTGTGGACACAAATGGAGGTTCATGGGGCCATTGTCCTAAAACTGGAATGGCTTTGGCTGAGGTACATACGTACAAAGACACAAGCCTTTCCCTTGCTGTAGTAGAAAGCAAAGGCAGAAATGATCCTAAAAAACAGTAGCAGCCAGACCTCTACTTCATCTACAGTAGCTAAAGCTCATTGCACTTGACCACACCACCAGGTGTATTTCCCCTGTTGACAGACAAAAGCACTTTTCGAGTGGTTTCTCACCTCTTTGGGGAGGACAACCTGTGCATCAGCCCGCATGGGGTGGGTGCTGTGCCTACAGCCAACCCTGTTGTATGGCCTGAGACTACATGCCCTGCAAGGCGCAGGTCATGGGAACAAGTCAGTGATTACCCTTCTCCTCTCTTCCTCCCCTCACCCCCATAAATCCCTACCTGATTCCCAGATAGGTTACACAGTCTCCGAGCTGCTAGAGCCTGTGCACTGTTGAGAAGATTGGGGTTTTTTTCTTTAACACATGCTTAGCCTGGGAACTATGCAGGCATCTGAGTGTTTAAAAAGTCTGGTTTTCTTTTTGTTTTTGTAATGTTTATTTGTTCCTTCTCTTGTAATTCTCCCTGTTAACTCATGGACATCATTCAGGGACAGATTTAAATTGAAGCAGACAGACTCCAGTTCTGCTCTGTCCCTGGAACTGTGGAAATTTGTTTAAAAGTGCTATCAGGAGCACACTTGGTATGACTGGAATGCTCAGGGCTTTATTTTTCATTTCACATCACATGCAAAGTAACCCAGCTATAGCTTGAGATGTTCACATGGCCCTGGTGGTACCATCTCAGCCTTGGTTGGCTGAGGGTTGTATAAATTATTTACAGCAGCTTTACTGAGGATGCTCACAAACAATGGACTGGCCACCGGGAGGAGTGTGAGAGATGAAGCTCATATGGAGTGAGGCTTGAGGCCTTGGGAAAATACATTGGGCAATGGCTCTCAAAAATGAAAAAGTATGTCTCCAAGTACTGGTCTGGATCCAGTTTCAGGCTTGGTCTGAAGCAATCACTCTTGCTTTGATGTCTGGAAGGGTTTGTTTCACAACATTTATATCTAGCTGACACTAGGAGGGAAAACTATTGAAATTTTTTAATTAAGAAGTTTCAATAAGAAAAATGCCATTTGTTCTACAATCCCCAAGTGTCATCTTACACAAAAATCCACAACAGCTCCAAGCTCTCATTCACCTGAAACATAAGCTGGGTCACAGCAAGGTTTTGGCTGGCATGAGTGGTACCACCTGGGTCAGTCTTGAATCACAAGAAAAAGTGGCAGTTGTTGCTGTTTTGCCAAAGCTGTGGCTTGCCAGCAGCAACTCCCGGGTGATGTCCTGGGCACCTTGGAGCTGCAGCCCAGTCAGGCTGCGAAGTTACAGCCCTGCAGTCCTCCCTGTTCTCCTGCACTTCTCTGTTGATGCTCACTGCTCCTCTGAAGCTGGGTGTGCAATCACTTCCCAGAAGGGCTAGAGGACAATCTTTCTGAATTTAGAGTGCCTCTAATTTTTGCTGCAATGCAAAGAGAGGGAGAGTGAGATCCATACCTCACAAATGGAGACTTTACAGAACCCTGTGGCTGCCCAAAGCTTGTGTAGGCAAACACTTTATACTGGTGGTTAATTGATTTCCAGTGAAGAGCTTGAGATGCCTCACCTTTAGGACTTCAGGTGATGTTCCCTTGGGTACTGTTATCTTGCATTTACGGTGTATGTCTCATAAGGTTGGAGGTCTCTGCTCCTTTTGGCAGTGTGCTTACAACTACTTGCTTTCCTCTGGCTGCAGCTGGGGAGCATTGGAAATGTCTCCCCACGTTGTCTCATCTTAATCAGTCTGAATGGGTGATTGTTTTGGGCTGTGAAGCCTCTCCCTCAGTTCCTTGGGGGCCCTACTCTTGCTGTTCCCCAAGAGAAAAACATTTTCTCTTTTAACACAGGGCCCTGCCACCTCCCCAAACTTCCAACAGATGAAATATGGCTGCAGCCCAAGTATTTATTTAGACTTCAAGAAGAAAGAACCACAGAAGGAAAAAAATCTATTCAAATAATAAGACTTTTTCTCCTGATCACTTTTTGATGACATTGTTTTGGTGGCTAGACACTTCACTTTGCAATATATAAATATTCATTTGCTTTCACATATGAGAAGAAAATTCAAGTCAAATAAATCCAAGTAAATTTGGTACTTTCATTTCTCTCCTTTTAAAAAGTTCTTTATTATTTTTGCAGCTAAGCAATATGTGTTTGACTAACTATTAATTTTCCCCACAAGTAACCTTGGATAAATAAAATAATTTTTGAAATAGAAGTGAAAAGTAAATTCTCAATATACAGAGAATTTCTTCTATCATTCATTATCCACCATGGCAAATGTAAAGCTTAATACTGTATGTGAAAGCTGACTGGTCAATCCTGAACTCATGAAAACAGCTTTCCTTTGGTATTGTTTCACACAAACTTGGATTGCTCTGCCTGGGATTGTAGTGGCACTATTCAAACTGTTGAAATGCAGCAATGCTTTTCTAATCATCCATTATTAAATCTCAGTCATCCAGATCCTTGCTAAGCAAAACTTCTGATGATGTCCTTTAGCTGTGGCCCAATTTTTATCCAAGCAAATTTCAAAACCTCTCTTCAGTTTATTAGAGCACTGTGTTGGCCAGCTGCACAACAGCCTTGTGGATGAGCAGTGCTCAGGGCAGTGCCAGTATGCATTGCTTTACTAACAGAGATCCAAACTCTACTACCAGGCTTTCAAGGGTCTGTATTTCTGGGCTCAGTCATCCTGTTAGTCAACTTCTGAGAAACTTGCACACTTAAATCCTGCAGACTTCAGTGAGAAACAAATTCCTGTCTCAGTGTAGATTTAACTGTTGTCTTCATTTGAGATGGATTTTGGTATGTCCTTGCCTCTGAGTGTTTGTTTAAGAAGACAACTCTTTCTTTTGGGAAGAAGAGAGGCTTTGGGACCTTTTGTCTCAGTTCTTTGTAAGGAAAAACAGTAGCTCCTTCCACATGGTGTTCCTAGTAAAGGGGAACACCAGGTTGTCCTAGAGCAGGAACTGGTGCTTGCTTTGGTTCCCTTAAGGGTCCCCATACTGCAGGACTTTTAGTCTTTTTTTTCTCTAGCAAATCAGGAAAAATCCCTTTTAAGGTTGACACCATGTGTTTTTCCTCAAAAGAAGAGGCATATTATTCAAAAAAACTAATGTCATCTACTAAGCTCTGTTATCTCAGTATGAGCTGCCTTGAAACAGCATCAGCTGAGAGAAAGCTGGATCCAAGCTACAGCTGCTATGAATTAGTACAGGCCCAGCAGGAGCCCAGAGAGGGGTTGTGAGCCTTGGAGGGCTGGTGGGAGAAGGTTTAGTGTTCTTAAGTTTGCAATGGGCTGTTGAGTTAGCTTGGTTTGAGTAAGTGTGAGTAGTGAGTAACTAGGAAGATCCTTGTCTTCCAGGACTGCAGTAATAAATGCAAATTTTGAGCATGTTGAAACTCCCTGAACCAGCAGTAAGACACAGGAGTGCTGTGTAAGAAAGGATAGGTGGAAATAGCTAGATGCATCTTTTAATGGATACTGTTCCTTTGTTTTGGGTGGACTGGCATGACTACAATGCAAGTGATCTGTGGCGGAACGGTAAGTGAAAAACTGATTTACCTTCACGAGAGGAGAGTAAAAGTTTCAGTGAAGAGAAGGAGGGAAAGATTATGTGCAGCAAAACAACTTTGAAGCTGAGAAAGGAGAAAAGAAATGTCAGTAGTCTTAAGCCAGAATCTCTTGCTAAGACTTCTTGAAGGCATCAGGATGTCTATCTCTTATCCCCTCTTGTTGCCTTGAGTAGGTAGCAAATACTTCATACTTGGAAAAGAACAGCTTCCAAAGCTGTGCTGGAGACCATTCACTTTGGTCCTGTAAAGCTAGCTGCAAAATATGTCTTTAGTGAGCTTTGGGCTGCCTCCTCTCCTGGGACTTGTGTTGCCTGGTTGAGTGGTTCCCTCCTTGCTTTCCCTTGATTTTTGGAGGCTTGGACCTTCCCACAGAGCTGGCTGGTGTTAGTTTGATATCACCCCCTGACAGTGATAAGCATGTATCTGATTGTTTTGGGTTTTTTTGAACTGGAGGTTGTTTAAATACATCAGTGAAACACTCTGTACTGTGGAACAGGAATAATAAACTTCTGAAAGCTCCAGGCTCCTGCCTGGTGCCAGAAGAATGAGCGATGAAGACTTTTGCCTGTAAATCCCAGCACTAACAGGGCCTCTTGATTTGGTCCAGTTAGTCTCTGTATGTGGGTGTTGGGTACAATAGCATAATTTTAGAGGTGTGAATTGATTTGTCGCATTTTTCCCACCACATGTCCCAGGATAGTGGGAGAGGGAATCTTAGCTATTTGAAGGAAAATAGGAAGAAAAAAATTAGGTGGCTAGATTTAATGAAAGCAAAAGCTCCATTACTTTTTCTTCATCTCTTAATTATTTCTTCTGCTTGTTCAACTTAATTAACACACAGGAAGGGCTGTGCAATTTGGTGCCCGCCTCTCAAAAAGTTTGAATGTAGACCTCCTCAGTAGATGTTCTAAAGCTTTACTGTACAAATGGGTAGCCTGTGTTGCTTCCTGATGTTGGATGTTTTTCTCCTAGTTCAGCACATAGATTTGGGTAGATTACTGTATATTTTGTACTCTTAGTAACTATTTCCTAGTCCTCAGAAATAATCCTCCTTCTCAGAGCCAATTCTTTTCCCAGCTGGATCTCAAAGCTGGACTTCAAAGCTTCATAGAAATTGGGTTGAGACCCATCTATGTTATTCTTAGACTGTAACAGATGCTGTATTTGAAGTAGGTGGCAGATGTTCTTGAACTGTGAGCTGCCTGTCCAGGAACCAGCAGAGTTTAGGTCAGAGCTCAGCAAAGTCCAAATGCTGAAATTCTGTTACTCAGCTGAATTTTGTGTTGAAGTACCTCTGCAACAAGCTGTGGTAACAGTGGTGGCTGTAGTGTAGGTGTAACAAGGTCAGACATTTTTGACTATTCCATTAGGCACCTAATACCATCCAAGTTTTTGGTTTATATCATCTGGGCACTTTTTGTGTCAGAGCCATGAGGCTTTGAAGTTCCTAGAAAGCCTCACAAAGTTAATGTAAATCTGCAAACTCATGTGCTCTGCTTCTAAAATGAAGAGGTTGGGGAAAGGAGAATTGGGTGCTTTGGGGGGTAGGTTTTCTTTGTTGGTTTGGGGTTTTTTTTTGTCCCCAGTAACTGGATTATGTGCAAAAAGAATCAGTAGTATGCTCTAGCTTTGTGTGAGTGATCACATAGTGAGTGAGTGAGAGGATCTGGCTGTCCATAGTTCTGTGGCCCTAAGGATGAGTGTGTCTTTGCACAGCAATGCTGTGGACATATGACATTCTTTTTAGGTGATCTTATTTGGACACTGAAGAATGGGGTCCTAGCTTTGGTTTTAAAGCAATAACATTAAATTGGATCTCTTTGAATATAGCACATATCTGGCCAAAATGTGGTGACTCTTTCATAAATTCAGAGTGAATTTGTGTGTGTGTGTGCACCACTGTTTGTTGTTCCACAGAACTGCTGCCCAGAAGGACAGCTGCCTAGATGGATTTGAGTAATGTACCAAGACAAAGGTAAATAAATGCATATATGCTTCAACAGATCTGAATTACTCTGTTAAAATATGAGCTCTCTCTATTTGGAATATCACCAAATTTCTGCTCCTCTTCTAACTTAATTAACAAAACCATTACATTATACTGAGAGAAGTTGTGTGTTATTCCCCTACTTGACTTCTGGCTAAATTCCTTTGCTTGGTTTGTACCCTAAACAGCTAAATGTTTAGTCCTCAAAAATAATCCTCCCTCTTGGAGGCAAATGCTTTCCTTTCAACACTGTTTCCTTCATAAGAGGGCAAGGGTGGGATTCCCAGCCTCAGGCTGATCTGCAGCTCTAGACTGAAACTAAATACAATGCCCTGGGACCAAGTCCCATCATCTGCTGAAGCTGGGCAAGAGGAAATGTTTCTTGTGTTAGCTCAGCTTGTGGCCACACTGGGAGAATTTGTTTTCACACCAAACAGTTGGCTGACTTCTCCATTGGGGGAAAAGGAGAAACAAGGACTGATCTCTGAGAGAAAAGGTTTTGCCTCAGCAAGAGTCCTTTCCAGAGACATGCTGTTATTTTTCAGTGGGTGTGTGTATACAGTACTTGGCTCCCTGAATCACAAGTGTAAATGTTTTGCTGGTGGTGCACTTCTGTGTACACCATCAGGATTCAGAAGACCTGCTTGTATGTGTTGTCTTTAAATTATTGCACAAGTAGAGCAGTGCTTGCCTAGCTCTTATTCCCAGAACATCAAATTTGATGGCCCTGGTGACAGGGTTTGGGTAATGTATGAATCTCAGCCTGTTTGCAGTGTGTCGCTCAGCATGTACTTTTGTTTCAGGTTGACTTCCAAGTTCAAAGAACAACATTTAAAATGCTGATTTGAAAACACCATGCACCCACTTGATGATTATTCTTTTTAACCTATTTCCCCCATGCAGTTCAGTGCTATCTTGCCAGGAACAGCTTCTATTTGGTTCAGTTTTTGACCTCCCATTGTGCAGGGAACTGAGAGTCCTCTTGGAGTCCTGGAGCTCAGCCTGGCACAAGTCTAAACATGGAGCTTTTTTCTGTGTGTGGTAACAAGATTGTCGCTCTGGGCTTGTAAATTACCACCCATCAGGAGCAGAAGGTGAGCTTCTTGTTGATGTAGCAAGTATTTTGAGTGAAGTTTTCACATGTCCCTCCTGAGTGATGAGAGAGGACATTAGAGGTGCTTGGTTTACTTCTGTGTGTTTGGAGATTTTGCATGCCTGCAGCTTTGCTGAGGGTTTTTTACCCTTTATTTTCTAAATGCTGTTGCACCCATGCCAGATAGAAGGTACTAATTTGTGCATTGTCATTTGGAGCACCAGCAATTCCTGGTTATTTGTGTTACAGACAAAGCCTTTAGGGATGGAAATGTATCTTCTTCAGATGAACAAGATACTTTCTAATAACTGGCTCCATATGAATAAAAGTAATAGGATGACTGGAAAATGTGACAAAATATTTTCATTACAATGCATAATGCCTTCCTGAAATTCCAGCCGTGGTTTTCACTGGTTTTCTTAAAAATATTGTTATTACATCTTGTCCATTAGGTTAGAAGACAAAGCTGTGTAGTCAGCAAAGATTTCTAATTTTTCAGACTATGTCAGAATTATTGCTGTCCTGTTGGAATGAAGATCACTGAGGATTTTCTGGGTCTAATCATTTCCAGTAGCTACTTTTGACTTTTTGATAATAATTTTAGACTATGTTGTTGACTAACAGAGAGCATAACTCCTTCCTAACTCTAGATGATACCCTTAAAGAAGAAAATAGTCTTGCACTGCCTTATAAAAACGGCTCTAACTTAAACGTGGTTCTTGAGGTCTGGAATACTGAGCCACAGCACAGTGCCAAAGTCCCGTCATTTGACATAATGACTTATAAGAAAAATGTACGTAGTTAAGAGTAAACAGGAGGCACATACATGGAAGCTGGCAAATGTCTACTGCCTTCTATGCCTTGCTGGCAGTGAGTGAAAGTGCCTGTGAATGGCAAAACATTGAATACACGTTGAATATAGGTTCTGCAGTCACATCCAGTTTCTGGGGTTTTTTCCCTTTTAGGGGTGTATTATTTTTCCTAGTTGGTATGTATTCAATTTCTTCTATTTCTCTTCTAAAGTCTGCTCAATAAGACCACAAACCACTGCTGAAAGAAAAGGAAGACTGCGTCAGTTGTTAACATTAATTGCCTGCTCTTTGATATCCTTAAGCTTATTGCCTAATGGCATGTATGTGGGTTTTAGAGGACAAGAGGGACTGTGAGTGGAATAAAATGGATACCTCCATGGAATAAGATTTAGCTTTAGCATCCTGGCTCAGGAGAGGAGAAATAATAATTTTTAAACTTTTGGGTTTTTAATCTCTCTTGGTCTATCTTGTCCACCAGATTTACTTGCAATGATATCACCTGAAACAAGCATTTCCTGAGTAAATGCATGTAATGTCGATGTTAGAATGCAGCAGAGCCTAGTGTAATGCTTGTTCTTTGGCCACATATGTGGTTCAACGCCACCTGGGAGTTGTCTCTGCTCCACTGGGTTCAGTGGTCAGTGGATTGACTGTGAGGTGCTCCCCATCAGCACCTGTGGGTCTGGCTTCATTAGGGTTTCTAGAAAGTTTGTCAGTCTAACTATATAGCGTGTTTAGGATTTTGGAGGACTGACTCTTCCTGAGGACAAATCATTCTAGGGTGACAAGACACACAAGTGCATCTACAATCAAGATATCTGTGAAGGAAATAGCACTCCCTTGCAATTTTATCTGGGAAAAGCACTGAACTTTATAAAAGGCAAAATATCATTCTAATAAATCTATGCCAGGTGATTTCACTAGACTTTCACCAGCAGTGGATTTTGCTAGGGCTTTGCCTTAGCACATAATAGTGCTCTCAGACAGAACAATGAATAAGCACAACACATTAGGCAACCATTGCAAGTATGCAGGCGTGTTTACTGCCTCATCTGGGGAGTAACTTTTGATTGTCTTGGTGAAAGTAAATATGTTGATTGCCCTAAGCACTGGATATTTGCAAAGCATTTATCAGCCCCCTGCAGTTAAAGCAGGACAGGCTGCTGAAATGCTTGGGAATTGTCACATAATCTGTACCACCTACACCTGGCATTCAAGTTGAAATGGTATGTGTGGTGTTTCAGAACAGAATAAGGATAGTCTAATTCTGGCATGAACTCTGTCTTTCACCTTCTTCTGTATAACAGGAAGTGGGATTTGGAAAAAGTAGAGCAGAAACTTTGTCACCAGTGCTGCCAAACTCATGCAGGCAGGATAGCTTGTGGTTCTGCTTTCCTGGGAGCTGGAATGAAGGCAGGTACCATGGTAGACCATAAGTTGTCCTAGACAGTGGCTGACTGATGCTCTTTCTCATGATTTGGGCATAGACTTGCCAGGATGGATCTGCTGCCATATAAAGAAGTAGCTATGTATTTAATCTGTGGGGAAGTGAGTTGTTAGCTTTTGAGGTTCAAGCCTCTTCTGCATTGAGATTCAAGCCATAACCAGTCCATGAAGTCAAGGACTGAATTAGCTTTGAAGAACCTCTAATGAATGCAATATTCAGTTGAAGAAACCCACGCTTAATCCAAGTCTTCCATCTGAACATCTGAATCCAGGAGGTGCAGATGGTTCTGATATGCAACTCTAAATGAACAGGAGAACACCTGTTTGAAAATGAAGTTTGGGTTAATCTGAAGTTAACCTTTTGAAGATCAGTGGAGTCACATTTTACATCTTGCTTTGGTTTCTACAAATATGTTGAATATTTAGTGTAGACTAGCACCAGAAGCACCAGCCATTAAATATAACTCCTTCTGACTTCTACTTAATTTAGCTAAGCACTATTCTTTCCATCACTCTCCTTTTTGTTTTGCTGCAGGGAGAGGCCGTAATAGTAGTTAGTAGTGAAATGGATCACATATGCTAGTCATTAAACAGTCCAGTGTCAAGAATCAGAAGTATTAGAAACCTACTCTTGGGCTGTCTGATGAATTTTGTGAAGCTCTTCTACAGCAGTTAATTCACTCTCCAACCAAGTGTAGTGTGGACACATTTTAGGTTTGAAGCTTGCAGGGTCACACCACAGAAGTTCTCTGAGGGAGCACCTGCTTTTGTAAAAGCACAGCAATCCCTTATGGATGTAGGAAGAGTTTATGTTTAAGCTAGTATTTAACACTGGAGTAGCCCTGCCTTGGGTTTTCAGTGTGTTTAGGGACCTACTGCTTCCTGCAGGCTCAATAGCTTTGACATTAGTCTAGAGTGTCTTGAACACTGCCCTAGGTAGGAAAGCCAAAGGTGGCACCAAAATGTTCATTTTCTGTATATTTCTAAACTTAACCAAATAAACTTCAGCCTAGATAGATCATTGGTTTTGTGGCTTACAGCAAAATGTAATAAGATGAATAACTGTAGGCTTTAGTACCATCTCACACAATTGTATTACCGCCCAATTACTTTTTTGACCTCTGTGGAACCATGCTTCCCTTAAAACACTCTCAGTCGGCAGTTCTCACAGACTTTTGTGTCAAGCAAATTGATAACTTCAGTGTTACATCATGCCCTGGCTCCTGTTTATAGGAGCACAGCCAAGTGAAAGCTGTTGTGTGTCTTGAACAAAGCATTTGCCTACTCAGTGACTGCTTGCTCAGTTTCTTGGATCCAAGAGGACTCAAGACAGCTATTTATTTTTCTGAAATTATTAAGCAAATATGACAATTCTCTTCTGTCAGTGGCTGTGCTAGTTTTAAAGCAAACTAGTGAGGGACTTCAAGTCAGAAATACAATTTAATAAGAAAGAAATAAAATAAATGTAATAGTACAAAAAAAAACCCAAAACCCACAACCCACTGACAGAGTCAGAGTACAAACCTGACCCCCTGACAGTCAGGGGGTTAGCAGCAGTCCAATTTAAATGGTGGCTGCAGTCCTCCTGAAGTGATGGTTCCGTTGAAGCAGTGGCTCTGTAGAGAAGGTCTCGTCTTCCTCTGAAGGTCCAGTGGCGATGTAGAAGGGTCTGGTCTTCCTCTGAGAATCCAGTGGAAGGCTGCCTGTGGTGTTCAAAATCTCCCCTTATATCCAGGCTGGAAGGCTTGGTTCCTCCCTCTGGGCGGAGCATCTCACAATGGGTGATATAGTCTTATCAGTCATGAGGTGATGGCCCATTAACAGGAGATAGTATAGGAGAGATAAAGGACTCTGCCCCACCTGGTGTCAACAGCTGGCCCATTAACAGAAGATAGCCTCATGAGCTTATCAGGGATGAGTCATGAGGGAGGTGGGGAACACTGTCCCACCAGTTTTAACAGTTTATGAAGATGGTGACAGAATACAGACTATTGGGTACATTTTACATTGCAACCCAGGACAGTGGCTGAATTTTTGAAGTCAGTAGGCTCTTTTCCTGATAAATTAAGCCTACTGAACTAATTCTGCCACCTCCTTCAGTAGCCTATCCAGTCAATAATGCTAACAGACACCTTTCATCATCACTCAGGTACGATGAGATACTCCCTGGCTCTGATTTAGTAAGCAACTCCATCATCTTCCTGGTTGTTTCTCGTCATAAAAATATTTTGCATAAACTGATAGTTGAAAAAGAAAGATATTGACACCGCAATTGGTTCTAGGTAGTCTAAAAAGGGCACCAGAGAGAGTAGGTTTTTGTCTACAATTGTTTTGAAATGTGTTATAGGATGTTTGTTAGCTCACAGAGGGTGCGGGACTGTTGATCTTGTCCTTGTATGATAGTGACTGGAATATGGACTAATCAGAATTGGTGTAGCTGCACAAGAGGCCATAAAAAAGAATTGCAGTTTTTTTATATGGACTAAATAATCCTGGACATCTTTATCATCCCAAAGTTAAAGGCTCAAACAAGACCTTAAAGGTCTGCAGGATCAGATTTAAGTGCTGAATACCCACAAATCATGCTGGGTTTATTGTACAATGGAAGCAGAAGAGAATAGTACAGCTTGGCAGCTCACTTGATCAGACCCAGAAAAACCCAACCTGTAACTTCATTTAAGGGGTAGAAGCTACATACTGAAGTCTTGAAAAGGGAGATTTGCCATTCAGTCTGAGAGCAGTTGTATCTTTCAGCTATGGTGTTTTCAAGGAAAACTTCTTTCCAAATGCCAAGTCGCATGACATTCTAGGTGTTTCTAAAAGTAATGAAGGGAGAACTCTCTTAATCAAGAAAAAAGTATTTATATTGTGCAGGATATCATTGGAATATATAATGCATTTGGATGTGATGTGTATATGTAATATTCCTTCTCAACTTCTGGTAGAGAGCTTGAGTGCTTTGATGACCTGCATTAAGTCTCATTACCGTCTCTGAAGCCATCCAGCTAAGAACCAATCACCATAACCAGAAAGTATTTTCCATGTTCATAGGCAGAGATGCCCATGCTGATGCAAAATGTATTACTAGACATGCAAACTCTCTGGCAGGTTTCAGGTTCACAGTTTTATGGATCTCTCCATCCATTCCAATCTTCTGTGTTACGTTGAAATATGGTCCTGTCAGACACCTCCTAATGGGAAGAGCCCTCCCTGGAGGTGGCAAGACCACTGGTAATGAATGCCTACCTCTGCTCTGTAGCCTCATTACAGATAAAGAATGTAGGGTTAATAGGGAGCACTAGTGTCTTACTGGACACATACTTTCTAGTTCATTTAACTGCTTAAATAAAATATTTCAGGACCGCTAGTTAATAGAGATACTATTACCTTTGCAGTTAGTATTTTTTTTAATAATCCTTCATTTACAGATAAAAGGGATAAACTGGAATGCCATCATTCCAGTGGGTTTTTCCCCCTAGATATGAAAGAAGAGGCTAGATAGGGTGAAGTAGTGATGGACATGAACTTCTAGATTAGTGTTGTTTGTAAATGAAATTTTGAAGGCAACTCTAAGGCATTGAGGATATCTCTTCCAGCTTTAACACTTTTGCCTCAATGAATGGTAGAAAGTGTGTAGATGCTTCAAGTCTCTTAAGACAGCATATCTCAAAACTTGCTCACTCTTTCCCAGCTGTGAGAGTTCATCTCTTACATTACAGTGAAGAAAGAAAAAAAAGGATTTAAAAAGAAAGCAGCAGAGATGATTGCAGTGAAAGAGAAATATTAAATGTAGTTTAGAGCTGGGGGCAACCTTTGTTTTGCAGATTATTTTCTGTCTTTCAGCCTGATCCAGGAAACCACTTCTATCAAGAGAATGAAAGATTAAAGTCAGAAATTTAATTGCTCAAGAAAAAAGATTTACTACCCATGAGGTTCATTGGCATCCAAAATAAGGCCTGTTCTGTAGTGTACACTGCATCTCAACCACACAGAAAACTATCACAAGGAAATAGAAATCCTTGCAGCTCCAAGAACAGGCTTCTAGTTCTACCACAAGAAAGTGATTTCTCAATACCACTGGAATGTGGTTTCTAGTACAGAATTTCTGCTTACAGTATTCTTCTGTCATCTGGTGAATTTAAAGAATGAAATTATAAAGGAGGAAATATTTTGTTATTATAGATCAAATAAATTAAGGCCCAGTTAGATGAATAGCTTGTTGAATTATCCATAAGACACTTTATTTTTCTTCACGTCTCATTCATATAAAGTAGTATAAATGTTGCTCTTCTGGCTATTAGCATGTGATGCAACACATACTATGTCTTTGGGTTGTCTAGGCCAGTGCCAGTAAGATCGCTCTTCTAGGGCAAAACAAGACAGCCAAGAGGCTTTAGGAATGCCAATTCAGTACTTTCTGAGCTGTGCTCTTGTTACTGTGATTATTATGAGAAAGAAAAATAAAAGTGTGGTTTTAGTCTTTCCAAAATAGAAGCCCCCAAAAAAACAGCAAAAAAATCCCAACCCCCCAAAACCCCAAACTCATGCACTAACTACATGTGTTAACACTTTGTATTCTAAGTTACATTGCTGTGGATTACCTGCCTAGTGGGATAAGGGCATTCCTTCCTCAAAGGACAGTAAGAGAGGTAATGGAATAAAATCCTGAAATTTCTCTGTGTTTTCATTGTTGTTTTTGTGTTTTGTTTTTTTTGGCTTGTTTTTGTTTGTTTGTTTTTGCGTTACCAGAGCATATGGAGCCTCTAGCGGGAACTGAGATCCCTCAAGGAGAAGAGGGCTCAGATGAAAGGAGGGAAGGAAAACTGTGGGATAGAGCAGCAATTTGGGAGTTTTGGGTGTTCAGTAGATATAAGATTAATTTAACACTGAAAAGGGAGGTTCTGGTTTCCCA
Source organism: Lanius collurio (assembly GCA_020086605.1). NCBI lineage: Eukaryota > Metazoa > Chordata > Aves > Passeriformes > Laniidae > Lanius > Lanius collurio. The sequence goes on along the minus strand of JACBWW010000012.1, from coordinate 19,575,152 downwards.
GTCCAAAGCCATACACACTCAGCCATTCTGTGTCTGTCTCCTTCCATGCACTGGGAGGAAAGGCAGGGACTGAGCATACTTCCATCAGAAAGGACTGTGCTGGAGTAGAGCCCCTTGAAAGATCAAAGAAGGGGGGAGCTTTTGTGCCCATGGTTCAGCCACGACAGAAATGGATCCAAAGCAGCACTGAGGTGAACCTATGGCTTCAGTGGAGAACGTTGTCCTAAGGAGGCTTCTATATTTTGGAATGTAATCTGCTTCTCTCGTGTTTGTCACAATAAGATCACCAACAGCCTTTTGGTAACAGCCTTTACTAGAAATGGGCAACTTGGGGAAAAACCTGAACTTGGTGCCAAGCCAAGGCATCTGGTTTACTTCCACATGTCCAAACACCAGTAATACCTCTAAAGCTATCTGCAGACATGTACCATACAAAAATGTGCCAAATTATATACATTGGAAAGTGGTTGCCAAGAAATAATGACAGTAATTATTTTCACAGGCTTTTTATTTTTTTTGGCTTGTCCACATCTGGAGCCTGGAAATAAGTCAAACCTGGGCAATGTGTTGGAATTTGAATTTCAGATTAACCACCTTCTCGGCATCCCTCTCACAACACATTTGCCCCGATGGCTGATAGATTGTGGTTCCTCTGTGGACCGCACCAGCTGGGAGTTGCAGCAGAATTTACCTTACCAGAATTAACTTGGGAGCAGGCTCTTCCCTGGGTGGGAGGATGGAGGACTGCAATCCAATTTAGAAGTCAAACACAGAAGGAAAAAATATTGTTCAGTAATTATTCCTAATGAATCTTCTATTTCAGTATTCTTTAGCATGAGTGGTTGCTCCCCTCTTTTCCCAGCTCAGCCAGAGAAGCCTATCTGCTTTGCAGTTAGCAGGCTGGTGTCTGGTGTCTGAAAAACTCTACCCATCTCACTGCTTTAATGCTTCAAAGAGGCTTAAATTTGAAAAAAGCATAAACATCTGGCTTGCATTCCTTAAGCATCCTCACATATCCTGAGTTGAGCGGAGCAGAATGGTACATTGGATAAGCTGCCATCTGAAGGTTTAAAGATTTCTGGTTAGTGCTTAGTAAGATATAACTTGGCATTTTGTGGTACTTTTCACTTCTGGGCTATATTTTCCTTACTTCCTTTGAAGTTTGTTTTCAGGTTTTTGATATTATTGTGATTTGACTAGAAAACTGGTCTTATTTTTGAATGTACAAACTTTTTTGGTTTTATGCCTACCAGTAAGTACCAAGCATTTATGTTAAGGGATCAAGAATTGCTGAGGAGGTGTTTTCCTGCAGCCTGTTAGCTCATTCATCAAGAATTCAGTGGTATCAAAAGCAGCTTTCTTCTTTCTAAAGGTAGAATAAGAACCACTGCATTTGCAAGGCTTTATCCTCTGTGCCTCTTAAATAGCTTTGCTTTTTACGTGGCAGAGTTGTAGCAGGAGTCCCTTGTTCTGTGTGGCACGTGTGAAGATGCTGATTTCAACAGGATTCATAGTAGATTGTCAAGAGCCTAAGAGGCTCAGACAGCCTCATAAACAACAGAAAAGAGTGTTGCAAAATGCAAGGCACATACAAAACTCCCTGGGATGTGCAAAGTGTGTTTTAGTGTGGTACAGGAGTCAGGGTAACATGATCTTCTCGCTGGACTTTGTCAATCCTTGCTGCTTTGCAGATTGCCTGTGCTGGGACATGTGACTTGGTGGCATGTACAAGAATAGTGTTTTCCCAATCCCTTTTCCTGAACCATTTGTTCCCCAGCACTTAGGTAAGCATAACCTTGGTCTCTATTATTTGAATCAAAATTGTTCCTGTGTGAGTTCTTGGCTCTTGAAAGCCACTGGCGTCCTCTAGCAAAGTCTCGCTGGATTTGTAGGCACTGTGAAGCTGGTACTCTGAGCATGGAATAATACACCTTTCCTGGCACAAAGAATAAGATAATTGAATTAACAGGGAAATTAGCTAGCATAGAGCAGGTCATGAGGCAGAACAAAGGTTGAGCCAAGTCTATGGATGTTCCTTCCTGTGATGTGAACGCTGTTACTGATGACGGAGGTGCAAGGATAGACTGCTGAGATCAATGACAGGCAGAGGATGAAGCTCCTCTCTTGTATGCTGCTCTGCCATGGGGTTCTTTTGAACTGCCTATCTCTGTCAAACAAAAGATTAAACAAGTACATAGAGCTTGCTCTGGAAAGACTTCCTCTGTGTATCCAGTACTTGCTCAGCATATTTTTATTACAATGAAAAAATACTTTCCAGTTAGTCAGCTAAAAAAATCCTTGTTTGTTTATTCCATTTAACTAAACCATGGAGGTCTAGGGGGAAAGTTCAATGCTATGTTTGGGAAATAGCATGTATGCTCCTTGATTCTGCTTACAGGAGACTGGTACTTGATCTATCTGTCCTGTCACTAGTGTCAAATATAACATTTAAATTGACCCTAAAAGGTATAATGAAGTGGCCTGCTGAAAAAATCTCCAAATTTCTTAAGAATCAGAATAATATGCGGCTGATAGCTTCAATTTAACCTTCATTCACGGAGCCAGTTTGACATTGTCTGAATTCCCCCTGCCCCAACATATCTTTCACAGTCCTCATCCAATCTGCTACTGAAAAGAAAGTTACTATCTGCTTGTTAGCAGCAGTTGGATGCAAGCCTGGCTGAAAATCCCTCTGAGAGGTGGTAGATGTGCTACAGATGCAGTCCTGTGGAACAAACTCCACAGGGAATTTGTTGAGGCACAAAGGGAGAGATACAGAGACGCTTTCTGCCTTCTTTCATACCTCCATGAGGACTAAACCAGCAATGCAGCCTGTGTCTCCCAAAGAGGAAAGTTTGTTCTCCTGGGCAAGCAGCTTTAAGATCCTATTTTCTATTACTTAAGGAAGTTATGAGTCCTTGGGTATCGATTCTGTGCAGAGTGAAGCAGAGACATCCCGTGGCAGCACTTACCTTCTGTGGCCCTGAATCAGCAGGCTATGAACACCTCTGTGCTCTATTCTTGAAACCTCTCTGGGATGTCAGAAAGTCATAGGCTCCTCCATCCTTTAGGCTGGACTATTTGCCATGTCAAAGCTACTATGGACTCTCTGGATTGGAAAAACTATTCTTCAGGACCTCTGTTCCCATTCTAGAGGACAGGGTGGCATATTTGTGGGGTACCTGCTCTGGGGCAGGGGCTGCTATGAATCCCCTCTGGCTTTGAGGGGTTCCCCAGCAGTTGAGAAGCTGGGGAACTGCAGGATTTCCTGAGGGGTTTGGGAGCTCCAGGAGTCATAGTAGGATACTCTATTATGGGGAAATAAAACTGAAATGTTTCTTACATGAAAAAGAAGCTTCTCTTGTCTCTTCCTTTGAGATATTATATCAGTCATTAGTTTTCATCCCAGAGGAAGAAAACACCCTCAGAATATTAGCGTTTGCAAGGAACAGAAATGTTGAGTGATCTATGGCTTCTCTTTTTTGGGGTAATGATGCCGCAAAGACATCAGCCAGCTATGTGCTTGCACTTTCTTTTGGAAACAATATTGCTTTCTTAAACTTTCTCAGACTAAAGCTTTCAAGGCTTTCTCAGGGACTGCAGACCTCCCTGTAGCTAGCCTCTTACCAAAGATGTTCCTCAGGGCTGGAGGATACAAGGAGGGATATCATATTTCTTGGTTGTCTTCAAAAGGAATTGTAGCCTCATCAACAATCTCCTCTGAAAAAGCTTAGAACAGTGATAACCTGTGTTGTGGTGGCTGTCCAGCTGTTGTTCCACAGCCCCTGCAAGGCTCATGGGCAGGAGATACTAGGGGAAGGGTTTGCAGAATTTGAGGCATGAAGAAAAGATATCATAAGAGCAGATAAAATTGAGGGGTTTGACTTCAGAGGCCCATATACTTTCATTTAAACCTAGGTGGTGTGCCTGTGTAAAATATGTAAAAATTACTTTGTAATGATTGAATTGATTAAACAATGGTCAAGGCAAGAAGGAAACAGGCTTGGTACATGAACTAGAACAAGGTAAAGGAAACTGGTGTTAGGTCCATTATTTATGATATCTAGACATAGTATCATGAGGTTGATTATAATGGATATCTTAATTCATTAGCAGTGCTCATCTGGTACCTGTGAGGCTGCTTCTGACTTGAGTGTAACACTTTGGCTGCATTTATTTGCCACTTATGGTTCTTTTAGTGAGGGTCAATTGTCAGAGGATAGACAAAACAAATATTCTTCCCACTCTTTAAGTATGTGTCACCTGGTGTTCAATGACCACCCTAAAATGGATCTCATTTCCAGCACTGGTGGTGGACAGCAAAGAAGTTCTCACAAATCTGAATGCAACAGTGGAAACTGGAGCAGCCTCTGCTATGCAGAGAAGCATTTTTTGCTCACAAAAATCATCACTTGTTCACGGTGAACTAGAAAAAGCTGTCCTCTGGACTGTGTTGTGTTAAACACTTGCAGTTTGAGGCTTTCTGGTAGTCTCTAGCTGATGCACCCAAAAAGGCCCCACTGAGCTCTAGTGGAGCAGGACAGCACTCAAGAGACAGATGGATCATGAGGGATCTTTCCTGTGCAAAGATCTGGATGTCAATGCCTTGCAGCTGCTGTGGAAGAATAAAACATGGGGCTGTAAATGGAAAAGCAAGAAGATCATTATATAAATATTGCTGGAGTGGAAAGCCTTATCTACAAAGAAATAAAAAATGTGCAGTCAGCTTTAGACTAGACAGCTCTTGCAACACAGGAGAGCTGCGAAATGAACACCTGGCTGGAAGAAAATTTCTTGGGTATGATGGCCATTGACCAAGTTCTCCAGGGTTGGAATGAAGACTGTAAATCAGAAAACTTTCTCACTGATATTGGTGGCTGTGCAGCATCTCAGAAGCTGCATCTCCCTATTTGTGCAGGCATTGCTGATTGCAGTGTAGGTGGTCTGAAGCTCTCAGTGTTCCTCTAATTTCAGTTGCTTTCCTCCTGACAAGCAAGTTAGGGATTTATGATGGGAGAACAGTCCAAGAAATGCTGCTAAACCAGCATGGGAAGCTTTCCTCCAGGTGTGATCTTCAGAGCCTGGATGGTGCGAAGACCTTGGGAAGCAGCTGTCCCCTTTTCTCATCTCATGCCCACCACATACTGGGTCTCTGCTTATCCTGTCTCATCTCTGTGGCAACATGTGGCAGACCTGATCCCTTATGGAATAGCACTTAAAAAAAGGTATTTTTACCTATACTGATTGCATAATAGGTTTATACAAGCTTGACCATGCTTTTGTTTTAGACCATCAGCATGGGTTTGTCCTTATGAAGTAAGTAATTGCCAACTCCAATACAGCAGCAGTGTTTTGTGCTTCAGAGAGTGTACCTGAAATGAAGGAGAAACAAAGTGCAACTCATCAGCTCTAATCCACTGATTAAAGACAATCAAATGTATAGAGGGGAACAGCTAAGAGAATTCTTCCATTCTTCCTGAATATTACAGAAATTTTACTAGATTCAGTAAGACTTGGTCAAAATTATTTTTATAATGAACACTTTCTAGTGTAGTACATAATTTAAACTTTTCTTGAAGTGTCATCATACCACTTTCATTTCTTGTTTTCAAAGAAATATTTTGAAATATATACATAGCCTTTCTATACTTATTGTCTGTCTGCAAGGTATGCTGTGCAATTTACAACTTCAGTTTTCATTGTCACCTCGACTACTAACAAGTAGTTAAAATGGTGGCACTGAAATACCAAGTTTTCAAGTATGCCAAAGGGCAGGTGAGGTTTTGTCCTTCTTTGTGTTAAAAGTTGAGTATAAATGTTATATAGGTAACTTCAGTTCTGGGAAAATTATTGGTATCATTTTCTTTACCAGCACAGTTCCCAAACATATGCAAATTTAAAAAAAAAAAGAGGAAAAAACCAAAAAAAAGAAGAAGCCTTGGTGATTAATTCACAAACAGGATGAGAGCAATCTGCATTGTTTCCATGCATTAGTCAGCTAAAATACTCCTGGCAAATCCTATCCCTTTATCACCCTAATCCTCCAAGTCTGGAAGGAAAATGCAAAACCATGTTTCAAATGGGAAAGCACCCTCAGCTCCTCTTCTTGTTAACAACTTGCTTTTCAACCTCACACCGTCTTGGGGCATTATTTGACTTAACACTGAGTTCCCATTAGTAAATGTGGAACAGAAAATTCAATTTACCTCTTTAGGGTCTCGGCTGACAATTATTCCCCTGATGTAAGACAAATGGTTTGGCTTTGTGCATGTGAGCAAGATGTTTCCCACCACTGCACTTTCTCTCAGAGAATTGCTCTGTTGCTCTTTGTTTTGGAAATTTGAATTTTTGAATTTTGAATCTGGAAATCAAACCACCAAGGCAACACATTTTCTCAGAGAAGTCATGGGCTGCACATCTGAAACACACTGCTCTTCTGCTAGAGATGTTAGCAGTGTAAACTGTATTTTGATTGCTTTATTAGTTGTGTATAGTCATTGTTCTTGCTAAAAAAATGCACAAGATTAAAAATCATGGATATTTTTTGCCAACAAAAACTACTTCAGTGGTTTTATCTTAGGACACAAAACTCTTCCATGTCTTTATCTGGCAAAATCCAGTGCTGCAGCCCAGTTCTTTGTGCATCATTGAGCCCTGGCTCTGTTGCACAAGAGTGCAGAAATAGCTTGGAGCAGCAAGTGCCAGCGTAGAGGGTCCTTCAAGCAAAACTTCAGCCTGGGATCCCTGAGGAGCATAAGCAAAGAGAAGCAAGACCTGGTGCACTGGAGGGGGGCTGGCAGAGATTTATCAGTCAACAGCTGTAAGCCCAGACTCCTTGCAGCTGATAACAGATCTGCTCATTCAGCCTGGCAACTCGTGCATGGAAAATCAAAGAAGACTGAAATCTGTTGAGGGCAGGGGGAGGGGAATTATCCAGCCTTCTGTAAATGCCAGACTACCACAAAACTGTTGTCAAGACACCATGTGTAGCAGGGGAAGATTTGCTTAGCACTACTCCTTTTAAAGATGCCTCTGCTGGTTATTGATCTGTGACATAGACGGTCCACTCACCTCTAGTAGCAGGAAATTAGGAATATCTGTATTTGGGGTTTGTGGTTTGAATTCTTGGTCAGTAGCAGTTGATAGAAATATTGATGTTTCTCAAACTGTGGTTATTTACAAGCCCATGTTGCCTTCAGGCAAACTAGAGATGGATAAAATTCCAACCTACTTTTAATTGGCTAACAACACTTCCAGTTTCTTACTCTATCAGATACTAAAGAGCTTCCTTGTCTATAGGCTACATGAAGCAATAAAACTGAGCACAGAACAGTGCTTACAGTGTTTTAAAAAAAGCAAATGTCTGCATCCATGTCTAAATTGTTATAAAACACATGCTTCTCTCTTGCAGCCTTTAGGCTAGTAGATATTTCTATGCTTGTCTGCAACCACTTGTGTAGAGCAAGGATCTCCTCTCCTCCCTGTTTTTTTTTAATGGTAAGTCAACCCAGGCACATCCCAGCAGGCAGAGCTGCTGCATCCTGAAAAAGTTTTGGTCTGCATGATGAAGGGGACCAGGAACCTGAAGAAATACAATGGTGCATCCCAGTGCGAGTGCAGCCCTTGAGACCATGATTGCCGTGGAGCAGGGGCACAGTGGAAAGATCTCTATGATACCTGCCATGAATGCTTAGGTGGGAACAATGTGCAAGAGCAAGCTTCTGAGTGAAAAAAATACCTCTGGGTGACTCAGTGTCAAAGAGGCAGTAACAAAACTGTACATCTAGTACTAGAACCCAGAGTAGGTTTGGGCCTGTTTAAGATGAGGGTGCTTCAAGAGTCAAAAGGCTTTTGGGGGGGGGGAAGATTTGCTGCTATGTCTGAAAGACAAACCTTGCAGAACCTACCCAATTAACTCAGTAGAGGTCTCTCAAAAGCTGCTGGTGCTCATCATCCTTCTGCAACAGCTTGGCACCTCCAGAGCTTGAAGTTTATAAAGCCCAGAGACTGTATAAACAAAGTCCAGTCTCTGTCTGAAAGGCACTAACTATGCAAATGCAATGTGAGTCATTATCGTTATGGTCCTTTCATGTTCTTACTCAAATCACTGATGCACCTTTTGTGTCCAGCTGACCAAGCAGTATTTCTTGCATTATAGGATTCTGATTCCACTTCCATTGTTAATGTTCATTACTTTCTTAGAGAGCTACAATTTCATTATTAATACATCAGTGTAACAGAGCACAGATTACATAAATGCATTTCTGAGCATTAGCTAAATATTCGTTTTAAGAACAAAATATGCTTCCTGTGCCAACAATATGTTCCTTCTTATACGAATACTTTATGGCTACAATTGCAAAAGTACTTGGAAAAGGCTTTTATTGTCTTAAAAGAATATGGTAAAATAAATATTTGCTTATCTTCTTTGTTGAAGGAAAATCAGGATTTTGAAAGATGGTTACCATGAATGTTTGAATGTTCAGTGATAGTATCAGTAAATTTTAAATCTCTTATCTCCATGAGAATCAGAGGGGGAGTTCCTCGTGTCTGATCTGTTTCAGGGGTACAGCCATCGGCTGCGGTGTGGTTGTCTCTAACTTTGGTTGTCTCCCTTGCCCTGTCTGGAGAGCCGATGTTGTTTGAGCTGAGGAGTCCCACAGCTGAGCAATGAGGTGAGAGCAGGGTGATGACCACAGTCTAGTGTCACCAGTTTTGGAGCTGAAGCTGGTCCAAAGGCTGATTTAGCTGCAAACAGGTATTTGGAGCATGGATGTGATGTATCCAAAATATTGTTTTGCTGTGGTCAAAACTGGGCTGCAGCTGTCTGTGGGACTAAGTAGACTTGGAGTTGGGTTTGGTTGATCCTATTAAAATAGCAATTGAGTGCTTCAGTCTCTCCTTGCGTTGACCTTTTTGGGAGAACTGGGGCTAGACTGTAACACCTACCTCCTACTCCAGGGCAGAAGCTGGTGTCTCATCACATGTTTGGGGGGATGTCTCCCTCCTGCTAGCCTCGGACAGACAGACATTGTGGCTGCAGCTGGTTGTACCAGGACACTTCTGTCCTGCATGAATTCCAGGTATTATCATGGTCTGTTATTATGAGACAATCTTCACTTTAGGTCTATTTTCTTGAATAGAGCAAAAGGACTGGGCTGCTTTGTAAGAAAGTTCCTGTGCTTTAATGTTCCCCTTTCACCCTGTGCTTTTGTGTTTTAGCCTTAAAACTGAACTTGGGAATTATCTGGAGATCCTCTGAGCAGGTCTCTTCTCATTCTGTTCAGGGAAGCCTCATTGCTCACACCTCTGAACTCATCAGTTTTAGCACATCATTTTGGGACCTCTTTAAAATGCAAGATAGTTGTGTTATCTTCTCCAGAGATATTCACAGGACTGATGCTCTGGTGGATTAAATTAGTTTATGCATTGTAAACAATAGGCTGATGGAGCTGAAGTGCTGAGGTCCTTTTTTAATCAGAGGCACCAGATTAACTTGCTTTTAGTCTTTCAGAAACTCACTTACTCTTAATGAGTTTACCATGATATAGGTCCACAAATTTCCTGTCTGGCTTCTTTTGGCACTCTTAGATAAAAATGCCATCTGGGAAGGAGATTTATTGGTTTTGAGATGATGTCCCTTCCTTATCACCTTGTTTTGCAGGCCCTGAGCTCATCCAAGATAGCAGTACTTACCTAGACAGCATCAGTTTGTCAGACACAAATTGTGGAAAAATAAATTTAAAATACCTTGACCTTTCTACCTCACTAAGATAGGATTTCTTTTTTTCCCCATAGTAAAACCTCTTGCTAATGTAAAATGCTTACATATATATGTATATAAATATGCGTATGCATACAAATAAATAAAACATTTAGTCTTTTTCTAATTTTTTGCTCTGCTTCCACTGTAAACTCTGCCACAGTTTTGTCATAGAAGGATTTCTATTTTGCATCTGCATTTATTTTGCAGAAGTGAGTTTTGAGCTTCAAATGGCATCTGTTGCTGTGTGCTAAGATGCCAGTGCCAGCCAGGGGCAGTTCTGTGGCACAGTTTTACTTAGAGACCCTTCAGCTTAACACAATTTTCACTATTCAAGTCCATGTATATGGCTGCCCTAGAGGGATGGGTGCAGCCACCAGGAGAAGTTTGGCTGAAGCATAGATACTTCCCATGACATACAGGTGACAAGGACTTCCCCTCTCCATTTCTGGGGCCTCAGAAAACTATAAAACATCATTTTATCAAGATGACACCAGAAAATTGAACACAAATACTCGCTGCTGCAAGTGGTGAGGGCTCCTGTAGCCAAAAATGAAGCAAAGGAGAGAAACTTGGAAAAAATTGTTACTGGCTGTAGAAGTTTCCAGGGCTTGTGATGTGTGCATGCTCACATGTGTTATGGTAAGATAATGTGGAGGACAAAGCTTCTGTTAATGCTTTGTACTTGAGCTCTAGCAATAGCACTTAAAATTTGTTCAAGACTTAAAACAAAACAATCCTATGTATTTTTGTAAACTTTATGTAGAAAATGCCTTACCCAGAAGTTAGATAGAAAAGAGAAAATAGAAATGTGTTTCTTGTTCTGTATGAGCTGTAGAAAAGTTATTCCTTTATATTTAACCTTCAGAGTTGAGGGATGAGTACATTCTTTTTTTGTTTGTGTGAATTGCATTCCTGCACAGATCTGGGCTGTCACTACTGATGTGCTGCTTCTTTAGTCATTAAAGAAGCATTGTAGAAAAATGAGTTTGTGCTTTCAGAAATATGTAGAAAAAGGCTTAAGCACAAATTAGACGAAGGCATAGAAATTTGCAGTGATGCTCGTAGCATCATTTATTAATTACAGCAAAGTATAATAAGTTCTCGGTAGTTTATATAAATTTGCTCCACTGCTCATGGCTGACTAAACTTGAAGGGACTCTTGGGCATAAAAAACAAGCTATGCTGAAATTATTTAAGTTAACTTAAACATTTAAAAGAATGTGCACTTTTAACTGGTGAAATTTGTCTTGTGGCAATGCAGCTGTGTGCTGCACAGCAGTAGAGTATTGCCTCAAGAAATGTATGCAATGTGCAAGGAGGGGATCTTTCAAATGTGTTTTAAAAGCATTGCTTTACTTTCATTGCTCTTGTACTCTATTCCCTTATATTGGTTTTGCCACAAGTTCCTTACAGCAAAATGTTCCTCTGATGTAGGAGACTGATAGTTAATTGGTTTCAAGGGATGACTTTACAATGATTTTTCTTTCCTGTGAGTCTTTATAGCTACAGAGAAGGGAGCTGACACATAAGCAAAATTAATTTTTGCTTTTTTCTCTCTATAATATTTGTGCTTAATGATCTTGCCTCTTCCTCAGTGCTGTTTTTTACCGCAGTGTTCTAATCCAAGCTCTGATCTCACTTTCACTTAGCATCTGAGCTCTGATGAGCTGTCAACACTTGATGCTGTCCCTTTCACTCCTTAGTCTCTCATTTAAGAGTGGAGTATTTGACTCTCTCAGTGACTCTAGCCATCAGCTAAATTTTTACAGGACTCTCTTAAAGGAATATTTTGTATTTGTTGCCCTGCTAATGGAAGATGTGAGAGCTGCATTTGCCCTATCCCAGAATGCACATGGAAAATTATCATCATGTCAAATTACAGCTTCTGATTCCTGCCAGACAATTCCCTGCCTTATCTTATCTATCTACATTTTTTAATGCCACACTCATCATTATGGCATCTGAGTGCCTTAAAAGTTTTCCATTGCTTCAGAGGAAAGATGCATTTATGGGTGTGTTAGTGGAAAACTTTCCCTGGTTCTGGCTATTCGGTCTGGCTGTGTGTGAACAAGGGTGATAAAGGTTAAAGTGAATTAACACTGAAAAAGTGACCTTCTAGTGCAACTACTGCAACACCCTTTGACTTGACAAACCTGATCCTTGTTGATATTTTGTCCAAAATACATCATGTTTAGGGATTAGCTGGATTCTGCAAAGTTCTGGCACTGGTAGTGGAGTGAGGAAGTAAGAACTGACACATGCTCTTGCTCTGTTCCTGTTCATGCTCTCATAGTGATCTTGGGTCTGGTTTGAAGTATTTGAGCCTTATTGGTTTCCAAGTAGGTGGCACATTCATTGGAAATAAATAAGTTTGGCTTCTGCATTTGAGTTTTACTTTGTATTTCACATTGTAAGGAGACCTGGTGCAAAGGCTTTTGGATGTTAAATAAAACAATTTAAACTAGAAATTGTCAAGATGGCAAGAAGCCCACAAGGAATTTCTTCCTCATTAATCATAATTCTGAGCAAACCCATCATTTGTGTCTCATAAATGTTCTGGGATGTCAGTTGTGCACAACTGCTGTTTATTTTTCAATATGTATTAAAGGGCGTAAGAATTTAATAAAAGGGTTGAAACCCATGTGTGTATGTAGGCCTGTGCTTCTGCATGTGTGAGTGCTGCTGGCACCCTTCACATGGCAGATCTGTGTCTCCAGCTCTTTTACTGTCTTCCACTGACTCCAGTTCCTCCGGAGGTCTGGTCTGAAGGCAGACCCCTGACTAATGCTGGAGACAAAAGCATCACTTGCCAAGCACTGCCTTTGTCCTTGAGACCCCTCCCAACTATTAGGATCCTTCTATGGCTCCTGGGATATCAGATTTTGCCTGTGCACTGGCTGTGGTTGCTACTGTGCTTTTCCTAGAGGTTTGTGTTGTTGCGATGTGCTGTGCACTGCTGCTGCCCAGCTCAGCGATAGGCAGCAGGCTGTGAGCTCTTTGATCCTCTCCTCAAGTCACAGCTGATCCATGGAGATCCTTATCTGATCTGACAAGTCTCCATGTTTTCACCCTTTGACCTACAGCAGTATTGGCAAAATTAGCAGGCCAAAAGCAAGCTCATAGTAGTTTATTATTTGCAGCAGAGTGTGAATGTGATGTTATTTCCAGAGCTTCTCTATCAGCTAGAGGGGTGATGCTTGCACTCTTTGGTGATAATTTGGATTGGGGGAGCAGGCCAAGGGTTGAGATATTTCAAAGAGATTTTACTATTCTTCCCTACTGTTGTAGAGATTTCAAGGCAAACAATAGCAGTTAATGCAGATTCTCAAGTCAGAAGGAGTAGCTTTCTGGCAGTTAGTTCTCTCTTGCTAGATCATGGGGAAGAGGAACTCAGAGATGTGTCTTGGTGCCAATGAAAACATTTTAACTTGTTTGACATCTCACTTATCTGTACTGCAGGTTGTTTTCTTTTTTCTGTATCTTAACATAACAGCATCTTGCAAACAATGCCAGGGTTTCATCTGCAAGTCTCTGCACTGTCAGAGATGAACTTGTTCTGCTGACATGCTCAAAAAGAAAAAAAGCACAATGAAACACAAGGAGAGTGCTTAATTTGGCTTGCAGACTGTACTTCATCCCACTCAAATTGGGTCAGTGTAAAGCAAATAAACTGCAGTCATGTGTGTTCTACTGTAGGAACTGTTGTGCTGCCTTTGATCTTGGAGAAAGTATGAAACTCCTGGATGTGACTCATCAAGGTTCTCCTTCATGCACCTAATAAAAAACATACAAGCCATCCTGTTGAAGTTGGTAGGATGACCCACCCATATGCCTAAATTTAAGCACACACCTAAAGTGTCTGGCTTATGTAGGGAGGTTTCCATCTCTCTTGGACAGTGTTGCTTGGACTTCCACTGAGCTGTTCTACAAGAAGAGAAGAGAGGACACAGAGGGAAAGAGAGAGATTTGATCCAAATCCTCCGTCAGCGGTCCATTTTTGCTACTCAAGGTACAGTTGCTAAAGTCTGTGTGATTGGCTTTGCTGCGTGCTGAAAGATTGCTTCCTCCAAGCTTGTGCTCCAATTTCCTGCCTTGTAATTAGCTCTTCCACATGGTTACCCCAATGTGCACAGCATGCAGTCATATGATGAGTTTATGGCACTGGACATCCTCAGCCGGCCGAATCACACGGCAGCACATTAAATCCTGCCCACCAGGTCTGCCGGACAGTAACACAGGCTGACGGGCAGAGGGGCTGGCTGTGGAGAAGTGACCTCTGAGGGCAGGGACTTGGTTGCATTTGGGCAGAAAGGGATTACTCTGGTGTTTTGAGAAGCGCAGTGCCTTGTCTGTGCCAGGATGGTCACAGCAGATGCACCAGCCTGCTGTGCAGGGCCCACTTGGAGATGCCTGCTGTCCTAGCACAGGGGCTTCTGTAGTGGGCTGGGCTGAGATGTATTTTCCCTGTAATCTCAAGGAGGGGAAAATGGAAAGGAGAGGGATACTGTGCTCAGGAACAATGTCTGAGCACCCTATGCTGGGAAATCAGATTTTAGCCATAATGGTTTGTTCTCTGAAGAAGAGTAACAATGATGGTCCATCTTTACAGGCAGCTCCAGCCTCAGGCAAACACCACCATCAGCAGGTATCCCCCTGGCTGCTCACTGCTTATTCTCCCTGATGGTGTGGCTGACCCTGGGGTTTGGGGCAGCTGCATTTCTCCCCCACTCATGAAAGTCACTGGGCAGCACTGACCTTTATTTTCCACTCCATTATGCCTCAAAGGCCAAGCTTTCATATGGACCAAATTTGTACCTCTCTGCTGACTGCTGTAAAAAGCTCTTGAGAAACCTAAGAGGAAAAAAATGGGGGGGATATGCTGTGATTTTGTCAGGTCTGGTTTGGACTGAGTTAGGCAGCTTTCTCTGCACAGAGGGACACTGGTCTGAAACAGCCAGAGTTTGACTCTAGGTTTTGCAATGAAGATTTACCCTTTCTTTTTCGTACCTGAAGTTCTCAATTAATATCTTAACTTGAAGAGACAGATGTAATTTTCATTGGACCTGACTCTTTACAACCTTTTGTGCGATTTTCTGGTTTAAAAGGTTTTATTTTAAAGCCTCTGTTTTACCAAGTGGTACTTGGTGTCTTGTTTTCCTGTCATAACAACTGGGAGCAAGGCGACCTGAGCTCCCAGGTCTAGAGCCATGGCAACAGAGGAGCTGATAAACACAAACAAGGTCAATCCCAAACTTGAATTATGTCAAATCAGCCTCCTGATGAGAAAAATGAAGAAGTGACAGAAGAATCTACTAGAAAATACCAAATTAGACATGGCAAGCACCACGCAGTGTTATTTTAATGTATTTTAAATGCTTCCAATATGTTTTACAAAAAATTGCCTGAAGGTTAGATACTTGTGGAAGGATCAATGTTCTCTATAAGGATTTTTCAGTGACAGGACATTTGCACCACAACAGGCAGCTGTTCCAGCCATTCAAAGGAACCCATGGTCCTTCTAGTCATGATTAATCAGAGGCATCCATGATCAAATCTGATACATCCTGTCAATACCTTATTTTAGCCCTCTTGATTGTTGAGAGAATGAGCCATGAGTTGTGTTCATCTGCCTCATGCTGTGTGTTGTGGTGCCACTAGGAGCCACTCAAAGCATCTGCTGCTCTGAGGACCAGCTGTGAACTGCCAGCTCCTGGAAACACCACAGTGCTGCAAGCCCTGGTGGAGTGAGGATGTCTGTCAGGGCTGGGACTTGCAGCTCTCCTGGCTGGGAATGGCTTTTCGAGCTTCATGGCTGCTGAGGCCAGGGGCTTGAATGGGCATCCCTTGGGGGTGTTGGTGAGTGACTCAGTGTAGCTCAGGCCCACTTATTTCTTTGTTATGTGAATATGGTGATGCTTGTCTTTTCCTGAGTATGCCATGTGCCTTTGCCTGTCAAATGGATCATTTTAAATCCCAAGTAATGTGTTTTAGAGCCACATGACATTACAGAATAAGTGTGACTCCTTGCCAGAGAACAGCAACAATCTTCCTCTTGCCTTGCCCCAGTAACAGGAGCTACAGCCAGAGTGCGAGGACAGCTCCTTCCCTGCCTGTGTTTCCAGTCCTGGTCGCCTTGTTCTGTGCCTATCTCATCCGTTCAAGTATGACACTTCTCTGACAACAGCCCCCCCACCCTTTGCTGCCCTTTTTGTGTTGCCTGCACTGGGTATTTGTTTGCAGAGAGCTTGCATCAACACTCCATACTGCCTTAGACTAAGCAGACTAATAGACTCTTTCAACACCTCCATAGCGCTGCCCGCTGTCGTAATCATTCAGCGGTCATGGCTCTCTGCAAACAGCAGCACTGAACTCGCCGTTCAATTACCAATTTATTATTCTAAGACATCTGGGGAGCGGAGTGGTGATAGCCATATGCCAATACGGCTGTGGGCTGCTTGTGAAGTTTCTTGTGGGATGTGGAGAGCCAAGCCAGGGGTCTGAGCAGTTCTGTTAGGCTGGTGACTGACAGCATCTGACATAGGCTTAAAAAAACCCACCCCAGAAAAGAAAACACATCCTCCTCCAAATGAATTTCTAACATGTAAACAGCTCAGAGGTGGGTGCCTGTGTTTGGGAGTCAAGGCTGTGTTGGCCTGCCTTATTGACCTACCTTGTCAAGGTGTGCTGACCTGCCAGGACTCCCTGTCTTTAGCAGCGCTGGTTCGGCAAACTTGCAGGCAATTCCTTCTGATACTGAAGAACTTGGTTGCTTTGGGGTTTGGTGAAGCCACCACGGAATTACCCTTTTTTTTCTGAAATTCACAAATTAAGCAGGAACCAATCCTCACTTTGGGCTGATGAAAACCAAGACTTTCCTGATGCTGACACAATGGCCTCTGGCTAGAGAGAGTCTCATGCGGTAACACTTGTTCTGGGCTGGTTCCCGCAGTGCTCCTTGGAGGAAAGCTGGGGCGCAATGACTGAAATAACAAGAGCTAATCATCATGAAAACACATCTGCTGGGTTCAGAGTGTGTATGCTTTGTAAAGTGTGGCGGTTATTTGAAAGCTCAAACTCTTCTATGGCACTAGAAAACTGAGCTTCCTTGAAATATTCAGTTATGCCAAGAAAAAATAAAGACATAGTGGATTTCTCTGTGGCTCCAGAAATCTGAGGAAGCCTCCCAAAATTTAATATCCACTCCTGAAGCGTCCATATAAAACAATTTATCTTCTTATGACTGGCTTGTCAAACAAAAATCACTGCTAGAATTCTTCCATTCACTAACTTCCTCAACTATGTTATTTTTTTCCTTTTGTCTCCATTCCCTGATCTCTGTCTCTGCAATTCAGTTTATTCTAAATGCTGAGGGTGTCCATGCCAGCTTATTAAGTGGAAGGATTTGGTGGAAGTTGTCTTCTGAGCTGGTATAATCCAAAGCAAAACATTGCCATTTCTATTTGCCAAGATGCAGACTCATTACTGCTCTGAGCAGGAAGGCATCCAAGAGATAAGGAAGCTAAATCAGACCAGTGCATGTATTTTAGCATGTCTAAAATCCTGCTTATGCTATTATGCCTCATTCCTTGTTATTGCTGACTTGTGAAAAGGATAAATCTACCATCAGTAAAATCCTTCTGGTAGCTTTCTTATTACAAATTTCTCTCTTGTGCTGCAGCTTAAGCATTAGAAACAATTTTCTCATGAGACAGATTTTTTTGTGTGTGTGATGGGTTTGGTGCTGGTCCCTGTGGGCAACAAGCTGGTTGGTAAAGTGTCTATGTTTTATCTGTCAACAATCAGAGTGTTAGTGGAAAAAAAAGAGAAGTAGACATTACAGAATCTGACTAAGGAAATGCTGTTTCATCCCTTCATATTCCAAAAACATCTAATGCCAGTATTTTGGTTTGGGAACAGAGTTGACTCTGTAGCTGCACAGCTCTACAGAGCCACCTGACAGCGTGGAGGTGGAAGAGTGAGTATTGGCAGGAGGAAAGAGCAGTTGGGGAATGACTACTCTGATGGGAGATTAAGGATAATGAAGGTTCTATTGATTACAGGAATCCACTGATTTAGGGACATCACCAAGAAGATGAAGGAAAGAAAGTAAAAGAAAAGCCTATGGAGAGATTTATTTAATGTTGTCTAATAAAAAGGAAAAAAAAAAACCAACAAAAAACAAAACAAAAACAACAACAAAAACCCCAAAACAAACAAACAAAAACCCAAAACAAACAAACAAAAAAACCAAAACAAACAAACAAAAAAACCACAAACAACTAGAGAGAGCCAGAAAGCCAGAATAGATAAAGATGCAGATGAGTAGGAGAAATTATCTATATACTTTCAGGTTATGCAGAGTCCACGTTTCTTTGGTGCTTTCTGACTCCAGTTCTTTCCTAAGCATCTTGGAAGATGCTAAGGATTCAGCTGGAGTTGTCACAGCTCTGTTACCCATTGGTGGATAGGGTAAGATCCCATCTCCCAGGGAGTGGGGGGACAGTAGGTTTACCTGACATGATTTTTTTGTCATGAGTGTCTAGGTACAAACCAAGCAACATGATAATTCAGTGATTTCCCATCTAAACTAAAGCATTGCTGCATTTGGAATTTTAGTGGCATGGCTCTGTAAGAATACAGATCTGTACCTCAGATGTTCCTGCACATACATTTTAGAAGTTTCTGAGGAAAAAACATGAGCATACTTGGGAAATCAAAACCCCCAAGCTTTGATTCCAATCTATGTTAAAAAGAGCTACTGAAAAATATGAAGTTGTTAACCATCCCATGCCTGTTAAGCTTCAGCAGAACTTGCTTTCTGAGTAGGTTTGGAGATGTCAGGTAGATGAAGTGAGCAAGTAGCATTTTCTACCTCAAAAAAAGGAATAGATGTTAATAAAATGAATGTTTTCCTTGGCAAACATTGAAAAACATCTTCCTTGCTATGTAGTGAGGCTGAATTAATGGGTGTGAAAACATACATTAATATTTTCATTAAACATCTGCTCATGCTCACCTGTATCTGTTTATGTAACTTAATGTAAACAAGAGGACACACAAAATTGTAAGCACAGTGCAATGTTAATGCACAAACATAGAGACTTCAGTAAGAGGAATTGCAGTGCTAATCCTACTTTTTATTCTGTGAGCAGAGATGTAAACTGGAAAGAGCTCAGCTGGCATGGCTCACTTTGCAGAGCCTGGATGGAACTCACTCTTCTGAACTGTGAATGTCACCAAAGTGCAGTGGCTGCATTTATTCAGCAGTACCATCTAATAGCACAGTGTGCTTTAAGGAATATGTCTTTCTTTCAGTGCTCTGGCAGGGAATTGGTACTTGGTGTACTGCACATCTGACTCCCTATGCTCTTATTTTACATGGAAACAGGGCTGGAGTCCCAGGTTACTCATGACATGGTGATAGAGCCAAGCACTTGCACAAAGGCAGAGCTTCAGGCCATATTCAGAAGGTGCAAGGTGCAACACATGACGTTATCCCCTTTATTTGTATTTCACCATGGTGTGGATGGTTGAAAGCAACAAGTTTCCTGTACATATTATGGAAGTACCTGGGAGTGTTGTACTCTGGCTTGGTTGCAGAATATTTTAGTTGCTTTTCCATCTTGCATTATTTGAGGAAGCTGCAGACTGCACTTCTGAAACCAGATATGAGCATCCAACCTCCACCTGCTGTTTCTTCTCCCTGTTTAGCCATTCCTGTTTGCAAAAGGGGTATCAAGAAAAGTGCATCTGTGTGTGCAAATCCCTCCTCTGTGGTGGAATTACATTGGGGATGAATTCAGCTCATTGCGTTTGCTTGGAAGGCCCCAAAGGGTGGCTCCTATCACATCTTGTGGCTCCCACCTTTGGCCAATATTAACAGTGATTCTTGCGCGGTCAGTGAATTCTTTGGGAGGAAAAAAATCCACCCTTAGTCCCCATGCATATTACAAAGGGTGTTTTCGGCAGCATGAAACTGTAATCAGTGGAGCTCAGCTTGGCAATTTTAATCCCCTGCTGTCTAGTGTGGGGCTGCTTGTTATGCAGCCAGCATTCACTCAACATAATGGTTGCTACCTGCCAATGTGCTTTGAGGGATATTGTTAGCATTAAATTTGCCATTTACATTTTCATGTTTGACATAATTGAGGAATGAATGCTCTTATGAAAATTAAACTTGTGGTCCTCCTGGACTACTGTAACCCTGTTAAAATGTAATGCAATTCTTGATGCGTCTTCTTTAGGTTTTTATTAAATAGAATATCCGTATGACTAATTCCCCTGGCCTAAATGTAGGCTGGGAAGGAACATTATTGATAGGGCTGAGCACAAATGGCCCTCTATACTCAGCCTCTAATGGCCTAATAATGCATTATACTTGAATCAGAAATACTTTGAGTTGTAGTGCTTATTGCCATTATTGAAAACACCTGGATGCTCCATTCATCAAGGTTACATCAAAATGGGCCCATTTGTTTATTAGTCTGTCAGTAAACATCTTTATTTAGTTTCATGTTCCTCTCCTCTCAGTAACATCAGAGAGGACAAGACCATGTAGTGTATCTTTCTGTGGTTTGCCGTTATTAGTTTTCCCTGAAAAAGAAAGATAATGAAAAGTTTGGATGGCTTCATGAAATAAACATTTTTCTTGGGCATTGTTCTTTTTTTCCTTTCCCTTTTAGAAAAGGAGGCTAAAGAAACGCCATTGGGTATGTAGTCAGGATAACCAAATTGCAAAACAAGCAGATTTGCCAGACTAAGATTTTAATGCATGTTTTATGGCAGGCAGCCTCTGGAATATTTTGCTCCCACTGCTGCAGTTCTGCTCTGCCTGGAGGAGTTTGCTGTGCTGGGAGGATGCTAAGGGACAGGTATGGCTGCTGGGCATCGCTGGTGTTCACAGCCAGGCATCTTGCACGAGGGAACTGTGCCCAGGCAGGCGTTTTAGGTTTGGAGCCACCATGTATCTTTGTAGTTCTATCAACTGACATCCCAGTTCATTGTGAGTGTGTCCCTTAAGAGCTTTTGCCCCTCTTCCTTCCCCCACTAGAAAAAGGATGAATTAATTTATGTTTGCCAAGTGCTTTCAGGCTGGCCAGGGCTGAGGAAGGAGGCCCTATTTTCCATCTAAAGAGGAAAGGGTGTTGAAATATTTTGGCCCTGCAAAAACCCATCTCTCTCAGGCTAGCTGAAGTATTTTTTCTTTGTCAGAAAATGTTAGCTTTGACTATTTATACAGGTTTTCTTCTGAAAGGAGAAACTTTAACTATGACATTTTTTTGCTTCCATTTCAAAACAGAGAAAAGATCAACATTTGAAAAGTTTCTCTTTTTTTTTAAACATTTGAAATGTTCTTTTATTTTTTTTTTAATGTTTTGCTTTGACATTTCCCAATCAAAATTAATTCTCCAGATTCTGCAGTTCTGAGTAGATTGTAGCTAGAAATCTGATGCAGAGCAGATGGCTCCAGTACTACTTCGGAGGGGAACCAAGCTCCAAATGAACCAGAGCTTTTCTTAGTTTAAGCTGTAGAAAAGGTTGATTTTCTCTATTCTTGCAAGTACTGCATTATCCAATGTTTGATGCAACCCATGAAGCATTTGTACCTTTTCTGTAAAGACAGGCACACTCATGAGTGTGTTTGGCATTTATATTTATGAATTTAATTATACCGCCTCAGCCCTACTCCTTGTTGCTTAAGTAATCTGTCCTTTATGCTCCATCCCATGAAACCTAGTCTGTTCCCAGATCTGTGGTTGTACTGTGGCTTCTGCTACCCTGCTGCAGTGCTGGTGATCTGACCCACAAGGCAAAACTTCTGGGGGAGGGGAAAATGGAAAAGCTGCGCTGTGTGTGCGAGTCAGTGGATTACATGAAATATTAGGAGACAGAGCTCCTGCCAGCTTATCTGGTCCATTTTCCAAGCAACCTGAAGAATATGACTTGACCCAAATGGGGGTCACACTATGGATTGGCTAAAAAATAACAGTTTTGATTTCTGAATTTGTCCTTGCCATCCTAGATGGGAAGCAAGGAAAAGAGTTAATATTTCTGTGGTCTACTTGCAGAAGGTTTGTTGCTATTATAGCTCAGTGTGTGATTACACTGATTTCAGATCGTGTTCCTGCTGCTGGTAGTGATGAATTGTTACAGTTGGTGTTTGAGGTATTCAGAAATACCAGGGTAGGTCAATGGCTGCTTTGATGTTTTAAAACCATCAGTTTTGTGCTAGAAAGTTTTCAAGGACAACTTTCCTGTCCTTTTTACCTGTGGGCTCTTCAGACACACGAAAGGGACACAGTAAACCTGAATGTCAGCTTTAGACTGTTGCTTGTGGTGCATTCCCCAGTGCATCACTCTGCAGTGACATACTAGGACCCAGACTTGCAGGGGCACAATAGCTGCAGTTTAAACGGATTGGCACTGAAATATGTGATGTTATGGTCTGATGATGGCTTGGGTCATGGCTGGGATAAGATACTGTCAGTTAGCAAAACTATTTGGCAGTTTTGACAACATGTCCTTGAATTTATTCCCTTCCTGGATTCAAAAGAAAAAAAAAAAAAAAAAAAAGAGTAATAGCATTTTCTGTTCTCATTGGGGAAATACTAATGTGTTCATGACAGCAAATTAAGGGAATGCTGAACTGGGAAAGACCAGTGCTGTTTCATATAGGGTTTGGAATTGCATGTGAACTAAGGTCCTGGACCACACTTCAGGTCAAGAAAGAAACGTGGGGTTGGCATATGGACTGAAGCCAAGGTCTGGAGCCATGGAACCCAGATTCTGTCATATCTGGATACAGGGAAATTTCAGTCTGAGAGAGGTGGGAAACACTTGTAACCTGGAAGGTGTTAGCTGATGCTAACAAAATTAATAGTTACTCCCTCTTGATCTTGCTACACAGAGCTGCTGGGAGACTGTTGCAGACCTAATTCCTCTCCTCAGATTCCTGCTTCATGTCCATCCAACTTGAATCCTTGCAAAATACATTTCCTGGAGGATCTTACTCTTGTTGTTGTATGCTTTATTTTTCCCTAAGTATAGCAGAATACAGCACAGAATGAGCAGAGCAGACAGACAGCTTATACAGTATGGGATAATTCTGACAATCTACAAAAGATCTCAATACATTTGGGATATTATTTTATTTTTGCAATATGTGTAATTTTGTTCAGAGCATGGGAAGGGAATTAGAAGTTGAAACACTAAAATCCTTGAAATTTATTGAAAGAAAAACCTTACTCTGAACCCTAGTAAAAAAAATTGTATTAGTATTGGCTTCTTCAATGCTCACATCTATTGAGTTTCCTCGATTATTAAGAGAAGTGGTGAATACTTGCAAACTAATCCATCTCTAAATCAATCTTCTTGTACAGCCATTCAGGATCAGTGAGCATAAGTTCATGATGTTGGAAGAGAGAATGATATGGCAAGATATGAGGCAAGTGGTGCCACAGAGCAGTAAACACATCTGGAACACCTGCTATCAATTACTGCTATTTTTGCAGTGATCAGTTTCACGAGAAGGATTTGGAGACAGGAGCAAGGAAGATTAGAGGTTTTCAATCAAATGTAGGAAAACATAGAGTAAATTAGCATTTGTATTTAAAGAGAGACAGGCTGGATATGAATACAAAAGTGGCACACAGATCTTAGATTTAGAGCCAGCCTTGCGAAAATTGTATGAGCACGTGAGCCAGAATTCTCATGTCCTACCATAGGTTTGATTTACAGCAAGTCTCTGCTTAGTCATTGAGGCAGGAAAAAAGAGTTGAGTCTCTCCACATGCAGGATCCTGTCATCTTCTTCTCTAATTTGAAGGTGTTGGAAATCTGCAAGAGCCTCATATTTTAATCTAGAAGTTCACAGATATGTACAAATTGTTTCTGGGTATGCGGAAATACCCATCAGTCTGAGAGGCAGAAACAACATAACCTGAGCAGACCAAGTAAATTATTTTACCCTTGTATGCGCACATAAACTGGGCAGGCTGCTGATGGCTAACCATTCTTTCAAAATGTAAACACCAGAGAATCTGGTCTCTTTCTTGTTTGTATTCAAGCTGGTAGTAAAAGTATTCACCCAGAAAATAGGGGGTCAGAGGTTGCTGGCCCAGGGTTGCAGGGAGGTCTGCTTTCCAGCTGGATTCTCAGCCTGGCACTGCCTCCTATGAGTCAGTACCTGTGAGCTGGGCGTGATGCTTTCTTCCAGCCTTGCTGGATGGTCTGACCGGTGATGAAGCTCCATCCTGCTGGAGTGCCTCCAGGGCATCAGGGCCCTGAACCTCACTCACCTTCCCTGCTCAGTTCACACCCATATGTCAGGAGAGGGTCAGAACATGCAGCTCACAAGGTTTCTAGGGGCAGTCATCCTCTGCTTCTCGTTTGCAGAGGAGCACAGTGCACCCACTGATCTGGAGGGAAAACAGAACCATGACTAGTGCTCAGAGACTTAATCCTGGCCTGTGCTGACTATGAAGGCCTCCTTGGGTTAAACAAGCCCTGGATGATAACCAGACACTTTGCTACCGCCTCCCTGCTGCTTGCATTCTGCAAGGAAGCAGTGGACCGAGCTGATTCTGCCCAAAACCTTATTTGGGAGACTTGGACTAGGGAATAACTTGCAAGGCATCCTTGTGTTTCTCTGTGGCTGAGAATTGGGTACCAAATCCCCTTTCCCCAGCAAGTTTTGGGCAGAAGAGAGAGTTATTGTATGTCCTGATGCTTTAAGTCCGAGAGGAACGTGAGGCAAGCAGGCTGACTTCAGTCTTGGCTACGGAGGTTAAGCCGATAGGTGTTTTACCTGTCGTTTGTGTCTGAAGCCACCTTTGATCGATGACCTCGGCGCAGGCAGTGTGAGGTGACGATGAAAGAACTCTCCGAGGAGGCGCAGGTGCGGCTCAGTGCGCTGGTTTCGGTGGTAGCCAGGTTCTGCAGATCCCTGGGGCTCCCTGGAGAGTCAGATGGCTGATGCCAGGAGACTCCCGAGGGATGGGGGGACGGCCGTTCCCGCCGTCAGCGCTAGGTGGCGATAACCCCCTGGCGAAGGCCGGTCGCGGAGAGACGAAGCCAGCGGGGATGCGGATTCCCGGGATGCAGGACGCTCCGCCAGGCCGGGGGGATGAGGCGGCCGGGGCAGCCCGCATCTCCTAGGAGAAAAAAAAACCAAACCCAAAACCCCAACAGACTGCGTCACTACTACTCGATCAGATCAAATTTGAATAAGTGAGGGGTTTAAATATTGTTTTTCCTTCACTTACCTCGGGCAAGAAGGCATCTGGTCTGGCACAGGCGACTGTAGCGAATACAATTAAAATTGATTGAGTGCAAATGTTTTAATTGTATGATGTTTTGTCATTGATAATCTCAATAAGATAATTAAATTAGGGATAATGGGAACATGTTTGGGGACATTTAGGACCCATTCAGACATAATGGGTTCAAAATGTCTCAGCAGAACCAAATCGCAGGGGTTCATTGACAATGTGTCCAGGGTGCCTAGAAGCCATACTGTGCCTGCTGCTGGGTTTATGACACAGGAAAGGGGCTCCCCAATTCATGTGGCAATACATCTGTGTGGGGATACCCACGTGTGTCTGTACTTCCAGGGCAGCAGTCTCTTTTTCAGTTCCCTCAAAACTTCCCTGAGGTTCAGCTGTGTTCCTCCCCATACCATTTCACTTACAGCCCCCCCATCATTGCTGGCCCCACCAAGTCATGAGACTTTCTGTCCCCACTGCCCTTTTCCTGGCTGTCCACAGCAGAGGGGAAGAGCTAGGTAGGGGCTGTTCTGGCAACCATGAGACCCATTTCTGTTCTCTCATCTGAACATGATCTTTAGTGCGAAAAGATTGACACTTCCTTCACATGGTCTCTCAGCTTTTATTTTCAGCTCCCATTTTTCAGGGAGGTTTTTTGGTTCGGTTTGGTTTGGTTTTCTTAATTTTTAAATTGGCTGATGTATCTGTGAATTTTATAATTTTCAGTGGACTTTTTTTTCCCCAGTACACACACGGACCAAACCATTATATCTTAATAGTTTTCCAGACAAGGTATTTCTATGGTTCCATGTGAGAAATCAACCATGAGTTCAGCTCTCTTCAATATTGACTGAAGGTGGGCAAAGAAAAGGAAGGCATTACAATATTAAGTCCCCTTTCTATGGATTTTCCGTGATCTTTCCAGAAATAATATTCTGGATCCTAGTAGCAAAATTTTGCATAATATTTTTCTCATGCAGCAGTTAATTTTGCAGCCCTCAGTTTCTTTTAAAAACCCCTTTCTAGCCCCACAACGGCTGAACTTCCTGTTAGCCCAAACCCAAATCCTAGACTGATTCACAAGCTAGGACACTAATCCACTGAGACAAATGACATTGCCAGCACGAGCTCTTAATTATTTTTTTGAGATACTTTTGCAGGCATTTCAGCTCTTTTACTAATAGTTTATTCACTAGGAACCCTAGTCCTTAACTTTAATTGTCCATAGGCCAGTTCACCCCACTTCATGTCCTTTATCCCAAGGCTTCCCCATGTCTCAGATGAAGATCTTAGCCCTTCCTTTCTTTGCTGCATTTCTTACATTCCATCCCTTCCCAGGCTGCAGCTGCAGGTTTTATCATTATAGCATTCACCCATTCCCGTGTCAGTTTATTTTGCAATATTCAATGAAAATCTCTTCAAATATGCTGGGATTCTTTTGTCCTAGGAAAGAGTAATGGAAGTTCAATGAGTAGTTTGGAGACATCTTGCTAAGCAGTCCCTTGCTAAGTAATGTTTTGGTGAAGGCCTTGTCTTTTCTCAAGCAGATCATTTGTTTAGATGCACTGCATTTTATGTAACAGTTAAGTTAAAATTTCATTAGAGTGGGGTGGAAGTGAATTAGTCAGCTAGTAAATATGGGAAGAGTTGTCCAAGCTTTCCCACACAAGGAGCAAAATGTCCAGTGGAGCTTTTGGTGTGACCGGAAGTGTTCAGGGCGATGTGTGTGACCCAGTGTCGGTCAGCAGCAGGTGGCCCCTAGCAGTGGCGATTCAGCAGTCTGGTTTCATCTCCTTTGGGTCAGCCATAAATCTCAGTGACCTGTGAGGAGAAAACTAGATAGAAGTGCACCACATTAGCAGCTGAGGACAGAAAATCAATATGAAGTCTTAGTATACTGGCAATCGAGTAACTGTCTAGAAATACAATATTTTCTCCTTGGTACTCTCTGGAAATGTTGATGTTTCAATAAACTCTGAGAGCAAACTATTAAAAAAATGGGGGAGAGAAGTTCTGGCCTGAAGCTTCAACATACAAAAGTGGTGCTGTGATTTGAATGTATCTACAGTGATTTGAATTTATCTCATAATGTAGTCTGATCTAAATATGATTTACATAACCAATCAACAAATAGCATGACTTTATGTATAAAATAAGACTATACTCACTGGAGGCGAACACGTAAAACCTGAGTTGCCTTCAGGGAACTCCTCAAACTTGTATGTTTTCCTTAGAGAACAATATGACTAATTGAATGGGATCTAGTGTTCAAGAATTACACGTGCCCATAGATCATCAAAGTCCCTGACTTGCACTGGAATTTTTTTATTTTTCTCTTGTACCCTGTGCAGAAACCTTTAAGTTTTGGAACAAAAAATGTGACTTATTGATAGGTCTATATCAAAATATATTAGGATACAGAGTTGATCTCTACCCATGACACCAAACAAAATTTCAGGAAATTTCTTTGATCAGAAAGGCAGACCAGTCAAAATAGATGAAGAATTGGTGCTTGCATACACAGGCCATAGTGTTACTTCATTTTACTTGTAGAAATTACTGTAACTTAGTCACAGAAGTGGCATTTAGGGCTCCCATGCAGACACGTTTGGCACCAATAGGTTGCTAATTCTCCATTTTGCCCGAGTATTTGACTCAAGGCACCAGAGAAACACAAAGAAAACCCTAAAGAGAATGTTGTGCCATAAACCTCCTATCACAGTCACATGAATCAAACCTTAAACTAAAAATGAAATTCCCATCCTGGCTAGCAGGCACTACCTGACTGAAATAATTGAGTGCTGGATTGCTCACCCAGCTGCACAGTGGGACAAGGTGGTAGAGTAGTGCATCTCCCCATCCCCAAACCTGCCTGAGCTGTAGCAGTAAGATTATAGAGAGCTGTGTCCAGACAGACCCACATACTTTGTGAAAGCTGTACTCATTTATCCCTTTTCTGTCCTTTTAAGTAAACTTAGCAACCAGCCTTTGTCCCTGTGGTACTTGGCTTTGTGGATGCTCACTGAGCACAGTGCCTGATAGGCAAACATTGTATGTCTGCTTACTGTGCTACTTTGTGTTAACACACTCAAGAAGAGGGGAATCCAGTTGAGAGAACTCTTGGAGAAACCACCTCTCATGTCTTTAGGACTTCTCTTCCTCTCTTTCCCCCACAGAGGGCCAGTGAGAATCTGTGGCAGTCCTGCCCAGCTTGCAACAAATTTGAGGTGTATGGAGCCAGAGGTGAGCTCAAGCTGCAACAGATGAGTCTCCTCAGGGCTGTGCAGTGGAATTGCCAGCAATGAAAGTTAGGTTTGTAAGTTGGACTGAAGAGCTCATCTGGCATTTTGGAAAACCTGACACTCTGAGCCAGAGCAAGCCATTATGTGGGCCAGTCATGGAGAAGCAGAAAACGTCTTCCAGTTTCTTCCCCCAGTGCTAAAAACCTTCCCTAGGTACCTTGTGAGCTGGTTTCCCCTCCTGCTTTTACACAAAGCATGAATGTGGAGACCATGACCTGGGCTTGTGGGGCTCAGGGCAGAAGGAAGAGATGTGGTTTTGGGTGAAAGATGGGAAGCCCTGCAGATCTCTTCCCCACAGATTCCCTCATCTACTCTTACTGGAAGAGCCCGGGAGAAAATTTTGTATGAGGTAAACACATATTTTTGCCCTATCTGTGGACTCCACTATGTTTTCTTGGAGATGAGCTGTTAATAGGCATGGGAGTTTATCCAAGAGCTTTTATCTGGTGCAGATAATCCTTTAGATTACTTCTTTCCTCTCCTTCTCTTACTAGAAAGTATCTTTGAGACAAGTCCCTTTCCCTACACTTAACCTAAATGTACACTTATGTTACAAGACAATGCTCCTTGTGATTAACTTTTGTTTTTATGTTTTTCCTTTTTATTTTCTAATTTAGCTGATTAACCACATACTTGTTTTGTCTTCCCATTACCTGGAGGAGTTACTTATTCTTCTTGCAGAAAATCAAACATCCAGCCTGTCTACTGTGAGTTTCTCCCTGCATAAATATTTTATAATGAGCTGAAAATAGTACAACATCCTATAAAAAAATAGAAATTTAAGTTAGATTTATATTTATCCCTTTGGGAAAAAAGTAACAGTCAAGGGGAGTTGAATGCTTTAACCAAGTTTAGGATACTGAATGAACCAGCTGTTGGTATTTAATACTGTTTTATTGACCTCTCACTCATTTATGCCTTTGGAAGCCAAATGGCCTTTTTTTTCAGTGGAGATATCTGGGCATGAAGTAATGTGGTGACTAAAATAGCTGCTGCTCACTTTTATCAGAGAAGAGGAACAAAAAGGACTTAAGTGAATGTGTAAAAAGCTCGGTGATGAACCCATTTGCCAAACTTTACACAAGTGCTTTTCTTTTAGCCATGGCTTTTCATAAGATGTTATTTTGAACCATATTTCAACAAAGTATCTCATTTTCTGGGTACCAGTCCCCTTTTAGTGATCTTTGCTTGCTTTCTAATATCTGTACCTTCCTTGCTTGCAGTGTTCTTCCTCCACAACTCACTCCCTTTTTTTGTCAGTCCCAGAGGTTCTCTTCCCAGTTCCCTCTTTCCTCTCTTCCCTCTTCAGGAGGACTGATTTAAAGAAAGAAGGGTAATAGCAGGAATGTAAGAGTGCCATCCTGACAGGGGAGATCCTCTGCCCTCTGCCTACTGAGACTCTGAGTGGCTGGGGCTGAGTGGGTGGCAAAGCAAAGAGATAAGGTTAAAACTGTATTTTTACTTGTATGTAGAAAAGAATAAATATGAGTCAGACAAAAACTTTTTTCCATAGTCCTGAAAGATGTGTCATCAAAGATGGATGGGGTGGATTGCTTAGCACGGACTCTCTGCAAAGAGTTCAGCGGATGCCTGGGCAACTGCCTTAGAGTACACACAGCTCCTAGATAGTTAAAATTAACAGAAACATATCTCACTCTGTATGTATACACAAAAAGAGCAGTCCTTGTCTGGGAGAGCTTACAGCCCATGCCTAATTGATTGCCATGTGTTTTTCATTTAAACTCATTGTTAAAATGGAAGAAAGAGCAGTGAAATCTTTTCAAAAATGTTTCAAAGTATCTTGTATTAGTTCTGTCTTCAGATATAATTGACCAGGGAGAGTGGTAGGCCCAAGTTGTCCTGTGCTAGCAGGGCTTCAGACAACCCATATACATGATAGTCCTTTCTTACCCTCCCACAATATCCAGCTCCCACTGAAGTCAACAGCCACCTCATGAGGGGTCATTGCTTGGTATCTCTGTGTGTGATACCTGAACCAGATGGAAGCTGTAAAGTACAAGGTGCAACCATTGTTCTTTTTGACACAGAAATGAGACTATCTAGGCCAAGGGAAATCTTTTCTACCCATGAAAGTCCTAGTTTCCTGTATTTTGACCTATATCAATAATATTAAAACTCAAAGCTATACTGTTACACTGATGACTTTGTTCCATTGACTGTACAGTTCAGTCAGTACCTATAAAATTGCAGGATGCATTTAAAGTAATTCAATTAGATTTAATTGAATTAAAACTACTATTAAATTCTGCCAAAGGTAAGTCTGTATAATTTTTTTCTAATAACTCAAAAAGCTCAAGTCTGGATGAGTTTAAAATAATAATCCTGCAAGAGAATATGATTGAATAAGTAAGAACATACAAACATTTAGAAGTCCAAATAGATATGAAACTGAACTTTATATATCACATAAATCAGTCATTACAGAAATGGAAATCAATTAGGGTGAGTTTGCTCAACCTCATTTTTGCTCTGCTTTTAAGTATTTAAAGAAAGATTGATTTCATGCCATTTTAATTGGCTTAATCCAGCTAAGTGTGGAGGTTCCTGTGTTAACATTAAAAAACTGATTTTTTATCATCTGGCTGTGGGGAAAGTCTTAGAGCTCTTTCCCAAAGTTGTAGCAATTGCTGATACCGAAGACCTTGAATTTCCTAGTACAGCATTTTAAGCAGCTGCTCTGCTACAGTTTTTTTAAGACTTGCAGATACTCCGAGCGAGTCATTCTGTTTTAAGCCAACTCTTCCATTCCTTCCTTTCTGTCTCTCTGGTTGCAGACATGCAGTGGGCTAGTCAAACAATAGGAAAATGAATTAAGGAGATTTCAGCCCCGAGATCTTTTTCCATGGAGGCAAAAAAGCAATAAGGAGCCATTCCCTTTGGTGCTAGTGAGACTTCAAATTTTTAGCTACTGGTTGCTTTTGTCACAAGCAGGGAATTGAACACACACCATTAAATACCAAAAAAGTGCCAGTCATTTCTATTGTACAGCAGCAAGGATAATTTGTTTTACATCTTCTGCAGCCAACTATGTTAGGTACAGCTTTGATGTCTCTGACAAAGCATGGGCATGCCCAGGTAACTGAGGGGCAGAGTGCTGATGGAAAGGAGTTGGGAGTCAAATGATGAGGTGGGACTGCAGCCTCAGATGTTGCACTAGTTTTGTCTAGTGGCCTGTTTTGTCTTGTAGCCTGTCTCCTGGGTAGGTGTGCAAGATGTGTACCAGTAAAAGTTGTCTTCCAGCAATTACTCATAACTGTTATGTGAGGAGGTAGTCACTGGGAAACAAAGTTGGTTGTAGCTTTGCTTCAATGCTTATGGAAATGATTTGCTAAAAACTGTGAAAGAATAGTACCTGAGAGACCTGATTGAAGAAACTTCTATTATACAGAATAGAATTTGTGTAACCTTCATCATTCTTCTGCCAACAAAGTGTTTGTCTGGTCCTGCCCCTAGGTTGGCTGCACAGGGTCATGCGTTTCTTCATCAGATCATTTTCTGGCCAAACAAGAATAGTTTCCCCTCTAGATGGCTCTGTTTTCCTACACAAATTCGTGAGCGCTCCTGCTTTAGAAACACCGCACAAGTGAGATTGAGCTATGTCTTTATTTTCCTGTTCCGGTGGGTGTTGTGTTCAGAAAGCAGTTACTGGGATCAGATGCTCTTTAACATGCTGGGTCTGAAGACAGCTGCATTGTGAATAGTCAGTCACTTTCCAAAAAAATTATTTTTTGGTGCTTGATTTAGGACTTATACTTAAGAACAAAGTTCAATGTGTGTGCGCCTAATAATTGCTGCTTGAGCTACCCTGGGCTGCAGCAGCTGGTGTCAAGTACTGTTCAGGATGATGAGGGTCTATCAAATTTTCTGTGTTGCATCTCCTAACCTGCCATGGGTTTTGCCACTACTTATGGCATTGCCAGTGATATTAGGGTGCCTGGGGTTAGGCAACTGGAGTAAACCCAGAGTTTTCAGCTTTTTGTGTGTGTGGAAAAAGAATGTCTTTCTGTTTAAGAAAAAAAGAGAGGGAAAGTTTTCACTTATTTTCTTTCTAGCAGCTGCAGACCAGAAGCTGTTGGTGGGGATGAACAGATGTTGTGACTG
The DNA here is from genome assembly GCA_020086605.1 of Lanius collurio. Lineage (NCBI taxonomy): Eukaryota > Metazoa > Chordata > Aves > Passeriformes > Laniidae > Lanius > Lanius collurio. Next base: position 19,542,700 of record JACBWW010000012.1, on the reverse strand, counting down.
CTCACCTTTAGTAAAGCTTAAATATTTAGTGAAATGCTGGAGTTCCTCTCTCTGGGCCCAGCAGCTTGGGTCCCCTGGTGTGGCACAATTATCAGGCCCTGAGAAGGGGAAGTGTAAGGAAAAAGATAGAGGGAAAATGCCTTTGTGAGTGAAATGGACAGAGGAATTGTAATGTTTAGATCTTGGTGTTCAAGAATAGAGTCTGAACCCTAAACCAAATGTAATGATAGCAGTGAGACCTTTCTAGGGTGCAGAATGAATGCTGTCTAAATGCAGACAAGGGGTTATAATACCTGGTGTTAATTTGTCCTAATGCCACCATTGAACTACCTCAGAGAACACCTTTGTTTTGTGGTGCTGTGTACTGGTGGTAGAAATTATCCTACAGTGAAGCTGGCAACCCACCTGAGCTCACCTAGCCTGCCTGCCTGCCTGCTAAAAATGAAATTGTGAACCAAAAAAAAAATAATTGGAAGAGATGAGAAAGCTCTGACAACTCTCAGGCTCCTGAATTGTCCATGGCATTTTGTCACTGATGATATACTGAGACATCCATTCAGTGCTTACACAAATTTCTATCTGTTTAGCAAATGTGATAACTCAGAGATACTGAAACTGGAGATTATCTCTTCTAGTTTCCATCAACAGCAGGAACCTGAGCCGGGAGTGCAGGGTGAGTTGTTCATGCCGAGTGCTGGAACTTCCCGTCGCAAGCTGCTGGCTGGGACTCACCTCTATGAAGAGGAAATGAAATCACCAACCTGCAGTCACTGGGAAGAAACTTGGCAGAAGGTGCTATAGGAAGGTCTAGTAAGGTCACCTGAAGTATACTCTGGGCATCAACGTTGCAGAGGTGTGTGTGGGATGGATTTGACTGCAGTGTCACAATAATTGTGAATGTAAAACCAGACCTGAGCTGGAGTACACCCTGAAGTATTGCCCCAAATACATAAATCATTTGAGGTTGAGCTTAGTCTCTAGTTTGCAAATATTGCTACCAACAAAGACCCTTCCTAGAGGCATTGTTTTCCTGATAAAGCTGCACAAATATAGAAAAGATAATCATAGAAGGAACCTAGTAGTGTAAACAATGCAAGACTTATTAAAGATTAAATTATTGTAAATTATACATTACTTTTAAATGATTAGCTAGAGAGATCTAAATACTCAAGAACTTTTCAGAAAGGGCAAAGCAAATGATTATAGGTTGGAAAGTATCTTATAATAGGAGAGATTCCAGCTATTTAGTTTAGAAAAGAGGCTAATGAGAAGCGACATGACAAAGGTATATAAAATAATGTATGGCATAAAGAAGGTCAGCAGGTGCTCCTATTTATCCTGTCTTGTGAAAGAGACACAGGAGGATACCTAATTCAATTAAAAGGCAATAAATTTTAAAATGGTAAAGAAAATGCCCTTTTATGTCACATATAGTTAATCTGTGGAAGTCACTGCCACAGTAAGTAAAGACTTTTAGTTGAATTCAAAAATCTATTAGGTAGCTAAAAAAGGACAGATTTGTCAAAAACATCCAAGTTCTGTTTTCAGAAGTAATTTGGGATCATATGTACAAAGAAATGTAAGCACTGTGCTGACCTACTTGCTGGATAATACATAGATCACCCTTATTGTAGGGGACAGACTGCCAAGTTTTGGTCTTGCCTTTTTCAATTGAAGAATCAGGACTTTTTGTTAAACCAAACATCTGAAGAAAGAAAACGTCCCATTTTGGGGTACCAGGGAAGCTCTGGGGTGAGGTATGCTGTGGTGGGGTGCAAATACTACCTCAGTCAGAGGAGGGATTTGAGTTTAGGTCTGTAATATTTATACTATGCCTTTGGGTTGCCACCCTGCTTAGTGTAATCCCTAGGCTGCCATGGGAATTCTTTATTTCTTGGGCAGCCTCATATTGCTGGTGTGTATATGGGTGTGATCTGGGCATTCCACTCCTCCCATCCTCAAGGGAGGGGGTCATCAAGTACTTAATTTTGGAAGCCCAGATGAGCATAGGAATGTGGCAGACATCAAGCCAATATTGTAATGCTCCAGGATGTGTACATGAAACTGGGAAACCTGAGAATCAACCACAGGTACCCAGAGAAGGGAGGTAGGGACTGAACAAGGAGAGGAGTGTTTGATTCTGAGTTTGTATTGCATTTTTGCTATTTAAAATTATGTTTTCAGTATATCTTGGCTCTTCACTGGAGCGAGTCATATATGCCTTACTTCTCAAAATAAGGTTTTGAGCACTTATGTAGGCTTTTTAGAAAGTGCTGTCTTAAATGATGCTTTCATTAGAATACTCATGTTATTCTAATGTAATATTGAGACAATTGAGGAATAGCAGGAAAAATGAGAACATGGGAGACAACTTCCTCAGGACAGTTCTTGTTTTCTATGTCTGCTTCATGCAATGGAGATTGACTACCTTGGAGCCAAGTGGTTTCAGATCTAAATGGAAAATGTGTTTCCTGATTCAGTCTCCTCTGACTCACTCAACAGTAGATGCACAACACAGGAAAGGAGATGTTCACACAAATGAAGTATTGCAGGGAGGATTGGGAGTGTTGAGATAAATTTCTGGCTTTTGCAGCTCAATAGAATTTTTAATATCTTCTTTCTTTTAATTTCTTTTATTTATTTTCTTTCTTTTAATTTCTGAGTGTTTAAAACATGGATAGTCCTTTTGCTGCCTTTTGCTGTAATGTTCATTCAGTGTACAAATGCCAGGGAACAACTTTATATGTGCATGCAGTTCTGTAGCTAATACTGGAAATAGAAATAAGTGTAATTAAAAAGCATCTTGGGACTTCTACAGGGGCTGAAAGGACTTAGGTACTCAGAATTCAAGTTTCTACTTAAAATGCTATTGGCATTTGAGTGATTAGCTAGAGATTTTTCGTGACTTTATCGTATATTATATTTAGTAATTCTGGACTCAGGATAGGGAAGGTCCTCATGGATCATGAGGTCCAGACTCCTGATATTTCAGGCAGTCACATAATATATTCCTCTTCATTTATCAGGCTGAGTTTTAAAACTAGTTGGTGTTTTTGCTTCCCACCCCATTGTAGGAGTTGAGTCTTTTCCAGAATTTGGCTTTCTGGGTGCCTGAAAACTCTTTTCAAACATGATGCAGAGGACAAATAGTAGTGACAATTAATTACAGACAAGATTACTTATGAATACTCATGTGGTAGTCTGTGAAAAGGGAAAATACAAGAAAATAGAGTTTAGGTTCACATCAGGTAATCTATTTTCATCAGAGCAGGTAAAAGCAATATCCTGGGCAAAGGATCAGTGCAACTTCATAGGAAATACTGCACATGACCCTAGATGCTCATGAGCACAGGAGAACAGGACAGATAGTGTACCCAGAAAAATAAAAACCTCTGGAGAGGGTACTGCAAGAGCAGAATTTACTGGGTCTAGCAAAAAGACGTCTGTGAAGAGGCTATAATTACTGTCTGTGTACGGGAGAGGAGCAAAGACCAATGAAGAAAATTTGTTGTTTAGTCTAAAATAAAATGTTGGGGTGAGAACAGCCAACCATAAAAGAGTTTGGCTGGAAATTGGACACTGAAAGCTGGGGTGTTCTGGCATGGCTTACCAATGGCAGCAGGGACAGCAGCAAACCTGCCTGCTCTCTAGATTGCCCTTGGTCAGTCTCTGAAATTTGCAACATTTAACTATGACAGCATCAGTGATTCAGAAAATCTCTACTGACATAATTTCTAAAGTAAATGTATGTAAATTCCTCTACAACATAACAAACCTGGGTTTTATATACTAACTCAACAGATTGAGCTTCCTCTCTTCTAGCATGTACTGTTCTGCTGTTGCTACAGAGAGAGTTATCTCCCTTCTTAGCTCTGTCCTGCCAACATAAAATACAAGAAATACTATTTATAAGACAGATTCACTGAATCCAAAACATCTGTGATGTGAACCTGGCTAGTTTGAAAAAGTATTTCTTAAGAATATGAACAGCTAGAATAATTGTTTTCCTGTCTTTAGAGCTAATTTTTTTTTCTAGTTTTGTTTGTATCCACCATCACTTCAACTCTGTCCATTTGAGTATGTTGAGATTAAATTCAGTTAAGAAAATAATTAGTCTATATTAGTTGATACATTCTGTGCTCGAGCTGGCTTCAATACAAAGGACATACCAGCCTAATTCTAGTTTATTTTCAGTACTCTGGTTCGTAATGGAAATGACTGACATCTGGCAGTGCTGATGGGTACTCTAACAGTATATATTTCACCAATTACCTTTTTAAGATAAGACTCTTTCTGATTAAGAGAGCCTTCTCATATTATATGGAAAATTGCCCTTTGATCCAACATATCTCTGTTTTTCTGGAGGCAAAGAAATGTGTATAGGATTTGAATGCAGCCAAAGGAAAAAAAACCCCAAACCTACTTCAATAAAGTTCTGTTCCTCTCATAGGCTGGTGGCTTCTGTGATCCACAACATGCAGGTGACATGACCCAGGCTGTCACTACTCAATGGTACAGTGGGCCAACTTAAGGATAGGTGTGGAAAGACTGCCAAAAAGATTTCCACACCTCAGTGGGGTACAATGCTGAGTTCTGTGTTCTCATCACCAAAGTTTGTAAAGCATGATGCAACAAGACAACAAATCTGAAGGACCTAACTCCTGAGACAAATCCTGAGATGAAAGAGCTAAAACTTTTAACTTCTTCACACAGACGTGAGTTCTGCAAGGACATATCATAGAAACAGGTGTTTTCCTGTGCCAAAGGAGGAAAAGAACTACTGAAGTGTAAGGACAAAGCAGAGTAAAGAGCACTAAACAATTCTTCTTCTTTCCAAGAAGACCTTGCCATAAACAGCATGCTGTCTACATCTCTGTGGAGTTCATATAGAGGGAACCAGACCCTTTCTTTTGCTTCTGACATCACCAGAATGACATAAATGTATGTGATATAAATGGCCTTCTTTACGTGGTCTGAATATTCATATCAATGTTAGCATCAAAGTACAAAATGAGAAGAATAATGTTTTCCTTACTATTTTGGAACTCAAAATGATAAATCTTTAAGGGAAAGAAGATTTACCAGGGATTTAGATAAGATCTGAGCATCTTCCCACAAAGTGAGGTAGGCTAATGGAATGGAGGGGTTTGGGCTCTTCAGGAGGGCTAGAAGGAGCACATGAGGTATAGGAGTTACAGTGTCTGTAAGGGAGAGGTTTGGCTGCACAGCCCTTAGTGGTAAGGATGATGTGAATGAGAGCCTCTGGGTGAGGATCAGGGACATGGAAGGCAAAGCAGGTATCATGGTGCCTATTATCTATTGCTCAGGAAAGATACTTGTTGAAGATGGGCACCTGACTAATAGGCATGAAGAAAAAGCAAAGCTGTTCAATGCTTTTAATTGTCTTAGTCTCTAATAATACTGATAGACCTTGGGCTGCCCCTGAGCCAGAGGACCACAAGTGTGGAAGCAGTGACTTTCCTTTCATGGACAATGAAGTTGTAAGGGAGCAGTGGTATCAGCTGGATGTTTACAAGTCCATGGGGTTTTGATGGGCTTCATCCTAAAGTAATGGAGTTAGTGGATGCTATGGCAGGAACCGTCTCAGTCACCTACCAAAGTTCTTGGGAGTCTGGGAAGATTCCTGCTGACAGGAAGCTAGCCCATGTTACTACAGTCTACACAAAGGGCATGAGGGAAGACTTGGCAAACTGCAGACTGTTAGTTTAACTTCAGTACCTGAAAAAATGATAGAGACAATCATACCAGGTGCTGCTGAAGGATATTTAAAGAAAAATGCACACACAGGGGCAGTCTTGTTTAATTAATTTAATATCCTTCTATGATTAGGTCACCTGCCTAGTGAATGAAAGGGTAGCAGTGGATGTAGTTTTTCTGGATTTTGGTAAGTCTTTTTATACTGTCCCTCATAGCATCCTTCTGGACAGCTTGCCCAGATGTTGTGCACGAGGAAGAGGTGGATAGTGCACTGGGTGAAGAACTGACTGGAAGGCAGAGCTCTCAAAGTGTTGAAATGACTGGGGCTATAAATGTCTGGAAACCAGTCACCAGGGTGTTGACTCTCTTGAGGGAGAAGAGCCCTTGCAGAGGGATCTGGATAGATTGGAACATTGGCAAATCATCAGTTGCATGAACCTGTACAAGAAAAATTCTGCATCTGAGGTGGAGTAACTCTGGATGAAGGTGCCTATTGGGAGAGGAATAGCTGGAGAGCAACCCCACAGAAAGAGGACTAGGGGTGTTAGCTGACAGGAGGCTCAGTAGGAGCCAGCAACGTGTGTCCTGGCAGCCAGGAGGGCAAGCCTCATCCTGGAGTGCATAAAACATAACACAACCAGCTGGTCAAAAGAGAGGATTATCTCTGTGTATTTAGCACTGGTGCAGCCTCACCTTGAGTATTGTGTGCAGTCCTGAGCCCCACCATTTTAAGAGGATGTGAAGGTCCCTGAATGCATTCAGAGAAGAGCACCAAAGATGTGAGTGGGCTGGAAGACATTCCCTGTGAAGAGTGGCTGAGGACAGGATTTGTGTAGTTTGGTGAGAAGAAGAGTGAGGGACAACCTCAGGGTCAAAGCTGCATCCATCAGGGAAGGTTTGGAGTTGACATGAGGAAATGTGTCTGTTGACATCGTGCCAAACCCTGAAGCAGGCATCCTGAATAGAGTGTTAATGCCCCAAACCTATCCATGTTTGAGAGGCAGTTGGATGATGCCCTGAACTTGTAGTCAAGCAGTTGGACTAGGTAATTAGTGTATGTCCCATCTAGCTGAACTCTGCTCTCCCTCTCCTCTGCAAAAGGTTAGTGGCAAAAATGAGCTGTGGAAGTTTTACTATTTGGCTGAAGTGCATTTTGTATCCCATATAAACACAAAAATATGCTGTATTTAACAGAAGATCTAAGCAACTTGGTTTCAGTAGGGAAAGGGAGTATGAGAGTGATAGCAGAAGTGGGCTATTTTTGCCATTTGGAAGAGTTGTTGCTTACCTGGCTCTAGTTTGGGCATGGATCTGAATGTTCTAGATCTGGAAATGACCAACCTTTCTACCACACCAATGTAACCTCCACTTACTGGTTTTTCAAAGCCTATGTCGTTTCTGTGGCAGTCCTTTGGCACCAGCCAGCCGAGCCCATGGCTCTGGTTACTTTCCTTCAGGCTGTGGCTGCAGAAACCACCCCTTGTATCCCCCCAAAATTGAGTTTGTGTCCCTGGTCCTCACTGCATGGCCTTGTGGAAATTATCTCTGGTCTGCAGAGAGGGAATAGCTAATAGGGGTGGTCCCTGGGCTGCAGGGTTGGTTTCTGCCATGGCCTAAGAGAAGAGGAATACCACAAGGTTATTGGGAGCTGAATGACAGAAGAGGCATGAGGAACGCCCAGCAACTACCTAGTGCATCAGTGTGTACTTCTATGGAAAGGAGGAGATACTAAAAAGAATGGCATAGAATAGGATAGTATAGTTCAGCCAAAAGGGACCTGTAATGACCATCCAGTCCAACTGCTTGACAGCTTCAGGGCTGACCGAAAGTTAAATTATAGTTTTCAGTACATTGTACTAAAGTTTCCTAAATTCTGCCAGGTTTGGGGCATTCCTTGTATAGCTTTTGTAGAAAATATATGACTGGCCTGGGTGGAATTATGTCTGCCAAGGTCTGTTGCTGTTCAGTGTCTGGTGAATCTTGGTGTAGTTTGGTGACTGCCATCAACATTGCTCAAATGAGACACGTGATGGTTGGTGGACAAAGGTTGGAAATGGGTCATTTTGCACAGTGAAGTTGTGGGCTCTCCATAGGTCTCCATGTGGTCATGGTCTTCTGATCATATGATTTGGTTATCAAGACTACAGCTTGGGTGAAAAGACCAAGAAAGACAGAGAAGAAGGCAAGGAAAACTCAGACAGAGGAATTTGGGATTTTGTATTTCTCGTGCATTCAGGAGAGAGGATGGATGCTTCTGCATTGTGACAGGATTCCTCCAAAACTGAGTACAAGGTAAGAACAGTACCCTCAGGGCAATCTATCCCAAATCACCCTCTGTGTTTGTATGTTTGGTAGAAATTTCACCTAAATCTCTTAGATTGTATAGTAACACACTGAGGGTATTTTTAGTACCATCAGAATTTTTCATGATGTGACTATTCTGAGGAGGATATAGGTATGCAAAAGTCACGTAAAGAAAGAAATAAGCATACTTAAAATTCCCAATATATTAGAGAGGGGATGAAGTGCTGTTCTCTCTTCCAGAGCTTTCCCAGAACCCATTTTCAGAGGAGGAATGGTGCCTCAAGAGGATGAGAGAGGAAAGAGTTCAGTCCTTCAGCTTGGGATGGAGCAGGTTGTCCAGAATGGTATGTTAAACTATGTTTATCCATAAGAGTGAGAAATATAGATCTACAGATTTTTGGGAAAAGAGTGGGAAGTGGAAGTGTTAAAAAATGGATATACATGTCACTTTGTGATATGGTTCAGTGGGTTATGGGTTCAAAGGTTGGACTTGATCTTGGAGGTCTTTTCCAAAACTAATGGTTCGATTTTCCTCCATAGAAAATCTGCATGGAAAAACCTGCTTGAAAGAAATCAGACTATATTAATTTGCTTAGCTGTGCCTTTGATGCACATAGGTTTGGAGTTTGTTTGTATATACTTAGCAGAGATGCAAAACATCTCCTTCATCATTTGCCTTCTCAAGAGTAAGGTGAAAGGTGTGATGGAGCTGAGGATACTGAGAACCCATTGGCACAGGAGCAGCATGTCCCAGCAATAGGACTCCATGAAGGCACAGCAGACTTAGAGCTGCCCACAAAGAAAAAGTGCAGGCTTGCTTCCCTGACAGGGATTAGAGAAATCTTCCCTAATTTTCCAGCCCACACAGAGGTTTTCAGCCCACAAGTGTTCCCACCGACAGCCCTAAAGGCACCACAGAGCGACAGAGAGAAATTACAATTCTGTAGTCTTTTGCCTTGTGATTTCTCTTTCCTTGTTCTTGCTGACTTGTTCTGACTGGGAAGATTTTTTTTCCCCATAGTTTTGAAAGGTGATATTTCTTCTTAAAGGATCATGAGAGCAAAGGGTCAAATCCTTGCCTTGTTTTTGTTTTCTCCTTTGTATGTTGGATGCATTCACTGGCTTGTGTTCCAGAGTTGTGATTGGCATCAAATCTGGCAGTGACAATTGTCTCTACTGATCTCTTGACTTCATTAAATTAGATAGTTAACATTCAGAAAAAGGCTTTGCTAGTTTCTGCCAAAGTGAATTTCCTTGATTTCCTCTTCAGGCTTTTTCCTCCCCTGCCTGGTCCTGTTGCGGTTTTCTGAGCTGACACAACACAGTAATGGCTTTTTGTGAGTTTCTTGCAGGTCACCTTCCAGGTCGGGGCTGGTGCAGAAGATTGAGGTAAGCAGGACTCGGGAGCGTGCCCCAGCCCCGAGGGGCTGCACAGCCATCTGAAGTTGCCCCTTGTCTTGCAAAGGGGTCAGGATGCACTACTAGCCCTTATTTTCAGTTTGACTCCTGCACCTGGAGTAAGAGAGGTTGTTTGCATCCTACACTTCCTGGAAGACTTGCAGGTAACCACAAAGCATGCATGGTTACTAATGCCTACCATTAGTAGGGAGTGAGAGGCAAGGCTCTTTTGCTCTGTGCAGACAGAAATTTACTGCTTTTGTGATAAAATGACTTTGTAAGAACCCATGATGGTAATTTTTCTTTAGCATTCCATTAAGTTTTCACTGATTTTAAGACTGTCCTGGAAGGCACTGGGTTTCCTTTGATGCAAACATGTGCTCTATTCATTCTGCTAACTCTCTAGATCTGGTGATGATGTGGAGGCTTTCATTCTCGTCACCCCAAAGCAAGTTCATGCAGCTGACCCTCAGAAAAATTGTTTTAGCACTTTATAATTGTGTGTGTCTGAGAAATCATGGAGAAGTAAGCACATAACTTCATTATGAAACCAAGATGTTATACTGCTCCTATTGAAGCATGTGGAAAGCCCATCAAAAGAAAACCACTCCTGACCTGGCATTCTAAACTCCTCCAGCAGAAAGGTTGCATACACAACATAAAGATTAGATATCAGCCCTGGGTCTCAGCCTAGTGTGAAGCAGAATAACAAGTAGTAAAAACACTTTTTTGAAATATTTACAAGGTTCATGGCATGCAATACTCTAGCTAAAAAAATTCTGGTTTTGCTGATACGCTTTTTTAGATATTGATAATAAGTGATGGAAGTGCTTGCACACAGGGTAACAACAGGTATGGATCTTCCAGTCAGAATATCTTCACGTCCGCCAAGACCTGCCTCAATTTTCAAAGCTGTAGTTGTTCATGCTTATAATGGGGAGGTTTTAAAGATTATTGATCAGTGTTTAATGATAATTAGCATTTCTAAAAAGGATTTTTTTCCTTACTAGCTGTCATTTCTTGAACAGATCCACATGAAACCTTCCTACTCAATAAGGTAAGCATCAAGAAAGTACTTATCCTTCGTCCCCATTAAAAACAGTGCATGAACTCTGCTATCCTGACCACTGGTTTTTGGCATGCTTCTGTGGATTGGTTTTACTCCCTCTTTGCTGCACAGCAGAGGCATATGCACACATTAACTGGGTAATGTAAAAATGGCCTCCAAACTACAGGTACTCTGTCTGGGTTGCCAAAATGTGGGTTGGTCTTTATATGCAGTTGGGCACCTTGGATATGGCTGTGGTTTTTACAGAGTTGTGCTAGTAGCCTGTAATATGTTAGACAAAGATTATCTCTGGTGCTGTTGTGCTGGAGGGTCAAAATGTGTGTGAAACAGGAACTGAGAAACTGAATCAAGCTTTATGATTATTTTAGTCTAATTTCATATGGAAATAAGGTTTAAGGCATCCCACTTATTTGAGTGTATGTGCATGTGTGTCTTCCTGCTCCTTGGGTGTTTTCTGAACCCACTGGCCTGGTCTGATAGTGAAGTATCTCTTGGTTAATTACTAAATGTAATTAATGGAGGGAGAGAAAGGAAGAACAATACTTATGCCTTCGCTTAGAAGAGAGACTTCAAAGTGAATGCAGTTCTTGCTAGAGGTGGGATAAGCCACCCTGGAGCATGGTGCCCTGGGAAACCACCCATCTGAGCTCCTGCTCATTCCACTGTTCCCATCCTCACATTAAGTGGCTGTGAACACCTCTGGTGGTGGCTGGAGACTGGCTCTCTTGCAGATTTGTTGATCATATTACTATTGCCACAAGTTTCATGGGTTCATCTTCAATACTATTGCACATATACAGCAAGGACAGATATTATTTACTAAGTGTTTTGAGATCTGTGTATTTGATGATTTTATTCCAGGACAGGGAAAAGACACACTGAGACCAATTTGTTTTCAAAGGAGAATGGTCTGGGTGATGCTGGTATTGAATCTGGTGACATCAAGGCTGTGGTAAACATCTTCCTTCAAAAATATCAAACTCTCTGCTCACACTGGAAAGCAATGATGAGTGATGCTGTAGCAACATAATTCATTATATTCAACATAATTCATATATTCATTATAACTGCTGAATTGTCAGTGCCAATGCAAGGTGAAGTTTCTAATTATAAAGGCTTATTCTGGTGGCTTTGGACTGTATTTCTTTGAACATAAAATATGCGTGATATTTTTCTTTCTGTCAAAGAAATTGAAGGTGTCTCTTTTACCTAAAAAGAAAAAAAAAATTGTCCCCAGGAGAGTATCAGAGGATCAATTTTTCAGCATGGGATTATACAGTTTGGCTGTATAGGCTTAAGTCTTTTAATTTGCTTACACATAGATAGACTTACTTGAGCTCTATACATCACCAGATCAATGCAAATCTATTTAATAGAAACTTGGGTCAATATTAAAAGAATTCCATTAACCAGCAATAAGGACCCTGAAATAATATGATTGCTATAGGCTTCCAAGCACACATAAAGAAAGAATCAAGGATTTTCTTCATACTAAGCTGAAACAATACTATTGTGGAAATCCCTATTCTGCTCCCTGTCTCCTGAAAAGTAAGAATGAAAAAGGATAGAAGAGGCTGTACAGATTTTTTTTTTATGTCATGGTTATTGTCTCTTTGGGTCAGCACCTCCGAGACATGCTAACAGTGAATGCTTCTGCAGCTTGTGGTAGAGAAAGTGTAGATGGGCAGAAAAGGTTTGGGCAGTGACTCCAGGGGAGGAGAGAAATCAATGGATTCTGAAGGACACAAAGCAAATGTAACATTTCCAGAAGATAAAGTTGTTGGTGGTGTTTTTTTTTTTTTTTTTTTTTTCATTCTTTATTTTAGCCATGGTGAGTAAGGAAAAGAATAAACGTTCTCTTCCTATTGTTTTGAACAGCAAGTCCCATATTGTGGTCCTACTGAATTAACTTTTGAAGGATAAGTTTCCTATGACTGCAGGCCACAAATATGAAATCTGCAATGCAGAATATAATTCTGAGACCCATAGTTTGGTAGTAGAAAATCAAAATTGTCCTGGAAAAAGTCACCACTTCGCCTGAATGGAGACTACTGTTGGAAACCCCCACTGGTTTATTTTGTGTGATAGATTTCTTTACTTATAAGCAGCAAAGAGACTAAAATGACATCTTCTAGTTAGTTTAAGCCTGAGGATTTGCAAGCAAATTGCAAACAATGTGCACTAGCAGTCTAAAACAGAGACTTGGACAATTAACTCTCCTTAACCAATCTTGGGCATCCCCTCTGCTGGGAAGAGCAAAATGAGAACTAGCAAAAAACAGATACTGTGAGGAAATGGATAGAGTATCCTGGCCATCTACATTGAACTGGCCACAAAATGGTGGTGTCTGACTGTCCAAGGTTTCTAGTAGAAACTCAAAATTAGAGGACATGTAGGAAAAAATGTAAAGTTTACAAGGTGCATAATCACGTAAAGAATTGTGCTTTAGGTCAGCATTCTGCAAGCATTTGTCATAGCTTCTTTGCAATGAGTTAAAAAAGGATTTTGGGATGGGATTTGGAGAAGTATCAGAGGTAGATGTTCAGGTCTGAAAAGTATAAAATCATGAGACTGGTTTGCAGAGATAGTCACCTCATTTTTAAGGTGCTTAGCCAACTGGGCAAGAAGAATTTGGAAGGTCTTAAGGCATGGGATAAATGCTCAAAATTTGTATTTGAGATAGAGCATCCATGAGTTAGGGAAGGATCAAGAGTGGAAACAGGGTAATTTGCACTTCTAGAGAAGGTTTTAAACCCTTCCATGCTAAGACACAGAAGGCCACAGCCTCCACTTTCCCCTATTTCCCAGGATCTCTGCCTCCCCCTGAGTATTTTACAGCTGACAAATTTTCTCCTCAACTTCAAGTAAAATGTAAAAAGTTTTTTTCTCCCTCTCTTTTTTTTTTTTTTTAAGGAGAGTGTATAGAAATTAGATGCTGTCAACCCAGGACACTGTATTGTTTTGAAATGCAGTCTATGAAACACAGAACTGCCTCCCCAGGCTGTGCAAGAATGCCAAGGATAGTTCTAAATACCAAGATATTACCAAGCTATTCCAGCAAAGTCAACACCATTCTCCATCAGGTGTAGGTGTAGGCAAATGGTTCAGCCAAAGTTGAATCCTGTCTCCTACTTGGCTTGAAGGAACTTTATAGGGCTATAGCAGCCAAAAATCTTTTTTTTCCTTATATAAGGTTGTGCTTCCAGCAGGGCAACTTACTGGTAATTTTGCAGTTTTCCCTTTTCCAGCAAGCCCTGTCTAATATAGGCAGGACTTAGATAGATAGACATCTCCAGGCTAATTTAGGCATTTTTGTCTTCTTGCACTTTAATTTTCAGTCTATATTTTGCTACTTGGTCTGCATTTCTTTAAAGAGAAACCTACTACTTTAGCTTTGTCTCCAACCACTGCTTGCTCAGAACATCTTGGACTTGACATTTAGAGATAAAATAACCTCCTTCATATTAACCCTTTAATTTTTTAAAAAGTATTTGTATTTTAAAGCATTTTCATCTGCTTTCTTCTCCTTACCTGCTGTTTTGCAAAGTAAACTCCATAGAATGAAAATATTTAGTAAGTAAGTATTTTTATTTTCTGTTTTTCAAACCAGCTGAATTTTGCTGTTCCAGAGAGACTTGAATGAGCCATATTTTCTGTGAATTTAGGGAATAGGCTGTGTAAGGAGCAAGGCTGTGTTCCTAAGAAAGAATACTTTTCAATAGAAGTTTTAAGGTTTGTGTATCTAACCTGTGTACAGCAACTCATTCCTCTGAAGTGTAATATGGGATATTATGTCCTGGATGACATGACAGTCTTTGGGTTTCATGGCAAGTTATCTGTCAGGCTGTGAGAAAGCATATTCTGGAGGTTTTTCACACTCCCCTAGCCCCATTGGTGCTGGGATTCAGGGTCTCCTCATGAGAAGTGCTAATGCAAAATGCATTGGCACTTGCTGGCGAGGGAGTTGGGCCTCTTGGCAACGTGGGTCACTCGTCCCTTTTCAGCCCATGGGATACAGGTCAAACCTCTCATTACAGGAGGAGAGAAGGGCAATAATCTTGGGATTTAATGCTGAACGGCAGTAGTATTGTTTTAAGCTATTTCTCTGTTGATTCCCCCATTTTCCACTTGTCAGAGTAGATATCTCTGTGGTCTCAAGATGGAAATTGATGAATAAATAAAAGCTGGAAAGCTGGTCTCTGTGCAGCAGTAGAACCTTAGTATTGAAAATTGATATCTATCATTAATGTTAATTATTAAAATTTGAACAGCATTTGGGCAGCAAGGACTGTCTAATATATTCAGGTCCTGGTGTAGGTGTTAGCTCACACTGAGAGTGAAGGCTTTTCTCTTTCCCCTTAACATGTTATGAACAGTTAAAAGGTTGATTTAGCTATTCCTTCCATCCACAGCTCCTTAGCTGTGCACCTTAAGCAGTCTTTCCACTGTGAGGGTCTGATATTTGTTTTCATGAATAAGACTGCTTGCATTCAGATTCCTCAACATGGATCTAGAAAGCTCAGTGAACATCTTCATGTACCTGTCCTTATTCTCCTCATCCTGTGTTCTCCTACTGAGCCATAACCTCCCAAACCCTGCTCTAGATGGCCTGTACTGGTAGCATCCTCAAACACCCTCCAAGACAGGGCAGGGCAGATGCAAATAATTAATCATAAGGCCTAAGCTCTAAATGCAAGAGGGTAACATTGTTCCAAGGTGCTGAAGATAACACTTACCTGCTGAATAATGCTGCTTTCACACAGTCTAATTATTTAGCATTGCTCTTCAAGCATTAGCCTAAACAAGTCAGAGACATAAAGGCATTTTTGAAACTTTGCTGCCCAGCAAAGTCCCTGTCATTTCTCTCTGTTGCAGAAATCAGAGCATTTGGAAACTTTTGCCTTCCAAGTCGTAGCACTGCCTGTTTTATCTAAAGTAACCTTTAATGCAGCGCCCATTGATTCCTTTAGGAAACTTCCTTATATCAGCTATGTCTCATTGCTTGGGAATTTGTTCTGATAAACACTGCAAATGTTACTGTGTTAAATTTTCTTCCTTTACTTGTAATTGTGTCCCCTTGGACCACCTACACCCTTTCCACAGAGCTCTGGAGGGCTGTGGAAGATGAACACCATTTTGTGAGAGCACATTATTCCAGATGTACTCTGTACCTTCACAGGGTGAGAGCAGTGCAATACAGTTCTTTGGACATTTTCCTCCTGCTTTAAATTTTCAGGCAGCTCTGGAAAGATAATTACCATTTTGACATCACCTATCTAGGAATGTTGATTACTTAAAACACAGTTCTTGTTGACTTTACTCTTTTTGGCTGTTTTTGATCTAGACATGCTTTGCTTTTTGCTTGTGTGCTTGTCTCAGAGACCGGGTGTGTTTCTTTAAAATATGTGTTTTCTCATTTATTAAAATCTCATGCTGTGGCAAGAGACATATCTGGTAAAAAAACCAAAATGTTTAAGAAAATAGGGTTGATAATATATGGAAGTGATTCTTTATGGTGTTAGGTATTCTGGGTTGATGTAAAGTCCTCTTCTTACCTGAGAAAATCAGAACTATCACCTAAAATAGAATTTATAACCATGCATGGGATTATTTCGTAAAAGGAAATATTGTTTGGATTTCAAAGAAATGTCATGCAAGAATAGCAGAGTGAGCAAAGTAGCATAGTAAGTTGAAAGCCATGGTTTAAGATGCAACTAGAGGGGTACAACTGCCTGCACAAAGCTTTTGTGGGGACACCTCTGCGGTGTGTTGAGAGGTAAAAGATCCTCTTGTTGCCATTGGAGCTGGCAATTCTTGTCATACTTGTTTTGGTTGGATTTTTCTCCCCACTGAAAATAGATTACTGTTTCCCCCAAGTACTTTGTTAACACTGGAATAATAAACAGTATGTCTTTTATGTGACAGAGTACCTGTCTTAGCCATACAGACAATAAAAGGGCTAAGATGTGCTTGAGCTGAACATAAACACTGGAAAGGATAATGTTTTTCACTAAGTGCTTACTTCTTCTGGCTAAGCAGAGTGGATACCATGAGCCTCTTGCAGAGATGTTCAGGGCCAACGGGTCTTTCATAAGCAGCTAAATTAAGCCATACATCTTGCATGAGTGAAAGATATGCTCATGTTCGCTGATGCAACAGGTGAAAGTCTATTAAAAAGTAACAATGAATGTTTTAAATGGCCTGAGAAATTCAGTCTCCTCTACTCATTTTCACTGTATTTATAATTCTGTTTTCTTCTCTTCAGCTTATCTCATGGGGAAGATCTGTTTCATTGGTGATGTCCCAATGCACCTTTATCCTTCCAGTCATTTGTCCACTATTATCCACAGATGTAGCAGAGTTCTTGGTCTTCTGTGGGGCTGGTGTCGCCCAGAAACCTCAGGCAACCCTCTGATACTCTTTTTCATTTACAAGCTGGCTTCGATAGTGAGTTACCTACTTGTGGAAAGCAGTGATTCTCTAGTAGGAAGATACCTCTACCTCTAACAATATCTTTGCATCAATTTAATCACAACATTCAGTTCTCCTCTACCCCTGATATTCTGCTGGATTTTCTACATAAAGTTTGGAATGAACTGAAGAGACACTGTAAGGGCAAAGCCTGCTCATGAGCCTACTGATTTAAATCTAGGCCAATTTTATTGAAGCTAGTCTTGTTCCAGACATGTCAAGAACAGAACTGTGTTTTACTGATTTTTGGAGTCTGGAGTAAAAGAGCAATAGACCACCTTTCCGTGTGCAAATTAATACATACTGATAAAATCTGCTAAAAAAGGTACACATTTATGGGGGTGGTTGATTTCTTATCACAATACCAGATACTGCAAGTCTATACTAAAAGCGCAAACCATTATGAGAATGGTTGAGAGCAGTAGTTGTTGGTTAATAAAGGGAATCAAGTAAAAACTTCTGTAGGAAAACAAGAGCATATAAGAAAGTGGATGCATTTTTTGGCTGCAGACAAAGCAGGGTCCAATGGATGCACAGCCAGAATGAGCTGGTAGATCCCCATTTTCTTGAGAGGAACCACAACCACTGCATTTGAACCAAATGTTCAGTGTTAGATCCTGTTGGAACAGAGCAAATAGGTAGATGTGTTTACCCAGCTGTACCAGCACCCCGGCATTCTTCTCCTGGGGAATCATTGTGGACAGCAGGTGCTTGGAACTGTTTCTTCAGCTCTGACCCAGAAAAGGTGCAACCTCTGCCACGACTCTCCTGCTCTAGGGACACTGGTGATGATGTATTTCATGTGAGTCCAAACCTCAGTCCTGAGGGGGACTGGGAAAGAAAAACCAAACTCTTCCACTAAAAAATTCTTTTTCAATGATAATCAGAGCAAGTTTTTTTCTTCTACCTTTCCCCAATGGCAGCAATCTCTGCACATAATCTCAGGTCTTCCTTCCTTAAAATTTTGTCACCCAGCCAATTTTTAACTCTAACTTTTTTCACTTATTGTAAAATTTCTCCCTTCTTGATTGCTGGCTCTTTTGCCTTTCAAGGCCTCCTCATCCTGTCTCTGTAGACAGACATAGGCGTCACTGCACCACATACAGGTTGATGTGTCAGCTGACCCTCTCCAAGGCACGTGTGGTCACTGTAGTGAGTCAACACTAAATAACTTTCTAGGTAAGAAGTTCAGGCTCCCAAGTTAAAAACTCCTTGAAGGGAGGCTTTGGCATTTGAAAAGTGCTCCCATTCTCTTGCTGCACAGGCCAGCAACACCTCCTGCGCTTTTGCTGTTTCCATCAAAGCCATCACATTGTGAGCCTGTGTGCTGGTTGGTGGGTTGTGATTCCCTTGCAGTATCTGCAGGTCTGTGCACACTTGGGCTCCTCCCGTGGCCATGATTTCTCCTGTGTTTGATAACATTCTTACCTGCCTTCACAGAGTTGCTGGATTTCTGTGTGGTTTATACTCACTCAGCTCCTCAAACCAGTCCCTGGGAGATCTCACCAGCCCTGTATCACCAACATAATATAGGGGGAGAATAGTTTCCTGCCTCACTGCTAATTCCATCATCCTTCTCATTCCCTGTGGAGATAGTTAATATTAAATACTTGTCAGATTTTAAAGTGAGCTATTTTAGGAAGGACCTTAACAGGTTGGAGAGATGGGTAGAGAAGAATAGTCTGAAATTCAACAAAGGCAAATGCATGGTTCTGCACCCGGGGAAAAGTAACCCCACGCACCAGCACAGGCTGGGGCCTAATCTTCTGCAAAGCAGCTCTGCAGAGAAGGACCTGGTGGTCGCAGTGGACAACAAGATGTCCCTGAGCCAGCAGAGCCCTCGTGGCCAAGAAGAACAGTGGTATCCTAGCTTGCATTAGGAAGAGCATTGCCAGCAGGTTGAGGGGTGTGATCCTGCCCATCTACTCAGTCCTGGTGAGGCCACATCTGGAGTTTCATGCCCAGTTCTGGGCTCCTGGATATAAGAGAGACATGGGGCTCCTGGAGCAGGTCCAAGGGAGGGCAACCAGGATCATTGGCAGACTGGAGCATCTCTCTTATGAGGAAAAGCTGAGCAAGTTGGGCTCATTCAGCCTCGAGAAGAGATGACTGAGAGCGGCCCTCATAAATATCTATCAATATCTGAAGGAAGTGTGCCAAGAGGATGTTTCCAGGCTTTTCTCAGTGGTGCCAAACACCAGGACAAGAGGCAATGTACAGAAACAGATGCACAGGAAGTTCCACCTGACCAAGAGGAAGAACTTCTTTATTGTGCAGTGACCATGTACTGTCAGAGGTTGCCCAGAGAGGTTGTGGAGTCTCCTTTGCTGGAGATATTCAACAGCCACCTGGACACAATCCTGTGCTATGTGCTCTAGGATGGCCCTGCTTGAGCAGGGAGGTTGGACCACATGACCCACTGTAGTCCCTTCCAACCTTACCTATTTTGTGATTGTGTGAGCCTTCGTTTTCATTTTCTTTTTTTTGCCACCTACTTTTCCAACATTAAGGTTTTCTAAGACATCTGGAAAAGCTCATGGCTGTAAGATAAAGTAGCAGATATGCTACTATGCTTGTGTCTCCTTTCCACCACAGAAGGAGGCAAGGAGCCACAGGCCAGGCACAAAAAAAAAGTCTCTCTCCTCCTCTCCACCCGCCCTCCCTCCCTCCCCACACTTCTCTTGATCTGCTGGTGGCTCCTAAAAGGATTAATTAGAAAGATGTGAGCAGGGGTTGGAACGTCAAAAAACAATCGTCACTTTCATATCTGACCCCTATCACCAGCTGCAGAATTAACAAATTGAATGTCGTCAGCAAACAGGAGTTGCAGATGATATGAAGTTCATTACTAGCAGCACAGGGCTTGTTTTCAAAGCCCAGTTTAAACAACTCTTGCTGATTAAATTCCTTGCTGGGGCTCCTGCCAGACACATTTAGAAAATACGGATGTCTAACAACCCTGTCTTTCTCTGCCTGTCTTTTCTTTTTTTTTCCGTTTTTTTTTTTTCTTTTTTTTTTTTTTCTTTTTTTTTTTCTTTTCTTAACATGTGCCAATTATTTGTCTCCTATCTGCAGGTACTGGCAAGTATCAGCGCTCTGGTCCCACTGTCTACAGCCTTATCCATTTGGCGCCTGCTCCAGCCCTCTCACATTACCAGCAGTGGGGTCTGTTTTCAGCTGTGAAAAGCTGTGAGCATGACTCCATTCTTCCCCTCCTCCCACTGCAGACTCTCTCCCCCCTTTCCTTCTTTCCTTGTCATCCTTCTGCTCCCAGGGCTCCCTTCAAGATCTGTGAAGCAAAAAATATCAAAACTTGGTAACCTGCTAGACAGTGGCACTGGGGATTTACAACCTCCTTTGAATTGTGTGGCTGTGGCTCCCCTGCATGGGAGCACCCAGAGTGACTAAAAGCCCACTGAGTCAGATTGCATGATGGATCCTCTTCTGGGTGGGCTGGACTGGGATGGGGAAGCAGAAATTGTAAGCAAGCAGATGAGAGAGCGGTGAAGATACAATTCAGAATTACTCTCTTAGCTTGTCTCTAGTTCAGGAGCTTGAATGTTCCCTGTACTGTTCTTCCCCTTGCTAAAACATCTTTTTGCCCTCTTTTATTTGATAATTTCATATTTGTCTTGCTCACGTGATCATAATTTTTCTCCACCATTTCTCTAGGAAGTGAGGATGGAGGGATGGAGGAAGGGGGGATGGATGTCTGCTCCTTCTCACATTAACTCCAGCACTTGGCAGGTTGAGTGGCTACCCAGCTAGAGAAAGCTAGATCTCAGAGGTAGGTTGTTCCTGCAAGTCTGTGAAAACAGGCAATCCCAAAGAGGGGGGACTTCATCAGGAGTCTCCTTCAGAGAAGATGACCAACCCTCACTATAGAGAGGAGATATGAAGGTCCCAACCCTGGAAAAACCTTGTCTGGGCACACACTGAATGAGGTACTCAGGAACCTGACTATGAGGCATGCATCTGTAACAAAACAGGGTTTGCTCTACTGATGGTCTCTTTTAAGATGAATATCACAGCTAAAAATATTGAGCCAAATTGGTAGAATTTTCAAAGATGCCCAGGAGATAGTGTGGAAAATGACTGTCCTTTGGGGGCCACATAGAACTGGGGCCCTGCTGCTAAAGTACCTTCTTTTTTGGCAAACCTGCTCAGAAGAAAAATACCATGGATTAACCGAGAAAAGTATTATTTAGCTATCCTTTTGACAGTGAAATTGTGGTATTAAGGATAAGAATACAACATAAACTTCAAATAATTTTGTAACATAATTGAGTCTTTTCTGTATCGTTATTTTTCCCATGTGGGAAGTATTTTCTCACCATGGCAGTTTGGTCCCTGAAGGGATTGCAGAAGTTTATAAACAGAGGTGAAACAGTCACAGAGATTTGCACATACTGCTAGGTGGCATTTTGGGTTAGGGGGTGCTTCATACAAGAAATAGACAAGTATGAAGTTTTTAAATAATTTTTTTTTTCCTTAACAATCATCTCTCTCTCCCTCATGGTAGTATTGACAGTTACAGGATATAAAACTACATCTTTATCTGCCCATTTTTTCTCATTTCCTCTCTCTGACCACCTTTGAGAATATGTTGTTATAGAAAATGACTGATTCAGAGTAGCATGTCTAATTTGTACATTCCTCATTCCTAGGCCTCTTGTATTTCCTACACTCCGTTCTACTGTTTCTGGTTTTGAAAAAGAAAAAGCAGCTTCAAAAATTAATTAATCAGGTTTGGCTTGTTTTTTTCCTTTTTATTTCCCCTTTTTAAATGTAATTGAATGCACTGAATTATAAGAAAAATTACACTTCACCAATGTTTTTCACTTCCAATGCTCCTGCTGATAATATTTTTTCACGGCTACCTGTAAAAACCAGGAAATTTTCTACATAGCTGTCAGTGACCAGGTCTCATTTAAGCCTTGAAAACCATTACATACCTGCAAAGTATTCATCCAAAGTCCACATTTGAAGTTGACTGCTGTACACAGTTTGAATTCCTCATGTACATATACTTGCACTGATTACTACTCAGCAACTGGGCACGCAAGTGCACAAAGCATCTCTAGAAAGCAGGAAGTTATTTTTGGAGGAGTTTTCCAGAGCATGAGTTTGCTGCACTGCTGAGCAACCAGCACAGCATATCTGTCCTACATGAGGAAAAATCCACTACTAATGCTATGTTCTTGCCAAACAAGTGCAGTATGAGCCTATGGAAACTCTTGTTTTCAAATCCAGCTAAGCCTACAGGACAGTATACATCCCCAATACTGGCTGTCATTCTCAGCTGATTGGTGGACACTGACCCAATATTTTGTGGCAGCATTCATTCAATTCCAGCAAAAGGAGAAGACTAGCTATGTTCAGGAAGCCTGGGATTAGAGAAGTCCCTGATGAAGTTCAGCTGGTAGAGTATGGGTTGCAGAAACTTCCAGCAAGGGTTACCCCTGTATTACACAGATAGTCCCCAGCTCAGCCCAGCTGGATCTACAAGATCCAGTGTCTTTCTAGTACCAAGTATCTGGTTTTCATTCTTTCATCCATCCCATTGTTGTTTGGATGAAGCCTTTTTTTCATGCCAACTCCAGTCTGCACAAACTCCTATTCTCTTGGGAGAGCCCATTTCAGTTGCTTTGAAAAGAAGCTCAGACAGATTTTCAAGCGACCTCATCTGTGTTGGGGACCAGCCCAAATCTTTGGCTTACTCTTGCTTTCCTGAGGCAGCTCACACACTCCTCCTGATACCCAGAACCTCCATGGATTAACTGATCTCCGGCCTATCAGATGCTCTTTCAGCTATTGGTGAGGAAGAGACATTGCAATCACTCAGTTTTGGGCACCTTGAGGTCTCTGTTAAAACACTTGCTTTGATGTAGCTTTTTTGGTTGCTTCTGCTTTTGTTTGCATCATACTATTGAACACCTTGCTTGGTATCTCTATCACACCTTTTGCATCAAATACAATAGTGCTTAGGGTGTCTGTAAGCTATTTTGTTTGGAGAGGGGAAAGATGATGCAATTAATTTGTGTTGGCCAAGCCCTACTGTCCTGAAGGAAAGAGGGATCAATTGCTATGAGACTCTTGTTCACAGTGTGAAGCCCCTATGTGATAGTGGCTGGACAATATTCTTTCTTGAGGTATTACCTGAACCTGACTAATCATATTTTTCTTGCCCTCTCATCTTCTTTTGCTTTTGTTCCTTTCTGTTTCTCTGACTTTTTTTTGCTTCCAACAAACTCCAGCAATTTTGCTCTAACCCTGAAACTCTGCTGTTGTCCATTGCCACCAGAGTCCATGGAAATCATTACCAGTCTCCCAGCAATCCAGCACAGTGAAGAACTAACTTCTGTCACTTGTCTGAATGCAGGATGAGGGTTGTGCCCCACAGCTATGCTCACATTTATGCTCCAAGGTGTTATGCTGGAGGATAAGTCAGTACAAGTGATCTGGGTGGTCATGACACCCTGCCCCGTTGGTGTTGGCAATACTTTCCCAGTCCCTCAACAGAGGTCTAGCTGGGATGTCTGGGACAAGGATTTCATATCTTATTTGAAGCTCATGTTAAAGGACCTCACATTAAAGAATAAGTTAATGAAAATCCTGCTCCTCCCCATTCCTCTAATCTGGTAAGGTCGTAAAGAAATCTACTTGAAAGGAAGTGTGTTAAGCAGCCTTTGTAGGCTGTGACACACAACACAGTAAACCCCATGGCTGGGGCCTGTAAGGACAGCTCTTTATTGTGAGGACACCACAGAGGTACCATCTTCTGTGTCCATACACAATACTGTAATAGGTCTAGCTCACAGTAAAAGTATAATAATGTCATGTCATATAAGGATTTGCCATTTTCTGTAAGGACTTCTCCCCCAGGCAGTTTTCTTGCATCATTCAGTAATCTAAATTAAAATGACTTTGCCCGTTCTTCAATTTTTACCCCTTTTCTTCCTGTATGCTTGTTCCCAAAGATGTTTGTTGTGGGATGCCACTTCACCAGAGGGAAGGTTAGGAATATATTACGTAACAATAGTGGTGATGCCTTTGCCTGTTGGGTGAGAAAGGGAACAATATGTAACCTGCTTAGAATTCTTCTTTTTCTCTCTTTAAATCTTCCATTACGCATTTTCTTACCAGGCTACCATGCCTCCCACATTCCTCATCACTTGCTCTTGGAGACTACTGAGGAGACAAATATCCATGTTTCCTTCATTTACTCCACAAACAGTACTTCTACTTGAAAGAGAAATATCAAGATGGTTTTATTGACCAGTTTGCACATGCACCTTCTACAGGGTCTGTGCTGGAGCTGTGCCTAATACTTGTAGAAACCCTGATAGCAGGTGGTGTTTCTAATTGCAGAAAAACAGAGAGCACCACAGTACCTAGGTCACCACCTGCCACTTCCATCCCTCCTATCTCTCCTCTCTCACCCTGAGCACACAAGCGTATTGCTGGATTATTTGTGCCCCTTTAATGAGTGCTCTCTGCAAAGCTTGCTGCAGTCAGCAAGATATTTCAATGGTTTTCTTCTGGTACCAGTCCTGCTGTGACCTGTGTTTTGACCTAACTCAGCTAACTTAGCTGTAGAGGGTAAGAGTCTGTTTTTCTCAGAAGGTTACTGGGGCCACCCTTGCTTTATGTCAAAGGTGGAAATGCTCCTTGTGATGTCCACGTGTTGAAATCCCAAACTCCTGTGGATCCTAGGTTGAGCCTTCTCTTTTGAAGGTTTAACCCAGACCAAAGCCATCCACACCACCATGCACAGAAATCAGTATGTGCTTCCTTCCATGCTCAGTACCACCATCCTTGATAGCAGACCTTGCTGTTGGTAGCTCCCCTTTACAACTGCTTCCCCACATTTCCTCATTTTCTCTGATATTTACCAACCAGAGAAGGTCCTTCCAGACCAAAAATACTCTTCTCACTTTGGTTACCCATACTGACCAGTGCTACAGAGAACATGCTTTGCTGTAGTGTAACTGGAGAACAAGGAAAGGCTGGTTTGTGCCATCAGCCTTGAGTAAGGCACTCAAGCTCAAAAGTAACTGATTAAAATGTGACAAGGCTTTTTTTTTTTTTTTAACCTTGTTTTCCCCTGTCTGCTGTCTCAGTCCTGGACAGTCTGGGTGCTCACCTCTGTGACTTGCAGGGATTTCAGTTCTGACCCTTCAATTGCAGTCATATGATCACCAGTCATCTGGGTGATTAAACAGAGTGTGTGATCCTCCATTATCACGTACTATAAAATCCAGAAGTGGCAGATCACCTGGGCACATGGCAGGGCCCAGAAACACTGCCTGGCAATGCTGTTGCTCTGTTGCAGGGTCTCAATTATTATACGGTTTGATTTTCTCCATCTCGCTATTGCCTAGCACTGACCTGGTGAGAGGCAGCTGCAAATGGCTATTTGCATCAAAAGCTCCCCAGTCACTCCAGATTAGAGCAACCACATCTTTTCCCAGCTAATGAATTGCTCCCATCTGTGAAATTACAGCTACTCACTTTTGTTTTGTTTAAATCAAAACTGCAGGGCTCATGTGGCAGGCTGTCTGCTGCCTCCAGGTATCCAGCTCTCAAGCCATGATGCCAAGTGAAAGGCGAGAGGGATCACTGCGGCTGTTGTTTTGTCACGGGCTGCTTGTCTGGACTTTGACAAGGAGCATACACAGAGCAGCTCTGGCCTTGCATGAACCATCTGAGCAGAGAGGGGAATGGCTTTAGGGACCTGCTGGAGACCTGGGTCTTGCTGGCCTGTGATGAGTCAAGGGAGATGCTTTCTGTGTAATGCTCTCCGTGAGTCTGACCTATTGATTGTCAGGAGTCTCAATAAATTTAGATCACTGGTTTGTGTCTACACTCCCTAAGCAGGGGTAGGACAATGATTAGCTGCAAAGATCAATAGGGAGGAGTCTTTTAATCGACCATCTAAAATGTATCCTTCGTCACTGGTGGCGTGTTAATTGGGATTTAATTCTTGAGGGGCATTCTCCTGTCCCTCCCAGTTTTCTCTCTCCTCTTGAAATCCAGGGTAGCTTGAAAGTTAGAAAGATGGAAAACCAAGGTTTTATTATTTTTGAAATGTTATTTCCACTGTATTCTGTCCATCTCCACCCTGAAATAGTCATCTGCAACTTTCTAAAAAAGTCCTCTTTCAGTGGCATTCACCAACACGAGTATATTTAGCATTCTGTTGAATGTTGATGTATTTCTCAGCCAAGAACTTGGTGCCTGACTACTTGCTGGCAGCCAGCGGAGACACACAGGTCTCTGAGATGCTGCCAGATGCCCAGGGAGACAATAACTCATTGTCCCAGAAGCCTGGGACATGGAGGGCACATATATCCTGCAAAGAGCTTTCCAGCCATCCCCACAGTTTATCTGCCGACTCTTGATCATGCATCTCTCCTTCACACCCTTAATTTTCATCTGTGTCTCAGATTTTGGACAAGGAAGGGGCAGCAAACTCTTAGCCTGCTCATGTGGCTTGGACTCAGAGGTTTAGGGATGAGTCACCTTCATCAGTATGACAGCCTAAAAGACTAGTGTCTTTCCTTACTTCCTCAAGGGGTGCAGTGCTTTCTTCAAAACACAGATGTTTGAAGAGAGCTAACTTTCATAAGCATGTAAGATGCATAGTTTGCTGGTATTTCTTTTTACATTGATTTTTTTTTGTGAATAGGTCAATTTCTTTTTAGGTAGATTTTCAGAGCAGTGGCTTATCCCAGCAATTAAACATCTATTCCAGAGTAAAGCTTGTTGAGTCTGTGCAATAGGAAGAACAAAGTGAGAAGAGAAGGATATGGTATGAACTTTACCATAGGTCCTGCTACGCTGTAATAGCTATTTTACTATTTTGACCACTCCAGGAAAGTCTGTTGCTGTGCCAGCCTGCTCCTCATGAACAAATTCAGGAGTAGTACCTGTCCTCACAGGTCTCATGCCCATAGTGAAAAGTCTTTCAATTCTTTAGTTTCCTTTGGAACTTTCCAGGTCCAACCTTGATGAAGCAAATCCTGTCACAGGCTGGAAGATGGAATCAGCAGCATCTCAGCTAAAAGCACTGGCATTTTTTCTTATTATAAATTCTTTAATCTCTTTTAACAGATGACCTCTCTAAGGCTATTGTATTACCTTCCTGCTAGACTTCTGACAGGTCTTCTATTTAACTAAACCAATAAATATGTATATTTGCAACATATATTTCAGTTATCCAGAATAACTGTACAGGGTATTTGTTACTCAGTAACTAACTTACAATTAATATTGAAAATTATTGCAAGCGATGTGATTGTATGGAGATACAAAATTCTTGGATACAACATCCATAAAATGTCTTTTTTTTTAGTTAATTTGAATAATTAGTAAATATTCATACACAGGTCCTGAATTCCTTCATGCTGCAAAGTATTTTGGGGAATGGATGAGTAAAGACAAGCAGCAAAAGGAGTCTCTGCCACCCCAAACGCAGTCATCTTCCACATCTTCAAGGAGAGCCTGTGGTGGGAACCAAACTCAGCCCTGTGCCCCATCACCATGGGGAAGCCACCTTTCTTAGCAGCGTGTCCCTCCCTTTTCCTCTCCTCAGGCTTGTGAAACAGCTGGTTGCAGTTTGACAATACAGGGGATGGTGGGAGGAAAGACTGCACCAGTGGTCACACTAGCAGTGCCAAATCTGTGCAAGGGGCCAGAAGCTTAGGGTGAAACCTAAGTGCCTGCTGATTTCTGGCACAGAGCAGCTCTGCATGGAGGCTTCTTGATGTTGTCATTGTGTCCTCTCATTTGAAGGGAGGCCTCGTGGTGAGCTCCTCAGACCTGACTTTTCTCTGCACAGCTATTGCATGTCAGCCACCAGAGCGAAGTTTCTCTTCAATACCCTTTTCCTAAGGGAAGGGCTTGGGGGAGAGCAGTTGAGTTTTTTCTAATGCTTTCTTCTGTGATGGGATTAAGCAGGACCTGCTCCTTTAAAAAGTGTCCCCTTCCCCATCATCCTCCCTCCTTCCAATTACAGCACTAATTTCAGTAATGGAGCATTAATGGAGTAATGGACTGCTGAAGCTGGCCTGAAGGAACTGTAGTGCTCAGCACAAATTGAGTAAATAAACCATATATTAGATTTCTAAACAATACTTTTAGTCTAGTCCCCAGGGAAAGAGAGTTGTCAAGACTTACTTAAGTCAACCAAGCAAACTGTATGCAAAAGATCCACCCATTCATACCCTGGAAAATGGCACCAGTGGCCTGAAGCGTCAGCGAATCTCTCACATAAATCTCTCCTATCCTGACAAAGAGCTTTGTGTTGTTTCCTTCTCTGAATTTCTGTTCTTTGATTTATTTACCAATAAGCAGCTTTGTGCCTGCTTTCATTTGTGTCCTGCTAGAGAGCTGTCCATGTATGTTGATAGAGAATGACTTGCAATTTTAAGGAGAGTTATCACAGAGCTGTACAAAATGATCGATGAGAGTAGTGCCCTAAACCATTTTCAGTCTGGGAAAGTCCTGATCATTTTTTTCTTCCAAAAGCAGCAGCCCTCTGTCAACATTTTTATTACTATATTTTAAAAATAGGCTTTGGGCTACCTTAGCTAAATAAATGGGAATGAGTAATGAAGTACTGACTATCTGGATTTACCCCACTAGCACAAGGGTGACTAATTGTAATTTAGTTACCCTTGAACGTGTAGGCTGCAATCGAGGTTTTCCTAGGCAGTGTGCAAGCAAAGTGAGAGCCAAACGCAGAAGGTAGGGACTTTGAAGCAAGATAAAGACACAGAGTAGCAAAATGATCTTTCCATGTCACCCCCCAGGTCAGTGGGAGAACCAGGGTTAAATACATGACTCAGATCAACATCATGTCTTCAGCAAAATTTTTGCATCGTGAAGGAGCAATCATGAAAAGCCATAATTCTTACAGGGCAGCATCTTGTGGGTATTCAACATCCCACAAGATGTCTATTTACTTTCTGTGAGCTTCAGTGTGATCTAAGAGTAATCTTTTGAGCCTTTGTGGCAGAAATGAGGAGGGGTTTTTCTGCTTTCATTTCCTTTCAACCCTCAGGCAGTCAAGAGAGAGTGAAGAGGGCTCTAGCTCTAGTTTGTAAGTTTGTTCAGCTTTTTCTTTGCTAAGAATAGGATAAATAATGGAAGCTTAAGCTTGAAGAGAGAAGATTGGTTTAGTCCTGTAATCAGACTGGAGATGGGGTCCGAACTGCAGCATTTTATCAGGGGCAGTTTTACGCAGACATCATTAATCTGTTTCAGATGTCTGACACTTAGAGCTTGGGTATGTTAAAATCACTCCCT
Source organism: Lanius collurio (assembly GCA_020086605.1). NCBI lineage: Eukaryota > Metazoa > Chordata > Aves > Passeriformes > Laniidae > Lanius > Lanius collurio. The sequence continues at coordinate 19,513,428 of JACBWW010000012.1, read as the reverse complement.
CACTTAAACTCCAGATATAGCACGTGAAAGAATCAAAATCCACTGATGTACACCAGGCCAAGATGATGTAGTGTCTCTCAGGGTATAACTCAGTGTCATTTGTGTTCTTTTTTTTTTTTTTTACTGGGGTAGTTTTGATCTGATAGGTATAAGAAAAAGCATGATCACTGTGCTGGTAACAATAATCTAGCAAATTTAGGCATAAAATCTTGAATTCTGTTTTTACAACTTACCAGGATAGGTAATTTGGACATGCTCTGAGTATGCAAAGAAACAGCATTTTTTTTTCTTTTTTTTTCCTGTGTGGGAGGATTAAAGTTTTATTGTATGAGTAATTTGTTAGGCACAAAACCAAGTAGGTCTCCAGGAGTGATGAGTTTATCACTGAATGCTCACACCCATGAATATGGATTGAAGAGCTTAGAAGTTGTCTGTTCAACATTTGAAATGGCATACAAGTCTCATGTTTTAAGAAATAAGCTTAATAATGTTTCCATTGAACTCCCGAGCTTATTGTTTTCACAACATTAATGCTCTTGAATCCAATCAGACTGCTGAGCTCCTCCCTCAGTACCATCCTCTTTCAAGAGGAACAGCTCTAGCTCTTATCCAGCTTGACAAAATACTGAATCTACAAACTTCAGATCCTCCTTTTACGAAGTCTGCATTTCTCTCCTTCCTCAGCATGAATTCCTGGAGAGTGCTGTTAATGCACAGCCCTTCATCCCTCCTTGATACATTTATTACTCCTCCCCTGCAATTCCTCCCATCTTTTTTCCTTAGTACTCCAAAGTTTGAGAACTCCATTTCCTTTTCCTAACTCTACGACTTTCACAACTGAATCTAGCTACTTCTCTGCTGCTCTTCATCACATCTCACCTCTTTCTACCCTAACCTGCAAGTCTTATGAATCCATGGATGCCACTTGATCCTGCCTTGGTTTTCTTCATTTCAACTCTGACCTCACATAATACACTGTTTACAAACACTGTTTGGAGTTTTCTTCTACCAAAATTTCAAGCTGCTTCTTGAAAGCTTGCAGGTCTTAAAGCTGCCCTGTACATGCAGAGATACAACGTACACAACATACTTCTCTGTAATGTTCTCAGGAGGAGCAACGACCACCTTGATGGGAATTTTCAGCAAATATGTGCTTAGCCTCAGACATCTGCTATGGAAACCTCGTCCTGAAGTTTTGCAAGGCAGATGAAAATAAAATTTTGTGATGAAAAAAAGTCAGGGATCTTAAATAGCAGACCGTTACTTGGTGGTTAGTTCTTTGGCAATTGGAATGCACAGGGCTGCCAGCTTTTCAGCCTCATGTACAGAAATCAGAGTATATGTATAACAGCCTGATTAAATGAATATGAATGAACTTTTTCAATGAAAGAGATTCCAGAAAAACTATCCTACTTACACCTATAAATCCTGAGCTATTAAATTGCTCCTCTGTTTTCAAAACTTTTGTGATGTGTGGCTACACACACTGGTGAGATGACAAAATGATGACTGGAGATCCCAACTTTTCGAGTCTATTTCCTATGCTCGGGAAGGGAAAGCAGCAGGGTTGTTAAGAAGAACCAGTTGTAGAGGATTGGGTTTTTTTTTTTTTGACATGCCAATTTGTTTGGTGGACCTGATCTAGAGCTGTCTGACATAACTGGGATCTGAGAAAATACAGCCTTCTATCCCTTCCCTGTCAAGCACTATTTGCCTTCAGATGGTGATTTGGAAGGTGTTTCTGTTATGCTTTCATTTTGCTTTGTGATATGGGACCTTTAGCAATTGCCAGAAAAAATACAGTTGTATCTTAAGGGTGGTTGATGGTTTTTTGGGTGTTTGCCTTAGTTTGTTTTGGTTTTTTTTCCTGAGAGTTCCTAGGTATTTTGTGAAACTCCCTGGGTGCTATGGGGGTTTTCCTTTCCACCACTCTATTGCTAAATATTTTTACAGACTTAATTCCTTTCAACCTATCTGAATTCTATTTCATATAATCCTTATTTTCCTATCCAAAGCTGTGTTGTCATGTCATCTGCACTGAAATACTCCTGTTGTCAAAGGCAAAAACAACTTCAATAACAAATAATTTTTTTTCTTACTTCTGATAAGAGCTTCTCTCCAGTGGAGAATGTGGCAAACATATAAAATAATTTTATGCAAGGTGAGTGGTTTTTTTTTATTGTGCTCTAGCATGTCTTGAAGAGAAGACCAGGAGTAAGGTACTCAATATGTGTGATCTGGTGCAAATACTGTCTTACATTAGGGGAATAATCTTCTAGACACCTCTTGGGAGCTGTTCAGCTTTATCTCTTGGGTGGTTTATATCATTCCTGTGAGGAAAGTTTGGATGGAAAAAAAAAGATGTTGCTTATAGATATCTGTGTTTATTCATTTTCATCCTTCTTCTACTACCAAAACTGAAAATTTGGCCAGAAATAGATATTCCCCTGGAATCCACTGGAATACAAGAAACCTCCCACAAAAATTTCCAGTGAAACTTCAACAGGTTTGTAGTAAACCTAGCTTTACCACTGTGACTAAAAGAGTGCCTGAGATTATCTGCCTCTAAGCCTTACTCTGGCCTTAGATTTCTGTTAGGTTTATTTCACTTGTCCCAGCAGCAATTCAGGGAGCACAGGATATTTTTTTTTCCAACATACCCAATATACCCAAGTAGATGGCCTATGTAAAAGGAGGAGGAAGAAAAGAGAGGTTATGGTTTCTAATCTGGGCCAGTATCTTCTCTGGCACCCTGGCCTGAGTGGTGGGCTCTATCAGGGGAACACCTTCCAAAGAGACACCCTGAATTAGTGCTGGCTGCCAACCTGAGAAAAACCATGGTGCTGGCCAGCTCTGTCTGATGCTCCCCCTGTTCCTCTGGTCCCTGCCAACCAGGCTGTTAAAACCAGGAAAAGCCATTGGGTAGGTGACAAGAGCCAAAGAATTTGCTGAATGTGTTGGGCTTGATAGCAGCTGCCCCTTGCCAATTGCATTCCTCTGCTGCAGGATGGATGACAGAATACATCCCAGACCTTCCTCCCCACAGGAGATAAGCTCTGAAGCCCTCCACATAGTGGAGCTGCGTGTGTTCTTTTCCCCACATGGTGTGAAATTGGTTTTCTGGCCTAGTGGCTGTAGGCAGCTGGTAGAATTTTTAATTTTTTTTTTTATTATTGAAGAAATTTCGATAAGTTTGCATTCAGGTTTGGTTACCTGGTAGGCAGCAGAGAATTCTGGGGTTTTAATTACTGGGTCTGGCTCCATCACTGAGGTATGGAACAGAAAACTGGGTTGTGGCAAAGGGAAAGGAGGGCATTAAGGCACGCAATTCCACAAAAGGTGCAGTGCGGTTTTCCCCCACCCCAGATGGCTGTGTGGCACTGGGCCATGGTAGGTGCAAGCCCAGGAGGGGAAAGACGATGCTCAAGAATGTGCCGTTACCTATTTCCTCAGGTTTTCCCTCCTTGGCAGAGCTGCACGAGGACCGCAGACTTGGCAGGCCTAATGCAGGGCTGTCTTCCCCTGCAGCTCTCCAGGAACCTTCCCTGGCATTTTGCCCAGCTCTGGGCACCAGGTGCTGTGGTGGGGAGAAGAGCTCTCCCAAAGAAACTTTTGGTGTACCTGTGCAGTCTCATGGAGTGCAACGCAAAGGTCTCCAAGTGACCCTTTACCACACTGGGAGATGAAAATAATTCATCCTCCTCTTACAAGCCTAGTTAGTCAGGCACAGCATTGCACCTGCAGAAACATCATTGCTTCCAGGACTGGAATGGAAGGCCCTGCACTATGTGGAGCCTCCAAATAGGTGGACACCTCTGCCTTGTGCTGCATCTCTGACTATGCACAAATTGGGCAGACTTGAGACCCAAAGCAAAGACACAGCAAGATCCTGCTGTTTTAACAACTGTTTCTCGAGTTCCACAGAGTTTTTTGACATTTTAATTTTTTGGGTTTTTTAATAACCCCAAATGGCTGCATGGGATAAATTTCCAAAATAAAACAAGCTAGAAGGACCTTGAAAATCTTCCTCAGCTGCTGTTGTGCTTCCATATATAAAACCCATTGAATCCCAAATCCCAAAAGAGAAGTGGTACATGGAGTCTCATGGTGCATATAGTATAGTCTTTGTGTATGGCTACCTCAGCCCCAAAAATAGTTTTTAAAATCATTGAACATCAGGAAATAAACTGTTCAGAGATGTTTAATTGTCACAGGTTTCATGGCAGTAAATATCTGGTTAGAGGATAGACAATCTATTCATGCCCCAGCTGAGGAAGATGGAGAAGTCAACCCATCATAAACACCAGAGTTTTCAAAAGTGTACACATCCCTGTCATTCGGAACCATTTCAGTCAACACTTTCTAAATTTTAAACACCAAAAAATTTAACTGCAAGATTTCAAAAGTCAGTTCTCTTTTGTCCTAGTGTTTGCAGGGCTACAACTTCTGAAGACACTTGCTCCCAGAAAACTCCATGCACTTTGATCCATCAGTAATGCCTATGAATTTCCATCTCCTTTTTGGAATCTGTAATGAATGAAGCTGTGGCCATACATTGAAAAAGGACAGGAAGGTCCCTCTTCCATTACGTTTCACCGCTTAGGTGAAATGTAAGCCCCTGATTAAGAGCGCTCTTCAGTCATGGTGCATTTTCCTAAAATCCCTTCTGAAAATGATGCCTTTCATTCAGTATTGTTATTGAGTTTCTGCTATGATATATAAAGTATTTTCCATCCTTCTGCTCAGGCAACAGGGAGAAATTAACAGTTGGTGGAAGTTGTTTATTGTCAATGCTGTTTTCTGTGGCTTGGGGCGGGGGAAGGAGCTAACACCACCAAAGATCTCAGAGGTAATGCTATGGGAAGACAGTACAAGCTCTCACTTTTCTTGACCTTTCTCACTTTCTTTCCCCATTTCTTCTCCAGCCGCACTATCTAGCACATCTGACCTCTCCCTCTTCCATCCATATTGCTTCTGGCTCTTGTCCTGCTTTTGAAAGTTCTTTGGGGACCTTTATTTCGCCCTGTGTATTTGTTGTGTTACAGGGTGCTGTTGAATTGCTAACGCTCCCATGCACTGCCACAGATGCAGGGAGACCTCACATCTTTCAGAACGGGACCATACTGCCACCACACTTCTAACCAGACGAGACAGGTGAGTTACGTACTTTTAAGTCTCATTTGCCAAGATTTTTCTTTCCCCATTGAGGATCCAGCCCAGAATTGATTTTTGAAGGAATTATACTGTTTTATGAAGCTGTCTTTTGTGGGTGTCCATGGACCACTATGGTGGACAAAAAGTATTTTCTTGATTTATCACCCTTCTGCATCACACACGTAGAAATGTCTGTGATTTTTTTTTATCATATATATCTTTTTATAGAGGTCCATGTGTTGATCACATGTTGAATATAATTTAGATGTTTGAATCTTTACAGTCTGGGAGAAAAAGGCCAACATTTAGCTGGAAAAGCCAGGCACTTGGGAAGCAGGAATGGAAAGGCTCATAGGGAGGGGAGAGGAGGTAACTGAGGCAAGAGGGAGCCCTTGGAGAGTGGTCCTCAAACCGCGACGTGTATTTGTCTTTGATGCTGGCAGAGCTGTACAGGCTCTACAGGAAGCTCTGCACTGCTGGAGGACTGCTTTCAGCTGAGACACTGGACGCAGGTCCTATTTTTCCTGGCTCTGGTGACTGTCCAGGAGGAAGTGAGAGATCCTATGACACTTTTTGGAAGAGAAGGACATGATCCCAGTGCTGTGGATAAAGTTTCCTGTCTGGCAATAAAATCTGTTCAACTCTGTGGATGGTATTAACAGGTGCCAACATCAGGCTCAGTGAGCTGTTTGTTAAAGCTGCAATAGTCCTCAGCTGGTCTAAGTCAGGAGAGCTACTTAGATGGTGTCACTACAGGAATTTTTCCCTCTTCCTTTGCTTGGAAATTATTTCTTTCCTTTTTGGTCCTAAGGTAAGTTTGGCTGAGCATAAAAAATTAATTATATCATTGAAACCTGTTTTTTAAGAGTCATAATACGAATCTAGTTTGGTGCAAAATAAAGGTTATATGCAAGCAATTGAACATAGGCTGTCTAATGACACACATTTCTAGAAAGGTAATGTAGAACACTTAAAGCTAAGAAATTTTCTGGCGCACAAAGAGAAGTCTTCCAGACTGACAGAAATAAATACTTTGAGAGCCCAGTTACCAATGGCTGTCCTTGAAAGAGGTATCATGATAAAGGGGAGGGGAGGAGGGGAAGTCTGTGTCTGTGCAAGTTTATTTGTTGATTAGTATTTAAAGCATTTTGGTATCTCAGGTGAAGGTCAGTCCGTTATTGTGTTTTCCCTTTTTGCAATTAGGTATAGGTGTTTTGTATGGAGCACAAAACATGAATAGCATCTCTTGAAATTAATACTGAGGTGGGTGGAAAGGAAGAACAAGAGAAACAAGCAGAAACTTATTTAACAGGCTGGTTGCTGAACGGTAGCAACGTGGCTTGACTCAAAGCATTACTGCTTTTAGCACATGATTTATTGCTAATGCCCCTTCCCATGACTGGCCTTCAGCCTTTGATGTCAGTCAGCTCTGAATTAATTACTTCATAATGCAAAGTGAAAGTGCAGCAGGTTTGGTTTATTCCCCGTTGCTTCCTGAAGTTGTGTTAACTTGCCTCGTCAGTGTTTGCTCGCTCTCTTACCCTCCCGCAAAGCACCTTCTCATTTGTAAATCCAAAAAGCTGGCAGGGGTGTGTGCACCCGTTGTGCTGCCTTGTAATAAATGCAGCCTTTTAGCCAGGGCAAGCGAGACTGATGTAGGAATGCCGGAGATCATATCTTGGGGGGAAAATCAATATTAAGATGTACAATTGCTCCCATGGTATTGAAAGAATTAGTTGATCTACATGCCAAATGACAGCCCCCTTGATAACAGGGATTATGTGTCCTGTCTTTCCAGGCTCTGCTCCATTGGGGCTGCTCTCTGGGTCCCTCAGGCAGAGATAATCTAATTAGTACAACAAAGACCAGGTCGATTTATAAAAAATAAAAAGCAGGGGCGAGGAGGGGGGGATGTCAGCAAGAAGCAGTCTCTGGAAAAAGTTGCAGAGGAGGAGCGGAAAATTGGGAATACAAGTTAACCGTCAGTTTGGCTCCACAGATGCTGGAAATTCAGACCCATCAGACTCTTACCAGACAAACTCCGAATTAGCAAGTGCTTCCCGCCTTCAAAAGCACTCATTTCATCATGCCCTCGGAAAGGAGGGAGCTGAGAAAATGAGGCTGAGTGGAAACGTGGCAGCTTGAACCCACAGCTGCTTATCCACTGCAGACTCATAGACAGACACCTGCTGCAAAAGTGGTTTGTGAAAAAATGCTTAATTACAGAAAAACCCAACAACCCAGGAACAAACAGAGAATCTAACACTTTTTCGCTTTACTAAATTATGCTTATGTGTAGACAGATTTTTGATTTTTGGCTAAGGCTTGGGCAATGAAGCTGTACTGCCCATGTTAAGCATGAGGTGAATCATTTTCCAGATGACAAGGTGAGGTTTAAAGAGGCCTCTCTGAGTGGAGAACTGGTCTCCATCTGCCACAGTCACACCACTGCCAACTGTGTGCAGATGAGTGATTCTGAGACTCTGTATGTTTCAGAGTTGTTTTAAACTTAGTGAGCAATCCACTCTGAACCCAGTATCCAGCCACCTTAGCTGGAATAAGAGCTGGGTTTTCCCTCCTGGGTATACCTGTGATATTGCCTTTTGCAGGTGTTGTATCTGTTCTGTTTGTGCATCCTATCAGCCCCTCAGCACAAAGATTCCCTGGCAGCTTTTGGTGAGAACCAACTGGATGGATGTGGAGTGGGTGGGAGTAAACTGACCTGGGTTGACAATAAATCTCCTCCTAAATGGTGATGGCGTAGAAGAGAGATACTCATGCCTAACACTAGGCTTGCACATGACATTTTTTCGGTAGCTTTTTGACAACAGGTGTTAGTACCTGAAATATTTTTACTCTTGGTTTTGCTTTTAGACAGAGAGAGAAAGTCTTGATCTCTTCATAGAGTTCATGCAAGACAGACACCACAGCCGTGGGCTTTTGCAGTTCATTCTCAATTGTGTTTTAAGGGTGGATCCTTGATTTATTCTGTCTTTTATGACCATGTTCCTGAAGTTTAATTTAATTCATTACCAACACACCTGAAGTGCCTTGGTGGTTAGATCTAGGATTTTGATGCAGTTCTCCCTCCAAGGCAAATATTGCAATTGCTCAGCCATGCAAATGGGTGCAGGCGTCTTCAGGCTGTATAATCTGATATACTTAGGGGACTGGATGGCTGCAGGAAGGCTCGCTCACATCTGGAAGTTGCTTTTTTCCTAAGGATCATGAGCACAAGGAGTTCAGGCATTCTTGCACAGCTCCCCACTGACCCTTGAGTTCATGTCATCAGACCCAATCTTGTTGTCTTGGCAAATACTCATACAAATAAAAGCACTCTAACAATGGGATCTTTCTTTTCTTAGCTTCCTTCTCCCTCTCCTCTTGTCCCTTGCTGCCTCCCTCTCCTACACTGGAGATAGAAAATTTGGAGGCAGCAAGAATGAGATCATTGCTTTGCAAGGAGTGACAAGAAAACTGGATGCATGATTTGGGGCTCTGCATAGCCTTTTCCCAGGGAGCGGATCTGATATTATTTCCCTATCCACAATTGCACAGAGACATCAGCACTTTGTAGACAGTGCTTGCCAGCTGCTTAGGGTAAGACTGTAGATAAGGCCCAGAGATGAGGAGCCATCAAAACACGAATGTCTAGCACAGATTTTGCATTCCTGGCTTTGCTGTATTTACTTACTTAAATCACTCAAGCTTATAAGCCATAGTTAGCAAGGCTTAGAGTCATTACCCATTCCAGGGAAAGAAGCAGTCTAAGTCATGTGGGGGATGCTGTGTGGGTCCATATTGCACTTTACTTGAGCTAAGGATATATAAGATGCTTGAATTTATTAACAGCTTTTAGACTGGTACTATTCTTTAGTAAAAAGTTATACTGAAGCACTGGAACTGGGGGGCTCCAGATTCATATGTATTTGTGCATCAGTGCTGCTTCAAAGCATCACTTCAGGCTTTGAAGCCTTACTCCTCACATTCATTTGCTAAGATGTTCCCCATCCAACACAGTATTTTTGTGTTCATCTGGACCATTAGGTAAAAGCCCACCTCACCACACCTGAGCTCTTGCCAGCTGGCAGGCTGACCTGTGTGCTCATGGATGGCAGAGCAGCTCCAAAACAGCCAGGTATCTCTTGTACTCATGTTATAGCTCATCCTTTAGCAGAGATGCTGAGTATGTGCCCCCCTCATTCCTCCAGTCACAGTTCTCACCAGAACTGCAGGAATTTCCTGCACTGACCGTCTGGACTCAGACATGTTTTTGCAAGTGTGTGCTCTTTGTTTTCACAGAAATAGAATAAAAAACAAACCAGAAGAAGGAAATTCAATAAAAATTACATTTGGTGGACCAAGAAAAAAAATCGATTTTTTTAAAGAAAGACTACCATTTAAAAGCCCACAGATGCAGACATTCCTTACTATCCCACTCCCACTGAAACTTAGAATTGAAATCACCTAGGACTCTGTTCCTCATATGTGTGTGGTTTGTTTTCCTTTATTAAAATTAACAACAAGAAGTCTGTCAGGGATTTTCTCAAACATCTTGTACAATAATCTACAACATTTTTGCAATATACTTTCTAGTATTCTGTTAACATTTTGGTTTCTAAAACATTGAAAGGTCGTGGGACCACTTTTTGCTTGATATTTTGCCTGTCATGGACAATGCCTGCTTAGCTGGAAATTCAATGTACAATTGCCAAATAACAAGAACTCATTCCTTGTTATGGGGTGCTATGGCATTTATATCTTTTGGAGAGGCACCATCTTTTGTATAATCATCAGAGCAAAATGTGGGCTGCTACATATTCTAGTAAGCACTTTTATCAACTGAGGGCAAAACATTTCACTTCACCCATTTCTCTTTCTATAAAATCTTGCACTTTGATGTGTGATGCTTTTTTCTGAAGGATTTTGCATCAACATACTGTGAGCTGCTCCTTTGCATGTTCCAAGTTTAATTCCTTGCTCTGGCAGACAGTGTAATTCTTGATACAATCTGTAGTAAATTACCATGTTATTTAACAATTACTTACAATGCATTCCCTGATCATTTGGTGCCTTGGGATATTGTGCCTAATTGCCAGTTTAACAAAAACATGTTGTGGTCATTATGTCATTATGCTATGACAGTATAAAGAGCAAAATAGAGCAAATCAGATAAAGTTGAGTGAGACTTAGTTGTCTGCATGGGAATGTTGGGAACAGTGTCTCTCACCCTTGCAGGCCACAAAGATAATTTCATGACTACTAAGTAGTAGTTGGTTTAAAAAAATCTATTAGGCAGTGTCTCCACTCTCAGGGGAAATGTCTATCAGCAAAACTGATTAGAGATAAGGGTAAGCAGATGTCAAAACAGAAGACCACCAAAGAACTGAGGTCCTAAAGGGAATGGGGAGAGATCCAGCAAGTATTAAATGTAGGGTGGATTGTTGTGCCATGAGTAGGGGGCAATCCTGCCCTCCTTTCAGCTCCAGGGAGAGTTTTGCTGGAAAAATATTACATTCTTCATGTTATATCGGAGAAGTCTGGGTTTCACAATCATTTTTCTGGGTGAATTTGTATGTGTGCATGTGGTTTGTTGTTTTGGTTTTTTTTCTTCCCACAAATTGCTTTTTTAACCTTATGAGTGAATGAAAATTAGAAATGTTAGGGGGAGCAAAGAACTGTGAGAGAATATTCTGCAGAATCTCTTGCTTTTTCTGTATTCATGGAGGAGCCAAATTTAAATGATCTCTTTCTGTAGATAGTACTTCTCCATAATACTTTGTTTTGCCACCGTTTTTATCTGAATTAACTCTCCAGTTATGGGGCTACATAAGGTTTAAAAAAAAGCCAGTAAAAAAAGTCTTATTGAAACTTCCATTGTTGGAGAAGATAGGTGAATTTTAGTTGTTACTGAAAGAAAGATGTAATAAAATAGAGGATATAAGGAAGGAATTAGTGAGAGCAGATCATTTTACAGGTCAAAAATAATTTTATATGTCAAATTATTTTCATGCATTGACATGAAATTTTCAGTAGTGCTTCACATCCACCCTACTTGTCCTTAACTTCACACATGTAAAATGTCAGGATTTGTGCCGGCCTTGCTTCCCTTGTCCTTCTCTGCCAGCCAGAGAGGACACAAATTGCTGCTCAGCCACTCTTTTCTCAGAGATATGCCCACATGCATTGAATGGGGCTTCAGGCAACCTCTGCCAGCTAACGGAAAAAACATTTCTACCTCACCATGCCTGTGGGAGAGTTTTTCATGTAATCATAGAATGGTTTGGGTTGGAAGGGACCTTGCAGATCCATCCTCTGCTACCATGGGCAGGGACACCTTCTACTAGACCAGGTGACCCAGGACACCTTCTACTAGACCAGGTGACCCAGAACCCCATCCAACCTGGCCTTTTACCACTCAGCTTTGTTTCTCCATCAAAGAGATGAGACTTTTATGTCAGTCTTCTCATTTCTAAGGCACTCAGGAATGCTCCTCTCACTGAAGCTCTTAGCAAGACAGGTCCCCAGCCAAAAGCTGTCATTGCTTGGGGCTGGGTCCAGTCTTATTTGTGTGTATTTGAACATACTGAGCTTTTTATTTTCCTATTATTAGAGCAGCTCATTTTCTGCTTGGGTCTCCCAGCTACCTGCGGGATATTTTACCTGACACCTCCAAGGCCTCCTGCACGGACAAGGCAGGCAGTGTCAGGGCTGGAGAAAAGCCGGTCAAATGCCAGACTGCCCTTGATGCGTGCTCTTGCTGAGATGGGACAAACTCTGTGCACACATAAAATCCGCTGGGATGCAAACAGGGAGAAGGATGCATGTGGGAAAAACTGGAAGCAGGGAAGCCCTAGATTAAAAAAATGCTACATGATAAGCTTGTTGTGGGACTGATACTTGAGGGAGATCTGCCCCTGTATCATTTGTAAATGACTGGTAGCTGCATCATTGTCCCCAGGCAGGAGGGGTTTTGCAGTGTTGGCCTCCATGCCTGGTTCCCTCCACTCTTCTTTGTGCCCAGCACGGAAGCAGGACTTTGTTATCTGATATGTGGGATGCTGGAGGAACTGGGACTTGCTTGGCAGTCCTGCTCCCCTCCCATATGAACCTCTGCCTGCTTCCCACTAGTCACTGCCTGCAATGGGTGTGTTATCCTTACCTACCTGGCCTGGCATATGTCTGCCATCCTGTTCCTTCTGAAGAGCACCAGGAAGATGAGCAACAGGTCAGGTAAGTCTCCACCAGCAGAGGTAACCATATATATGCAGCCTTTTCCCTTTAGCCTTATCATGAAAGGAGCTGGGAAAAGTTAGACAAATCCTAGGTGGTTGATCTGTGCACTTTGACAGTAGCTTCAAACCTTCCACAGGACTATCTTCCTTGTTTTGCTGAAAGAAAGGCTAAATTAAAACAGGATATGATTTATCCTGAAGCACATTTTGTTTCCTCTGCCAGTGCTTGCAACAAGTCAGGGTGAATTACAGTGGCTGCCCTTCCCAGGTCATTCTGTACCTCACTTCTGCAGTGGCCATGCCTGCATGGCACTTGTTGGATGTCTCAGGTATTTTTTAAACTGCTAACTTGGGTTTGTTTGACTTCTTGTTTTCTAAGAGCTGGACCTGGGTTTCAGCATGCCTCTACCAGCTAGACTCCTCCTGCCTTCCCATCTTCATGCTTCCAGAGCCATGCTGCCACAAAGGGAGGTGTAACCTGTCTCCACAGGTAAGAAACTTGTAAGAAACTGGTTTTCAGAACACAAGTTATCCCTATCCTTCTGTGTCTGATGCAAAGGTGGGGAGAAGCTGACCCATCCCTAAGACACAACCTTGGTTCTTGAGTATTTCTGGCAATTTGGAGGAAAAATGCCAACAAAAATAGTAGGGAAAAAATATGCAAGCTATAATTGTTTTTTTTTCATTTGCTGATGTTTTTCTACACAAAAATTCAGAGTTTCATCCTTGCTGCTGTTAGTATTAAAAGAGAAACTGATGAAAGCCACAGTAGATTTGCTTCATTGGATACCATAATACATCATTCAAAAGGTGAGTTGCAAACAGTGGTTCTAATCTTATAACATTAACCTCTGCCACTCCTCCCCCCAAAATCCCAGCCACTTTGGAAAAAATCTATCTTCTTGTCAAATAAGTGATTTTTTAATTGATGTGATATATCCAGCAGTGAAATGGATCTCCTTTTTTACAAGGTATGACAATTTTTGCTATGAAATATTTCGATTACAGGAGAATTTGATTGATTTGAGAAGGGTTCAAGGTAGCAGCAGGCTGGTCAAGAATAAAGTTGCCTGAACATTTATGTAGAGTGCTGTTTCTAAGTGGGCTAATGCTGTTCCTAATGAGATTGTGTAATATTTGTAAACCCACTGCAATATTATATCACTTTTATATCCCTCAGTTTGGCAAATACTCATGTTTTCCCCTTTCCCTTCTGGGAGGAGTTGTCTATATGACCTGGAAAACTTTTGTCTTTCTTAATGACTCAAGCTGAAAGCAAACAGTACTGGCTTGTGCCAATTATTGATCTGATCATGGAAAAGGCTGGCCAGCTCTGAGCTGCTCTCAGTGGAAGCTGTACATGGTTCAAATTGCCCTTTGATCGGGCATCATCACTTCCTATCTTATATGTGAGTCAAAAATCAGAGATCTGCCCTTCATGGGGAAAGTTGAACTGTGCCACTCTGCTCCTCTTTCCTGTGTTTTGTCCTGAACTCTTCCCTATGTACCTGCTCCTTCAGCAGTTGCTGGAAAACAAATGCATTGTTTATTCTGACTTTTTTGTACACGTGGAGAAAAATGCATTACTGAAGCGAGTGTCTCTGACAGATGCTGTACAGGGTGCTTCACCCACAGATATGACCTCTGTGCTGAGTTGTGAGGTATCCTTTCTTTTGAGCTATGCCCACTGAGGCAGAGTGCAGGCTCAGTGCAGCAGGATTGCCAGAAAAGTCACCACAAAGACATGGCCTCAAAGTCTCTCTGTGGAGAGTGCTGCTCACTTAGAAACATGAGAGGTTTTTCTTCTGTCTGGTGCTAGCACTAGGGAGCCAGGCATTCTCTCTCTGGTTTTGTCTAGAATGAATGGCTATGGCTTCTCCATCGCCTGTGCAGTTGCCATAGTATTTTCAACTTGTCTCTAGGGGCAAGTCCCATGCACAGCTGTCACAGATCTTCAAGTCCAGGCCAAAATGTGGAATGGCAGTGGCATTTCTTGAGACACCCCATGATGTGTCCATGACACCCACATCAATTTCCCCATTTTTCCAAGTGAGACAGACTCACTGTGAGCAGGATTGATGCCAGGTCCCCAAGCCAAATTTCACTTCCCTGCCTGCTTGGCCTGGCTCAGCAGGACCTGGGAAACCCCAAACGAACCACCTTGTGGTGCCACTGGGGCTCATCACCTCCTCTGTGTTTTGGATGACCAGCCCTGTGTTGCACGTAGCTCATGAGCAATGGGTGTGGTCATGTGGGCGCAGCTGCAAAGGCTCTGCCTCGGGCTCCTTGCTGCCATACATCCGTGCCATGACCACAGACTGGGACCAGCACCAGTATGGAATCACTGTTCTTAATTACAGCTATTTTAGTGGAGACTACATCTTCCATGGGAGAAATTATCAGGATTTGGGAAATGCCAGACAGAATCAACTGGAAAAGCATGAATCTTTTTGTGGGCGTTTCTACACCACAATTTTAATGTTTAAGAAATCTTTCCCCCCACTCACAAAAAAGACAGTGGATGCAAAAAAAGCACAGCTTTAGCCCAAAACAGTCTGTTCTGTGTTGTGGTGGCTAAGTCCACTTTACAGCCCCCCAAGTTGCCCCAAAAGTGGTCTCTCCCTACAACACTGTGCTGGAAAGTTCTCCCTTTGTTTAGATTCTGCTGGTCACTGGCCCTCTCCCCCCTCCCATCCCTTTTCCCACTGGCCCCTGTTACATCACTCAACCTTGCCTCTGCCCCCTTGCCCTCAGACCATTGGTTTGGGATGCTCTGCCCGCCTTGAGGAACTTTCGGGATAAGACTGGCGCGAGCTTTCAGTTTTGGGTTCTTCGTGCCTCTGTTCCCTTTGGGTGTGCTGCCTTTAAACGCCTCAGAATTGCAGGCAGAGAGCCCCTCTCACCTCTTTGTCTCCCGTTCGAGCACAGACCGTGTGTGTGAGGGGCTGTTCGCGACCACCTGCCAGGGTGACATCGTGTGCCCGTGTAGGAGCTGGCAGAGCCGCCTGAGCATGTCCACGAGGGACCCTGTGGAATAAATGCGGCATGGATCCACTGAATCCCTCCTTCCATAGTTCTGGATTTGCTGTTATTTTTAAGAGAAGCTGGCTTACCTCCAAACTCATATGCCAGAGGCTGAATGAGCTAAATTTAAATACCAAAGTATTTCAAATGGATATTTTACATTAATAGCAATCTCATTTATTTTAGTTTAGTGTTTTCACATAGTTTTTCAAAGTTAAGCTAAACCCACTGTATGAGTGTTTCATTAATTTTTATAAGAGTTATAAGAAGCATATGTTTTAAAGCTTCCTTTTGTAACATAGCAAAGTATACTGTAGACATATTTATTTACATAATGGCTGCATTAGAAGAAATTTTCATACGGAAAAATGCAGCCAGACCAAGTAATGGTTACCACAAAGTTAAAAAAATTAATGATATGGGGTGACAAGAGGCAGAAATAATTAAAAAATGAAAGGAGTGGATGTGATTTTTTTTTTTTGAGTACTCAGAGTGAGCACATTTCCACTCCTACCACAAAGCCAATGGAAGCACAACATCCTACAGGAAACTTTCATGAGGAATCACAAAAAAATGTTCTGTGAAAGAATTGAAATATTTCAACTAGAAAACCAGGTCTTCATGTTAAAAAAGTGAGAAATATTGGTTTTAACTTTATTATTCTGGTCTATTTGCTGTTCATTTTTGTTCAGTTTTGGTTCAGGTTGCATTTTTTAAAATGTAGTAGGCACTGTGTTTATAACATATGTAAATCAAGTGCTTTACTATGATGTAGCAATAAATGAAAAGCATACAAATGTAAATGTTTTTGCAGCAGCAAAATGAGAATTGACACAAAATAGTCAAACCTCTTCTGATGAGAAAATTTGTGATACATCTCAGGTGGTGAAAAAAAATAATTTTCCTGTTAGGAAAAAAAACCCCACTAGCAGCTTATCAGCTCAAAGTTACCACAAAAGTCATTGGAAAGGGTTACGGCCAGTAAACTACATCAGCACATCATCTTACTAGAATCGAGTCAGCAGCTACTGTAACTTTCTTTTTTTTAAGGAAAAGTTTGAAAGGAGCCTCAAAATGTAATTTGTTTTTATAGGCTTTCAGAGCTTAGTAACTTAAAGCCTGACCTTAACAGGAATTTGAATTACCAGTTAAAATAATTTATAGAAGATGCACTAAAGAGGTTTTATATATATAAAAGACACATATTTTCTTCTCTGCCTTGACAGAAAGCTGTTTATTTGGAGGCATGTATACTTACCTTTTGTGGGTAGTTTAATAATCTAAGCTTTTCAGCTTTTTTACATCAGGTATATATTTTGAGGAAAGCAGAAGTATTTTTTATCTGAATACTAGAAGAATATCACCAAGATTTTGCTTTCAAAAAGCCTCTAGGATTGGAACTATTATGTCCAAGACCAATTGGTCCTAGTATAGAACTGGAACCTGTTGTAAGCCATTAAACTGGAGCTAAACCCCAAATAATCTGGTGAGTACATCAGGAAAGCAGCAAAATTGACATTGCCCCACTGTTCCAGGGATTTGTTTCGACGTTGGGTAACAACTCTCTTGACTTCTCCCTGCAGAAAGTTGTGTAATGTCCTGCTCAGTGAAGGCATGCATTCCTGGAAGAGTGGAGGTCCTGAGAATGTCAAAAGCTCTTGAAAACAGGTCCAGTTTCCACTTTGCCAGACGCTATGGCAAAGACTGCTCTGAGAGCTAATTTTGGATAATGAGCAATCAGCAGGGGCAGAACATCCTGTAAGTATCTACAGCTGAACACTCTTAAACAAGATTGGGATCACCCAGAGCTTTTCTCTTGGGTGTTAATATGATGATTAAAGTTTACAAGAGGCCCATGGTTTTATTTTTGTCTTGTCACATCCAATGGCAGCTAGGCAGGAAATCTACTGTAATGCATCAATGTTTTTGGTCACCTATGTGCAGAATGCCTGACATGCTTGGGTAGAATAACTGCTTATATAAATTTAGTCATGGTTTCTGTATAAGTGGTGTTAGGCAAAGGTGTAGCAAGATACTAGAAAATATAATTTGGATAAATATCCTTTTACTGGAACATCTGCTTTAGTCCGCCAGAGTGTCACAAGAGTACAAATCTTGTGTTGTATGTAAAATAGATGTGCTTACAGAAGTTTGAAACATGCAAATGTGTGCTCTGTCAATGTGAGAAATACCTCCTCCTAGCTGGCAATGTCTGCTGACAGCACTGTATATTAACAGATCCTGTTGTCTACTGTTATGTACACTTTTCCCCACAAAACTCAACATGAGACCTCCTACTTGCATATTTTTGTGTAAATTTCTTTGTGAGTGTACAGAGAACTGCCAACATTTGGAAGGCAATCTACTCAATAAAATATGTAGGGTTGTTTCTTCCGCTTTCTGCCTCTGTTCTTTCTCACCTTTGTATTTAGAAGACTGTCTTGAACAGATAGGATCCTAAGTGAGTCTTATCAAGGTCAGAGCTTGTTGCTTTGGCACATATTTGAATACAAAACTTCGTAGATACCCGATTCCCAAACATCTTTGGAAGCCATGTTCACCACCAATAACTTTCCTGTGATTGTGGTCAAATTTCTGCTTTCTTTGTTTCATTTCCATTTTTAGAAGATTCATCCAATTTAGTTAAATCAGAAGCTGATTCAATTTAATTTAAGCTACATTTAAAAGGGTTCTGCAAACAATTTTCTTTGTTTTGTTCTGGATTATGGGTTTTGACTATTGAGTACAAAGCTGAGAACAATTAAAGTTTCATGAGGATGAATTAATGTATTTTCATTTTTCCTTTTAAAAATGCTTCAAACTTATTTTTTAAGAAATTAGTCACTTTTTTCTTTTTTTCTTTTCTTTTTCAGTCAGAAGAAAATGAAATCTTATGCCAATGGTAGTTTTTATCTCAGAATGGTGAGAATGGTCACTGTCACCAAAAGAAATACAGGCATGCAGAGCAGTTGCCCAAGCTTCAGGGCTAGGACATGCTTAGGGAAAGTTTTCTCTAGTTGGGTCCTTTGACCATGTTCCATGGTGTACAAAGCACCTGAATTTTTTCGGAACTGGCATTCACCTACATGTGGGGTAGTTTGCCAGAGGTGTTTGTTTCATACCTCTCTCATTCACACTCTAACTCTTTCATATAGAGTGGAAAGTAACTTTAGAAACTACTGAAACACAATCTCCTCCATCGACCTATAATTTGGCAGTTTGAATTTAAACCTTTTAAATGTGCTCAAGTAATTTGATAGGTACCAACGGGCACTTTCTTTAAGACCCCTCTGGGACCTGAGGGGACAAATTCTTTGCCCACATTGCCTGGCTATAGGCAGTTGGGATGTGGCCAGCTCTGACTCATTTGTTCACCTGTAGCTGTGTATGTGCTGTTTGATATGTTCCCAGGGCACCACATCTGGGTTTCATTTGCTGAGCATTTGGCCTGGGTCTCCCATACTTTTTTATAATATCTGCCAGCCTTGTGCCAATGGCCCAGTGAGCATGGGATGTGTCAGTTGGTTGCCTATACAGGGGCAATTGAGTTGAGCTACATCTCTCTTTTGAGTTTTGAAAACAATTATCTTTAATGTTGACAATTAGGGCTTGATTACCTCTTTTTCTTTCTTATCCTACTTAATCTTGAGCAATGCAACTAAAAAATAGTTGTCTAAATTATTTTTACTATCATGTATACATGCATAATATAAGCAAAGAGATTACACTACATCTTTGTGGGAAGGTTTCTGTGAGCAGAATTGCAAACAAGTAAGAAAACACTAAATTGGAAAGCATTTGTTATGCTGTTTTCCCAAATAGGTTTAGAATTGTAAATATGGAGGTTTTCTATATTAACTGCTGAAATTCTTTGTGTAAACATAGATGGGTGTGGGGAAGAAAAAACACAATTATCATCTTGGTAGACAGTTTCAACAGATGTTCTAGAAGAACTGCTGAGACAAGTTTCATGCTCAAATCTGAATCACCAGGATGTGAATATATTCACCTGGGTGGGTGATACACTTGGACCTGCTATTAAGATCAGAGAGAACAGAAACCAAAGGAGAGGAAGTTATTTGTTTATCACAGAAAAAGAAGCAAACATTTATAGGATGTCAGCTCAAATGCTGGACTTGCTTGATGATTGGGTAGTAAGACTTCAGGGCAGGGACTGAGTTCCTCAAATTTTGTGCCTGCAGTGCCAACCCATATCTTGGTTCTCAAGCGATCTCAGTTTTAAAGGCTATGTCCACTTTAAGAATATTGCAGAGTGAGATTTTTTACTTTTTTCTTTAGCTGCTCACACTGAAGATGAAACCACAACGAGAGTCTGGTTTCCAGAATGGATTTACTTTTGACAAACTTCTGGTATCCATAAGAAGGATCTTGTCCACAGTGTTCAGTGTGGAGAAGGTCAAGTCTCCATGTGGTACCTCTCTCTACATTTTCCTCAGTGGTGAGTCAGCTTGAGGGTTGACTCATAAATACCTGGCAGGAGAGAACAAAAAAGACAGAGACAGGCTCTTTCCAGTGGTACCCAGTGACAGGACAAGAGGTGATTGGCATCCATTGAAACACAGGAGGCTCTGTCTGAACATCAGGAAACATTTTTTCACTGTGAGGGTGACCAAGCACTGACATAAATTGACCAGGGAGGTGGTAGAATCTCCATCCTTGGAGATATTCAAAATATAGCTGGATACAATCCTGGACAACTTGCTCTAGGTGACTCTGCTTCAGCTGCAGGGGCAGACCTGAGTGGTTCTGATTTTGAAAGAGCTCGATTATCACAGATTCTGGAGATATTCATCTCAAAAGTTCAGAAACATGCAGAAATCTCCCCCAATTCTTGAAAAAGAAGGTTCATTGCACCTTCTAAACCTGAGAATGTGTTTGCTTTGCTGTGAAACACTTATTTAGCCCTTTACTATGAACACACTTGTGGTTTGCAACTCTGAACCATGAAGAATGGTCATATGTTTTTGGGTCCTTGTACAATAGCCACAAACACCGATAGTTATTAATCGTCTAGAATGGCATATAGTAAAAACATGAAAAGTGAACCCAGAGGGAAGTCAACCATTAACTTCAGAAGCAGAAAAGCTTTTGAAGTTGGAAATTTGCTAGCTGTGGAAGCTTCATCAACTCCTTTTTATTTACAGTTTGGTCTCCAAATGTGATGCTGGTAAAAGGACAGAACAGCTGGAAGAGAGTGATTTTCTTGCCAGGTCCATGAACCTCTGATTACAAACACATGAATGCATGACATACAAAAGTGACACAGTTAGCAAGTATGTTATGCTGAAGGTATATCACCATTTGTAGAGTTCTGCGAGATAAAAATGCAAATAACTAGCAAAATTTTAAAAGCCAGTCTTTGTAGCTTTTTTGGCACAAAAGAAAATAACACATCACATTCTTCCTTGGTTTCCTAAATTTTTCTAATAGTGCAGATTAAAATAGATGGTGCATGGGAATCTGTGTGGATATGCACACAGTGTGTGTGTAGACATATACAAATATATGTACATATGGTACAGATGTATGTGCATATGCACATTCATATACCTGCATGTATTTCTATGTTACCAATACATGCAGAAGGCTAGTCACACTCTCGAAAGCAGTGCACAGGACTTGGCCCAAACTGTCCTTCATGTGTGAAAGAAATAGTTTATAATATATCAAAGAAATAAAGAAAAAAAGGCAAACATCCCATTAAGTGAAATCTCAGCAACTGTGTCAGGATTCATGCACTTCATTGCTAGGTAACCTGCATTGCTTTTCAGAATGTTCAGAGTTAATATTCATTACCTAGCCATAATTTTTAAAATGTATAAAGTCAAGCCCCATACAATTTAGACTACATTGTTTTCCTTCATACCTTTCAAAAAGCAAGCAAATAATAACAATAAAATAATAACTTGCTTTCTGACACAGTGAGAAATACCATGTTAGTGGTTTGTGTTGCATCAAGGTGTACAGTGAAGTACACAGTGTCTCCTGTCCAGCTCCCACACCGCCATACCAGCAAAAGCCACACAGAAAGTGTGTGGTTATAAAGACTGCACTGCAATATTTTTGCAACTGCTCTGCTGGATAGAATAATATGTATTTTTCAGTAATTTTATATGTCTGAAAGAATAACAGCCACTACAAATTTGCACACACTCCATTAATTATACATTTTGGATTTTGAAGGCAGATAAGTTACTGCTTGATTTTCACTCCAAATATTTTGCCATTCAGATACATTTCTCTCAAACATCATTATGTCATTTTCACTTTTATGTTACAGATTGATATTTGTAAATTCAACTGTATTTGAGTTAGATTTGGTGTTGAATTAACCTATAGCTAAATTGGAATCACCTACGCCCAAAATTATCTCCAAAAACATAACACAGTTAATAAAGTTATTTTAATGAATTGGTGCTTAATTAAACAGTAATTTTAATAACAATATGAAGTTTCTTTTTAGGTGCCATTACTTGAAGAACAAATGGCATCAGAGAAGTTGTCTCTTTAGAGCATAAATAAATGTAGCAAAAGCACAGGCCAATGGCAAAGAAAAAGGTCATCAGGAGTCTGTGAAATCAGATGTGGAAAATCCTACTTTTATCTCCCCTGTTGTTAGTCACTGCTCTCCATCTTTCTACCTTCCCTGCACATTCAGCAAGTGCCAGATCAACATTATCCAAAGGATTTTTCCACTTACATCTATTCTAGCCGACAGGGATGACCACAGCCTGTTATCTGTTGCTGCAGCTCCAAGGAGCCTCAGTCAGGGATCCTGTGGCACTTGGGTTGATGTGAAATGTAGAGACAGTCTCTTGGTCTGCCTCAGAGCAGCTGCAGCCTAAATACATGTCATGTATCTCACTTCCCAGGCAGCTGCAGAAAATGGATCATGCCAGTGCTCACACACCCTGTCATTGGCACCTGTCATTGGCACCAGTAGTGCCCTCAGCAGTGGGGTGCAGTGGGGCACCTGCCCCAACAGACATTGATTTCTCAGTCCTAAATCAGCACTTCTGGTACTCTGCTGCTGGTGTTACATTTTAGCTAACATTTGAGTTAAACTACCAAAGAAGTTTAGGCTGATTTATCAAATCAGTAGGCTGATTTTAGTATCAGAGGTACCTGGGAAGAATCAAGATAAAAGTACCCATACCATTTGTTATAGCTAATCCTAGATGCATGTTGCTAATGGATGCATGTATTTCCTTATTGGTATCCACACTGGTATTTCAAGGAAAATAACCATAACCACAAGATCTGCTGTTTGCTTGAGGGTTTTTTGAGTTCTGGTGGTGCATTCTGAGTTGTTCTCATTTTTGAGTTTGTGGTTTATATTGCCACATCCTCAAAAAAATATACAATAAGCAAAACACTCTCCCCTTGGAAGCAATTTATTTTCCTTCCATATACACAGCCTCATGCTTACTTATGCTTGTATTTAACATAGATAGAGTAGGTAGGGAGATAGACATGAGGAAGAATGTTGTGTTTTAAAGTCATTGGAGACAGAAAAGTTATGCTCTCTCTCTTTAGTAATAACAAAACCGTGCTTACAACTCTTATCGAGCAGTCTGTGCAACGTCTACATCCTTTCACTAATTTCAACAAACCGTCCCAAGGAGTGGGAAGATTAGCTGTGGGGTTGTTTATTCTTGGTGGAGTTATGGACATGCTCTCCACGAGTGAGAGAGTGAGGAGGAAAATAAATTCTTGTTCTTCTTCTCTCTGATCTGTTCTGAGATCTTGCAGTGGGAGAGAACAATGCCAAGAGATTTAGGATGCAAGCAGATGTGGTGCTCTTCCTGATGGCGTTTTCATATTAGGGGACCTCACAGCCCTTTGTAGACAGAGAAATGGTGGGAAGAGGAATGTTATGGCAAATGAACAACCACTTTTTTAAACATCCCACAAAACCCCACAGTGTCCTGTATTAAGTGTGTGACAATTAGTGCCTGTAGTAAATGCATGGATATTAAATACATGATAGGCATTAATAGAAGCAAACCTGTTAGGATTTTTTTTTTTTTTTTTGCTTTTAGGCTCAAAACTTTACAATTTCTTGTCTTTCAGAAATACTGGTTTAGTCTTCAGAGCCTGGATGCTCACTGTGAAGTTTTCACAGTGGCAGGAATAAAGGAGATTATACACAAACATCAGGAGTTAGTAGTTATCTCTACATCTTTTGTTTGATATCTGAACTGAGAAAACAGAACGAAAAAATTTTCAGGATTAGCTTTAACTTAAATTAAATTGAGATAATGTTCTTTATGGACTCTAATTTTATCTCTCTCTGCTTTTATGTGTGTGTGAGAGTGTGCACACATGCACAAATACAGGTTCTTTGGGTGATCTTTGCATGATTTTGGGGGACATTATAATTGAGAAAGTGACTTTGAAACAAAATTGTGTTTTAAATTGAAACTATTTAAAAAAAAAACAACCTTAAAATTCTTTTTGTAAAATATGTAATTCAGAAAATGTTTCAGGTGTTTGGATCCATTTTTTTTTCTGATCTTATTAGCTAAATTCCACAAGGTTTTATGGATAATTTTGGTCAATGTATGATTGCAAGTTTCAGTAACTCCATTTGTGTGAAAACTTTGCTGAGACCCACCATGGGTAAGGATGATAAGAATGACAGGGAATTAACAGCTGTCTTTTCCATGACAGATCTATAGACTAGTCAGTGAAGGATAACTGAATTCAGCTTTCCAGTCGCAGGGGAGATGACACTACAAAAAGATATTGACAACTATATATTGAGGGGGTGCTGTTGGGAAGCAATCTCAAATTAGAAGTTACTAACAAAAAAATAAAGAAAATGGCTCTTTTGCTGCTAAATCTGCTTGCACAGATTTTCCCCTATGCACAACTTGGTTTTCTAGTTCTGCTTTAGGTGCACTACCCAGTAAATAAAACTCAGTGCAAACTTAGCTACAGCCCCATCAACCAAGTTATGCCATATTTTTGCAAGTGAGCCTGACCCCATGGAAACTCCACCTATACATGCACACTTGTATGAGTGAGAGTAACTTTGGTATTCGTGTCTGGAAGTTATAACAGAAACTTTTGCATTTCTTAGTCTTTTCCCTCTCTGGATTTTGCCAGCAAACAGCAGTAAGCTAGCAGCCACTGAGATAGGCTCCACATGGAATCTCCTGGCCAGCAGCTCTCACCAGGAACAAGAGCCCAGGGCAGGAGCTTCAGAAAGGTTAGGAGTTATTTTAATTCTTTTTTTTTTTTTTTCTTGTATTGCTGAGAGAGTTTGTCTCAGCCGTGTTTATCTGGTGTGGAAGAGGAAGCTTGCAGGCAGCATGATGCATGGGCGGCGAGTGCCGGCATGAGGTCATGGCGAAAGGGAACAGAGCCTGGCTGTGTCGCACGAGCTGGGGAGGGAGCTGATGTGGCGCGGGGCGGCCACTTTATCAATTAGGTAATGTCTGGGGGAGATTGGGGGGAATTTCATTACATTGTGTTGGGCCGTGCTGCTGATGTGTTACCAAACATCTGCGAAGGACCTTGCAGTTTCTTGGGCAGTGGGGGCTCAAGCAGAACCTTTCTGCCATGACTGAGCAGAGAGAAGGGGAGAGAAAGGGGAAAAGCGATAACTTACCCCCAAAACAAACTACAAGAGTGATTTGTCTTTGATGGACTTCCCACTGAGGTCTGGGGGAGATCCTGATCTGTGCATCGTGCGATGGAGATGGTGGGATGAAGTGTTCATGTGCGCTCAGCTATCCCAGCCTGTTGCACATAGCCTTGTTGAGCAGCTATCTTTGGAAAGCCCACTCAGACCCTTCATAAAGTGTTGGGGATTTTTCCCCAGCATTTTTACTTTTTGAGAAAGACCAAAAAGCCAAGAGATGTGTGAGAAACAACATGGAAACAGTGGTGCCAGCCTTCCCATCTAAAATGGAAAACTAGTGATTTGAAAAAAAACTTACTGCTAAGGGCCAGCTCAACATTCTGATATCTCAGAGCCACTATAAATAAATGACCTACTTCTCCCAGTACTCCCATCAGGAAGGCCTGTAAGCAGTCCTCGACTCACTCACAAGATGACTTGTATCTCTCAGGGATGGTGCAGTTGCCATGAGCCGCCCCAATGACAGTGTCAGGTGTCCACTCACTGAAGAGTCAGCCCTGTAGATATTTCTAACTTTGAAATCACAGCTGATTTTTCTAACCTAACCTCAGAGGAAGCAGTAGAGGAGTAGAGCTCACACCCCTGGTGCCCGATCCCAGTGAGCACTGGGATCACCAGGCTCCCTGCCATGTGCACTGAGTCCCAGCAGTGTTAAACAATGCTTCACAAACGTGCAAAGCAATGTGCCCCCACTCAAGAAGCTAGAAAATTGCTTAAATTACACATTTTGTTTCTGCCAGCACAAGGACGACACGTTTTCCCTCCCCCAGAGTGCCAGTAAGCACCCAGACAAGGAGGAGCAGCGTGCCTGGGGGCTACACAGGGGCTGGTCCTGCGCCTGCCGAAATTCAGCATAAATCAGGATTAGTGCTGCAGCATCTGGGGAGCTGCGCCAGCAGGGAGCTGACGCGAGAGGGAAATCAGGCCCTGTGGAGCAGGCTTCCCGAGTGACATGTTTATTCCTGCCAAGCTCCCATCTTTTATCCCCTAAACAGAGCAGTCTGGTAAGCCCCTCTAAGTCTCTGGTATGCTATACTGATATGGGAGCCCTGCTCTCACTCTGCTGGAAAGCACTGTGGTAGAAAGGGACCAGGACTACATTTTGGTATCGTCAGCCAAGGTCTTCACTACCCATTCAAGCACACAGAGGTGTCCTGCCATGGGGTCAGCTTTTTTCAGACCCCAGATGCTGCCCACAACATGCTGATTTTCAGACCCCAGATGCTGCCCGCAACATGCTGATGGAGAGGGAAGGAAGCAGGGGAAGGCAATGGAAAACTGCTGATCAGGGGAAATGCAGCCCTCCTCATAGTCCCTCCTCCCCTTCTCGCCTGGGAGCAATTGATTTAGGAGCTTTTCTTAAGTAAAATTTTCATCACGAAAGAGCTTTCTTCCGAGATTAGCTGAGAAATTGTCTCTCTCCCCCTCTCTTATTTATGTACGTATATGTGTATGTTTCTGTTTAGGAGGAAGCGCCTTTCCTGACCCAGGTGGCAGGTACTCAGACTAAGGGGTTTATTCACGATCCTTGCCTGGAAAACAACACACAGTTGTTGGGCTTAAAGTGTCACAAAAAATGACCAAAGCATCACTGCCTATATCTGAAAATTTCTCATTATGGATTATAAGAAAAAGTAACCTTGACCTTCCTCTGGAAAAGAGTGCTTAGGAGACAGCAAGTAGGATTCCTGATATTTTCAGCATTAGAAATTCAATAAAAATCAAGTAAATCCGCAGGATAACAGCTATCCTTAAAATCCATGGTATTACTGAGATGAGTTTTCAGTTTCTTCTGAATCCATGCTCATCTTTCTATCCTTTAAACACAGGATATAAGACCTGTGTCCTGCTTCTTGCTCTTGCATATGGACACCTGGGCAGGGTTATTCTGAAGAGCAAAGATGCTCCACCAAGATATTGAGGGACTTCACTTCCTCTCCCATGGAGTGTTTTGTATAGTCCAGGCCTCAATGCTCTGCATTGCACCATGATAATTAAACTATATTTCTAAAAATTACTTAGGAAAAAAAGTGTCTCCTTGTTTGAAAAAAAAAGCAGGTCAAACTTATAAATGAGTCCAATTCTACAGAATGTGAAGACATTCATATTTTCTTCAGTAATTGGGGCGGTCTTGCCACACATAGAAAACTACCCTCAATCACTTCTGGAGTCTTTCAATATTCAAACTGGTAATAATGAGATACAGACACCCTACCCTGAACTAGACATAGTAGAACTTACAGGAGTTTTTATTAGAAAAATCCCCACATAGAACATTTGGTTGTTTTCTCTTTGGTCCCACAGTAAAATGAAGATAATTTAGACTGTGGTAAGTTCTTCTTTCCCTTACCTTCTTGTGGTTTTCCAGCATTAGTCTAGGAGACAAGAGTAAAAACGTATGAAAACAATTTTTTCCCTATTTCATCTCATTTGTTCATTTTATTTTCCTTGAAGGAAGTGTCAGGGTATTAATTCTGATTCCCTGAAGAGAAAACATTTTAACTGTTCAAAGAAGCCATTAAAACTGGAAATGTTAGTTTCTTTGTTGAAAACTTATGTGAAAATTTTATGTAATTATCTGCTTTTCTAGATTTAAAAAAAAAAAATCAAAGCAAAGACATGCAGAAAGTCAAGAGTGCCTTTAATTAATACCATGGAATAAACACCTTTCAAAATACCGAGTAATTTCAGAGCTTTTGGAAAATGACTTGTTTAACTGAACAAAGAATATTTCCTGAAAGAATTCATTGCCACTTAATGCCTGATTTGTAAGGAAAGCATGCTATTGAAAATGGATTAACTCCAAGATTTGTGTACTAAACAGACAAAAAAAGTGCCACTTTGTCAGTAACTGCTATTTTAAGAAAAAGCAGTAGTACATAGTTCATACAAATCATTCTGCCTTTGTAGATGATCATGTAAATGTATTCTACTTTTTGTAAGAGTTTAAAGGAAGATGAGATTTAAATAACTAACCTATAGCTTTCCTAGAAATGAACTATTTAACAGCTCTTTACTAATGCCTGGATATTAATACCAGGAGATATCTGGAACTATTGCCCCAAATAACAATCGAGGATTTCCCTTGGAGCCCTCCTTTCCCTTGTGTAGGACAGAATTAGTGGCACTGGCTGTAGTGACATCCCTGCATAGCTGTTGACTGTAGCCTGCTGGGGTGAGCAAATGCAGGTTTGAAGTGCACTTAGTCACTACTTTGTGTGTATTTATTTAAAATGATATTCTTTTGTAAACTTTTTTGGCAGTAAAGTCATTATTTGAACTAATTGAGATTAAACATAAAAGGATCATGATATAGCAGTTCACTAATGAAGAATCATGTTAGGGGAAGAGTCTGATCTTCTTTCATGATGAAGTATTAATTCCTTGGGATATCAGCTCCCAGAAAAAAAACCAAAAGGGAATGCTGGGCTTCTCACCCAGCCAGATGTTGACTGAGACCCCAGGGACCAGGAGGACTGAAAAGGGACTTGTTAGAGGGAAGTAATAGCATTTGGGAATGGCAGTTCAGGAGATATCTCAGAAGAGATGGATGATGGTCTAAAAGGCTGCCTAAAAAACCATCCAGGAGTAGATACATATAACTTTGACATGGCTGCACAGGCAGGGAAAGGAATTTGTCAAGGTAAAAACTAATGATTTTTTCCCAAAAAATTGTCTTCTTTCTTATCAAATTAAAAATCAATATTAATACCTGGAATCAAATACTACATTCAAAGTTTGGAATTAATGGAGGTTTCTAAAGTTGTAGAGAGAAAAGAAATCATAAAGTAGAGAAATTTGGTGATTTGTACATTTTTTCGAGAGATGGGCCAAGAGTTCCTGTGCTTCACAATAAATTTAGTTCTATTTGAAATTTTCTTCTCTAAAAACTCTGTCAGTAGACCAGATTCAGTGATATTTTCCTTATCTCTGCCCTCCTGGAACCTAGGTTTCCTGAAGAACGTCTTTCATTCACAGTACTCCCATGTTCCACTGCAAACTCTTACATTTGATCTTTCCTTGAAGACTACAGGAGCCATGTGGACTTGAGAAACATTGCTCACAATGATGAAACTGAGTCACAGAAAGGTTTCCAGAACCTGAATCACAATTAGCTATGCTCTGGGTATAAGAACAGCTTATAAAGACATCTCAGAATAAATATTTCTTTATCTTATTGCACAACATTCAATATGCATTTTGCATACACAGAAAGAAAGAAGGTGATACAGAAGCAGCTGTAACAATAAACAATTTCTTGCTATCTGTTGCAAGGGAAGAGCTTGCACAAGCCCAAAAACCTTCTCATCACTACTTTCTTGACATGTTTTTTTCTGGTCCCAACCTGGTGCTGCTTTATTAGGAAGCAAATAGAGATTCCTCTGTGTCTGATTAGGAAGCAAATAGAGATTCCTCTGAGTCTGAGGAAATCTGTGAGTTGAATTTATCAAAATGCCATGCCAAATCCATGTCCCACTTGACCCAGGAGAAGGAGTTTCTTCTCCAGGTGTCTGCATCAACACCCATCACCTGTAGCAAATCTCCCATCCAAAGAAATGGGGAAGGCCCTCCCTGCACAAGCACTGGCCTGAAAGAAAACAAGGTTATAAGAAACTTGTTGTGAGGAGTCTCTGTCTTAGCCTTTGCTGAGAACAGCTTTTGGTACTCTGTGGAGCTGGATAATGAGATATCTGTCACTTGCTGTGCATAGGAAGTTGGTTTGGTGGGTCCATTTGTCCTTTTTGGGTATGAGCACCATGAGTGACAGCAGTAGGTTTGCTAGGCTCCTGCTTGCACAGGACAGTGTGGTATATTGTGTACACACCTGGTGTATGTTGTCCTCCTGTACTGTTACCACAGCTGAACAAAAATTGTAACACCAGTGTGTTACTATTCTTGGTGCAAATGCTAATGGTCACCTATGTCTAGGAAAGTAATAAGTGGTCCATGAAATGCTACTTTCCTGCTGCACTCAGCAATGGGAAGCTCTCTTGCCTACAGCCCTCTAATTAGTGTGCTTATGAATACCTAGTTTAAGTTGGGCCTTTGTCAACCTTACTTCAGTCAAGTTAAGTCTTCTTAAGTTATATTTTGTACAATGGCGGCCTGAATCTTCTGCTGATCCCTTGCAATATGTGGGAAGCTTGCTGGTGGTAGGTAGGACAAGTGTGAAGTTATTTATTTCCTGAGGTGGGATTTTGGTATATTTTTACCCTAAAAAAAAAAAAAGGTAAATTTCAAGAAGTGGATAATATATTCCCTTATTTCCAGAAATTCATGAAGTCCTATGTGTTCCTGGGCATATCTGCCCCATGCCTTGAAATGCTTTTGCCTATTGGGTTGTGTGCGTGCACATATGCCTGCTGCAAATTTTTGTGTGTGCATATTTATATCTTGGTGGCTGTGTTGCCAAGGAGCTCTGAAAGAAAGCAGAGCTGAGATAACTTCTAATCCACCTTTCTGTGATAATGTGGCGCAAAGTGAAAAAAGCCAGGGGTCTTTCTCTGCTCTAGGTTTGGTAGACTGGGGCCTGTAACACGCACTTGGGACTTTGCTTCTTTCTGTTTCAGGGTTAGTGCTTGGCAGGGGAGAAAGCAATATCTGGGCAAATGGAAACTGTAGGCCTTTGCTTGAGGGAGACTTAGAAACTGAATGAATGTTTCTGGATTGGGTCTTGGCAGATGGTCACTGTCCTGTTATCTGTACCTTCTATCAAAGTGCTCTGTTTAGTTTTCCTTGTCCATCTTTTTGGAAAAGGGGTCACACAGTTGGAAGTGTGTGAATCCTGCCTGGGCTGCTGTTGCTTTCCAGGTTAAGAAGAGGGATGGACATAAAATAATTACTATTTCTCAGCAGTTTTTCAGACGTGGAAGTCCCTGTCCTTGGTTTCTGTTCCCCTGGAGGATCTGTGGACTGTTTGCAGAGGCAGCAGGAATCCAAAACAGGTGATGATCTCCTGGTCCTTTCTTTCAGCACAGAACTTTGTTGCTTTTACTCAAAACAGAGCCCCAGTTTTGCCTATCTGGCAGAGTGTCCAGGCTCTTGGATCATTCTGTAGTTTTGTGATAATCCTTTCTGCTTCTCAGAAACTCTTCTATTGAGTTGAGACAGCCATGCTCGAACTGCAATGCCAGATGCTTGTCCAATATCCTGCTAAAAACAGGTTGGTTTTTGGAGTAGGCATTGTCTGAGGAAAGTGTTCTTCATAGCAGAATTCCTGACTTGGCTCCTGCCTTCATTACTTGTACATAATATAATACGTGTTTCTTGGTAGCATGGACTTGCAGAGCTGTTTTGCCGATATTACCCTTGTGCAGCAAATAGAAAGAGACAGTTTGACAGAGAATCTTTGGGGGATAATTAATTTTTCATTTTGACAAGGGTTTCAATTAAGTGTGTTACTCTTCTTCATCTTCTGCATATCATGAATAATGGGCCAAATGTTCCCATGGTGTAACTGCATTAATGACCTCAAATAAGATGTAAACACATGCACCATCATTTGAAGTTTTGTCATCCATAGGCTTTTTAGGATGTTCAGTGCTTTTGCCTTTTCCATCTCCATTTGCTGTCTGGCTTGGCTTTTCAGAGTCTTATTAGACTATAAAGATAGATCTAGAATATGGAATGCACATTTGGCTTCTAACTTGTAGTGTTACTGATAGGATGATATGTTCTATAACTGAATGCTTTTAAATGAATGCATGCCAATGAAAAGGCAAGGTATCCATACTGGTCAGTTAATTCTCAATAAAAATATAAAGCAAGTAACAAACACAGGTGACAGTTTTGTTGTACAAGCTTAGATTAAAAGACATCAGTGACTAATTCTGCCACTTTCTGACACTGGGGTGTTTGGTTTTACAGCCTTTCCTATCCACTATGATATTTATGTTGTAATTTCCTACCCCTGTAACATTTGCAACATATCAAGATTAGTAAAATAGGATTGTGGTTCTTGCACTTGCTAAGCTCAAGATGCAACTTATAAGAGGTCAGAGCTCTGTTAGACTGCAAAGGGCATCCTCTGTGCTGATTCCAGGCTCCAGAAAACCAGCGTGTCTTCTCTTTTCACCTCCTGTTCCAAAATTGCTCTACCCAGCTGCCTAGGCTCTTCCTGCCTATGTGTCCATATCTGCTTCTGTAACTCCTTCCCTACATGCTTTCCTCATTCACCTGACCTTCATCTTCCTGTCTCCTTCCTCTTCTGTGCTTATTCACCCCTTTGCAGCTTTGTCAGACTGCTCTCATTCTTCTCTGCCAGAGCATTATCAAAGAAAGCAGAGGGCACAACACAGGCAGCTGCTGTCAGCTCTCCTGTCTGGCTCCACAGAGACCTCAGATAGACAGGAGAAAAGAATAATTGCAACAAGCATTTCACTTGGCCCTTTAGCCCTGGGATGTTCTGTGGAGACAGCCTAATCCAGTTGAACACAAGAACTGAGGGAGGTTAGAGCAAGGGACCATCAAGGATCTTTGCAGACAAGCTAACATGTTCCAGCTGAACATTTGTGAGCATTAATTTATTTTTGCAGAGCCTTTGAATATGGGCAGAGGCAGAAGGCGCATTCTTGATGAAATGACAAGCTACTTCCCAAATGCTAGGTCTCCACTCTCAAGCACAGGAGATATCAAAGCTCTGCACATGGCTGAAAGACACTCCTTCATCAGCTCTGCATCACCAAATTATGAAGTTAAGGGAAGTCTTACCTGAGGTAAGTGCACTGAAATATTTCAGCATGGCAAGTGAGTCAAGATTGCTAGCAAAGTGAGATTCCTGCTAGAAAGGCAGCCTGTGCCCCACTCCTGAAATTGCTTGTGGGAGAATAGGAGGAGAATAATTACCATTTTTGTTTTAACCCTCTCTGCTTCTTTGTAGTTTCAACAACAGCCCCTTCTCTATCATATACACTCCTTGGTTCTTTTACTTGTTTCTCTTTTTGAAGCACCTTTAAAAAAATCTCAAAACCAGTTCCCTGTTTCAGACACTAAAGCAAATGATGCAACAGCTTTATACCCCTTCACAAGATTATAGTGCTTCTTGCCTGAGCGATGTTGGGTTCCCTTCCTCCTGTGACTGGTGCACAGCTCTTGGGACATGACCAGCTCCTGCCTTGTCATCTCTGAGACCATGCCTGTCTTCCTAATTTCAGGTGAAGCTGTGGCGGTGGTCACTTGATTTCAACCTTGCTGATACTTCAGACTCTCTTCTCAAGTCTGATATCCAAAATTACCTCTTCGTGCTACACTGCCAGTTGATGTGCTAATAGGATGAGAGTGAATTTTTGTGGTGGATACTAGAGTGTGATGAGAAAATGTGGTGTTATGCGTCACTTGAGCCAGGTTTTTGCTAACCAATATATTGCCTTGGAGGTGCTATGAGGGGCTGGCAGAATCTTATCTTTCCACTTGGAAGTCTCACAAGCCCTCTCTCAGGGATTCCCATGGATAGCTAAAGTCATCATGACCTTTGCAGGGCTGCGAAACATATTGGTGTCACTCCACTATCCAAGTCCTCTTTCTCCAAATGTGTTTGCTTTGCTCATGGTTTATGAGATGGATTCTAGACCACAAAAACTTTCTGAATGGAAATCCTGAGTGTATGAATATCACTTGTGTTTTGTTATGGGCCTTTTTTACTGGATTGGTGTCTAAGCCTTCTCTGTACTTGTTCGTCACAGAATGGTTTTTCTTTAAATAATTGTCCTCAGGATCTGACTTAAATGAGTAGAAATAAATGTGTGCAGATGTAGTAGGTGTTGTGAGAAGAAGAACAGAGCCTGCAGAATTACCATAGCTCCACTGTCTTCCTCCAGGTTCATGTTAAGGTGATACAAAAAATAGAGATTAACTGAGTGTGCAAGGTGTTCAAACATTAGGAAAATCATAGTGAGAAAGCGGTTTTGGGCTGTCATAATTGTGTTATGAAGTGAATAAAATAAAACCTGCATGCTTGAGGAAAGTGCTTTAATGTGAAGTGATACCTGCCTTTAGCAGAAGGATTCTCAAGTCCATTCAAGAAGATAAAGCGCTCAGATGCGGAAGAATAAAAATGTAGCATGTGTGGCTATAGAACAAGTTTTTGTTGCAGCTGAGTAGTTGTAATAGAGTATCATAAAGTAGAAAACAGAGAAAGTATTACATATCTCAGACCCAAATGGGAGAACAGTGCAATATTTATTTGATGCTGGACGCTGGATCTATTTAGAAAAAAAAAGAAAAGCTCTACTTGGAATTTGACATCTGCCTGGTAGCTGGATCCATTCCTGCTTTAACAGCCCACACAGAGTGACACTCTGCAAACACAACATTGTCACCTGAACAATTCACTCAACAGCTCTCTCTGCTGTCAATCACAGCAGACGTGTTTCTCTTCTTAAAAATTTTTTTTATACCCCCTCATTTTTTTCTTTTGTCTTTTTTTCTTTGTTGATGTTGACAGCTCATCCTTTGGCCATCATTCATCCTGGCTACTGCAAACTTTGGAGAAAATAAAAACCCTGCTCCCCTAATCAGATTAGAGGGCTTGCAAATTGAATTCAGCCCCTCTCAGTGTCCCCTCAGCTGGCTGTCATTAGGAGCAAAGGCTGGCCCTTGGCAGAGGTCCAAACACCAGCTAACTGAATTTGAGATGCTGGAGTCTTGACAGGCCAACGAAGGTAATTGAAGAGCTGTGGGGATCTTGTAAAATTTCAGGCAGTAGGGATTACACTGGGGGGATCTTCAGGACCCATCAGTAAAAAGGGATAGACCACTGAAAAGCAGCTCTCCTCATTGTTAAGACTGACACAGATAAATAGAGGAAAAATACTGAAATGCAAAAATTAGGTTTTTGACTGACTGACTTTGCCTCC
Source organism: Lanius collurio (assembly GCA_020086605.1). Lineage (NCBI taxonomy): Eukaryota > Metazoa > Chordata > Aves > Passeriformes > Laniidae > Lanius > Lanius collurio. The sequence goes on along the minus strand of JACBWW010000012.1, from coordinate 19,478,491 downwards.
TTCTCTGCCTCTCTCTTGACTGAATGCCCAAATCCAAACATCATTGATTGGTCATAGTTCAGAAATGTCTCGAGGCCTCAGCCCTTCTGTAAACACGAGGAAATAGTAAATGCTGTGTTTGAATAACTTTAGTTCTTAAATATTAAGAACATAAAAGCAAGCATACAAACTCATGCTTGGATTTATTTTCTGAAGTATCTTATCCTGGAGGCCTAATAAGTCTTTGCTCCGTATAACTTTGCCTTTCGGTTCAAGTTGTCTTGCTTCAGCTGAGACTAGCTATTTCACAGCACAACTCCACATTGTCTCAGTCACTGATGTCTCTCCTACCATTAGAATTTGCTAAATATACCAAGGCAGAGGGGAAACTGGTTTTAGCCAGTGTTCCAGCACTTGTAAGTACTTATCTTGGCAAAAATGTTTTGGATTTTATCCACATGTAGAAAGGTTCTGATGGGGAAAACATTAATGTTCTGGTCTGTCAATACTTGTGGATTTGGGATTACTTTAGCAAATTGTTGCACTAGAGGATAAGCACCACAGATCCCATAGATATACCAGAGCAAGACTAAGTTCAAAATAGAATAGCTGGACCTAACTGGGCTCTTTGAGGTGCAGTATGCAGACCATGGAAGAGAAGAATCCCACTATAAAAATATTAAGTCATTTAAAAAGATTTAAACTCCTGATGAGGCATATAGGTGGACCTGTTCTGGGCACAAAAAAGTAGCACAAACTATGCAGATGCCCTCCCTATCAGTGCACCTTCCCCTTTCAGAGAGGAGCAAGCTGATCCAAGCAGCCTGTATCCTTGATCTCTTTGATATCGCAGTTATTGTATTGACTCTATGCTTGATTAGAAATCTTCATGGTTTTTAAAAGTCACACTACTCCCTCTGCACCATCCCCCAAGAGAAAAATGTTTTGCAGAAGAAAACCACATTTCAAGGACTCAAGGCCTGACACACTCTCAGGACACTTCATCTGTTTCTCAACCCAAGCCCAGCTCTATGCCAGCTACATAATTTTAGCTGAGCTACTGGTGCATATTTGGTCTCTCACCATTTAACATTGTTATCAGCTGCCTCAGCCTCCCATCCATCATTCAAAGTACAGTTTAGGAAACTAGAATAACACAACATACATTACAGGCAGTCTTCAGCTTCTGTAGACTTGCACAGCCCTAGGGATGGCAAAGGAACGAAGCTCATTTAAAAGCTAAAAATAAAATAAATTTCTAAGGTCTTGTTCTGTTTGTGCAGTGTTATAAGTAGGACCAGAAGGGTAACCTGCTGCTGAAATTGTTGACCAAGGTCCAACTGCCCGTAACTTTACCAGGTCATATCCGCTTCCAGTACTAAATGTTTGCTTTGGACTGGTTTAATATGGTAATGAGGGATTTAAGACTTTAGCTCTTCTGATCATTTATGTGGAAGACCACATGATGCCACATGATATTCCCAGTGTGTGCTTCCTCGGGTCTTCCTGTGATTTATAAGAATTTGACATTATTCTTCTACTGATGGCTGCTGCATAGCTGGGCATATTCCTTGTGTACTGAATGGGACCTGTGCAAGGTAACAGAACTAAACACACTGTAATATGTTCACCGCCCATGGGCTGAATTAAGGGTCACAGGGTAGCCATGGTTTTGGCACTTCCCAACTTGTGAGCACTTAACTTCATGATCTGCCTTTTATGTCTGTTCCTTTCTAGTTTTCACTTTAGGATGTAGAGTAATCTTCTGTAGAGAGGGGATGAAAGGAAGAAAGAAACATGCAGGCTTATCAGTTGGAGAAGGTAACTCTAAAAACAACTGGAAGTGTGATGTGTACTCTCATTCAATAGGGAAAATTACTGGAATGTCTCCATCTATTATAGAACATCTGAATTTTCTAGGGAAAACTTATATGATTACATTTTCATTCTATTTTAAAATTTGAATTAATTTTCTGTCCAAGTAATTAAAAACAAGTCCAGCTTGCCTTTTTTTTTTCTTTTTTTTAGGGAGGGAGGTGGGGGAGGACAGGAAAGGTGTGTATAACTGACTCTTTGCCGTGAGTTTTAGGAGGAACATATTTAACATGGTGCATACAGAAGCCGTACAACCCCCTTAGTTGCTAGAAACCAACAAGGTACATTTTGGAGAGCTTTTAATGACTTGAAGGGGCAGAGAAGTCAAGTCTTCATAGCTTAATCATCTGCCAAGAATGCCAAGTCTTCATAGCTTAATCATCATAACCAAGAATTGCTGGGTTACATGAAAGCTGAATTCTGCTAAAAATTTACAACACAGATGCAGAGGCCTCTACATAGTCCCAGGAATTCATTAATTCCCCTTCATTCTGATAGACTTCAGGATGATCACGAAGGCCTCAAATTAAGTTCAGGTGATCTCTTCTGTTGAATGACAACCATGCCCTTAAATTTACCAAGTTTGAAAGCCTGACATAAAACATTACACTGAGTGCTTTTCAGTACTCAAATATGAGTATTTACTCCCAAACAGCAACATGAAATAACATCCCAGAGCCTATCCCTGTACTTGAATGCATTGTATTTTAAAGAATCAAAACACAGTTTTAAAATACTCTCCAATGAGAGACTCCTGATAAACTAAATATGGGTAGAGGACCCTTTTGTCTTGTCCAGGCCAGACTGTGTGACTTCGAACTATCAAATTGATGACCTCCACAGTCCTGATAACACTGCCTTCTGTAGGTTATATTTTCCATCTAGATGGGCATATGTAATTCATACTTCCTTAGAACAAAATATTTGAGTGACTACTAGGTTTTATGTAATAGGCTGCTATGTAACTGCAAAGTACTTGGGAAGATTGGTACTCACAGGATAGGGCAAAAGAACATTTTTTTATTTTCCTAAACATTAATATTTTTCTCTTCAAACCTTCTCCATCTGCCTACGGTTTGGTCTGCAAAGAGCCCTTTGCATGATAGGAAACTCTATCCACCCAATCCATTACTACAGAAAAACCTTTGGAAACTGTTGGTCAGCAGTGGCGGAAGTTGAAAAGGGTGCACCTTATGGAAAGAAACTCAGAGAGGATTATGTCTTGGCTGCCTTTGCAGTGCCCCTGTGGAGCAGGACTTCAGTTAAGCAGAATGGATATGTGGTGCCTAGCAGCTCCCTCTTCCTCTACCTATGACAGTTGTCATATGAATACATCAACAGGTATATATTCAGCTTCCTTTTTATCCTTGGTCTGGTTGTGAGGTGTGACCTCTAGCTCAGGTGAGGTGAGTGAAGAGTGTGTGGGGATCTTTGTGCTTCTGACTCTGTGGAGTTTATCGTCCTAGAGTGCTTCTTTTTCTGTAAGATGTAGTCCAAAAGGAGACTTGTCAGGAATCTGCCATTAAACCACTTCAGCAAAAGCCTCCCTAAAGAAGAAAACAGAAGTCCCTTCAAGAGCTGTCCTTGTTTTCTAAACTCTCTTTAAGTTTGCATCTTCTGCCTGCATTTTTCATCTTCTGAAACTTGACAGATACCTCCTCTTACTATACTACATTTCTAATAGGCAACCTCTCCAAAGTGGCCTTGTGTGTGTGTTGGCTGTACAGCTGAGAGTGAGGCCTCACTTTGTGTAATGGTTTAATTATAATGTCAATGTGGATTCATTAGCATGACAGCTGTCACTGTAAATGGGTGAGCAGGGAGGCTTTTGGACCCCCTGGGGTCAGGGTAATTGATGTAGTGAACAGAATACTGTATTCACTGAACAATGGGATGGGTTTCCATTCTGACCCGGGAAGGGCAATCAGTGTAAGCGGGGAATCGATAGCAGCTGAATTTTCGTCCATGATCAGATTGATTCAACCATGTTAACCTCCATGTGCAGATTATATTCTGCTGGAGCCTGGGTGACTCTAGCACAGCCTGAAGCAGGACAGGCAAATGCTGATGCTTTCATTTTTAATATAAATCTTGAACAGACACAAGAGCAGCTGCAGTTTTGCTCCACCACTCTGATCAGAGGAAAAGGGGTTGTGCCTGAACATCTGGAGGCAGTTCTTTATGTTTGTTTTGCCATTGCTTCCCCAGTTCTTACTCTTCTTGACATTTATTCCACAGTTTGTCTTCCTTTGCCAAGTATGCCTTTGGAAAATGAGCAGTACTATGCTATTAGCTAACAGCACAGTATTGCTCATTTTCCTTAAAGGAACTTGCCCCACGAAGTAGCACCATATTTGTGCTGCCTTTATGGGAGTCCTGTTAATGGTTTGTGGTATTTGATATCTCCTACAAGTTTGTTTCTCAGCAGGTCCATCACAGATCTTCTGTTGCTATTTCTCCTAATGGAGTTTATCTCATACTGACAATTGATTTCTGAAGTATTTTCTCATGTAATTTTTTTGTTCTTTTCTGTGTTGTTTGTGCGGTTGACCAAATATATAAACAAAAGAAATAATGCTGGACAGTGCAAGAGTTAAGAAAAATAACATGTTACTGTACAATCTATAGGTGTCTTCTGTAATATTTGTAAGGTAACCTGCATACTAAATTCATTCCTCTAAGCATTGAGCTAGGTAAAAATAAGTTGAAGCAAAGAAATTGAGTAAATTATACTTAAAGGTGGCAATCACATCACTGTTTTGAGGTATCTCTTATTTCTTCGTTGGCAGGGTAAAAAGTGCTCACTAATTCTTTTGCTAATGGCACAGAGAGGTGTATAGAGACTTCTGTTTGTCTTACAAAATTAAGAACCATTCAGTTTCCCATGAAAATAGAATATTCTTGTTTGAATTCATTCTGAATAATAAGAGTTAGCAGATGCATGGCAAGACTTTTAAACTGCTGACAGCCTCCTTTGTCCTCTGCAGCCATGGCTCTTTGCAGCAGAGAAGCTGTGTTCATTTTGGGGAAAAGCACACTCTTATACCGGTGATTCATCGCCATAAGCTCTGTTTATAGTCAAACTTGAGTTTTGGTCTCCCAAGACTGAGCCTTCCACGTCAGCCTGATGTTGGGAGAAACCTGCCCTTTTCTGGTCCCTACCTCCTCCAGTGCTCTGGCACTTGGGAGACTCCGATGTGTTCCAAGGCAGCTCAGAGGACGTATCTGGAAATACAGAACACATGTGACGGGTGTAGGAGAACAGTCTGCAGGGAGAGAGGGAGTACAGATACTTGGGGATACAAATGGACAATTAACACCAGTACTGGGGAAATCTGGCTGAAGCAGAAACTCTGAGGCCAGCAAAGCAGAGTATAACAGGACTTTCTGACACTTAATGTACATTAAAGTACACAGTGAGATGAGCAGGGAAGTGTGTAGGTTAGGGTTTGCTTAATGACCATTGTGTCACAGGCTCTTCTCTCACTTTTAAGGTTACTGCAACTACCAACAAGCCCAATGCCCTTGCTCTTGAAGAAACATCACTCAGCTCCTTTAGTGATGATCACACACTCCAGGCAGTGCAGGGTTACAAAGCCAGTGGGAGAGATTTGGTTTCAGGGGCTTCTGTAGAGCCCTTCCAGCAACATGCTTCTAAACACATCTGAGAACAGGAATTGCATGAGGAATAGTATACTTAAATAAAGTTTTTTTCCTCTCCAACACCCCAGTATAATCCTAATTTTGCCTCTGGCATCTTCAAGCTATTTTTTCAGTTTCTAAGTCTGAAGAAGCTCAAATATTACTGGATGCTAAGACATATTATGCAACCCTTTATTTACCATCTTTGCCGCCATGAGCAGAGATCTTTCTGCTCTGCAGAGACTGAAGGAGTTTTGATTAGGAGATATTGGCCTTTGGAGAGAAGACAGCACAGTTCATCCTCCTCATAGCCCAGCAGGCAAAGGTGGGATTGTTGAATACCACACTTTCCCTTTCCACCTGTCACGCTATTCCTGTTTAACTGTACATTAAAGTGTAACTCTTTATAACAGAAGAAAGGCTGTACAAATAATTTCCAAAATTGGGGTTGTTTGTTGCTTGGCAAAAGTCACTGGGAAAGGTCAAAAACTCCCAAAGCTTCTCCTGCCTTGGGCTGCTTAACTTTTCAGAGGATGAAAGGGAAAATAGATTGTCTGTGATGACCAAGTATTGAAATGGGAGTATTATATCTGGAATGACTGTCTCAGTCCAGACCCTCTAGTAGGCTGCCTTGGTTCAGTGTTTTGGGGTGTTTCACTGTGTTTATGTTAACATTGTCTTCAGCCATTTATTATGGTGGCTTTCTAGGCATATATAGGGTCGCTAAATGCTATATTTTTTTTTGCTGCAAATGTATCAGTAGAAGCAGGTTTCAAAAAAATTAAATTAATGGATAAGAAAATAGATACCTTCAGTAGCAAGCAAACTTACATAAGAGATTCTAAATTTGAACTAAAAATTGACAAACATGTTTTCCAAAGACTATGAAGAAGTGACACTGCAGTTAGTTTGTTTTAGAGTAAAGGAAAGCTCTGCAATAAATGAAGATCCCCAAGCACACACAGGGGCTGGAGATGTTTAAAGTTAACCTACTGGTTAGGGGGCAATTGTTAAAATCCTCTGTTAAAATGAAGTAACTTCCATGATTAAACTGGACTTGTATAATTAATCAAAAGGGCATTTTATAATTAATTTTATATTTATAATTATTTTATAATTAATCAAATGTGCCTTTTCTACCAAATGTGCCTTTCCACCAAATGTAGCAACCTATTTAACACCTCACATTGGAAACTCAAGTTTAAGATATCAACCTCTACCTGGTTAAAATGTAAAAAAAAAAATATTATTAATATTGATAAAGGATAGAGAAAGGAGAAAGTAGAGAGAGGGCACAATCATATTGACTCCTGAGGAGGCTTGTGTATGCACACACACATGGTGTCGCCTCTGTTGGTTGCATAAGTGCTTTTAAAATAATGAAATTACTTCCATCAGAAGGAGGAGAGAGATTCTTGCGTGATATGGCTTTTGGGGAGGAGGGAGGGGGAGTAGGAAGGTTTGCTTTTGTGATTTAAAAATATCTATGGCTGTATTTATACCAGCCAGGGAAGTTGTGTTGCCAAGTCTTTTAAAGCTTGCAGAGGAAACACAACACAAAGCAAGAAAAATATCTGTGGAAGTACTTTAGAATGAGCTCCAGAGGGGAAAAAAAAAGAAAGAAAATTCCAAATGCTGCATACTGTGTGGTCTTTAGACAACTACTTTGAGGGAAGGAAGAAGAAAGGCTGTATAAAATACAAATGTACATACATATGCCTCCTGGCAAACTGGTCTGAAGGTTGTGACCAAAGGCAAGAGGCTTTTGAATTTTTCATTTTGTTTGTCTCTGAAAAGAAGGAAGAGGCCCTACTGCAATAATCATCATCCTAAATTTCTATTCTGAATAGTGTCAGAATTAAAGAGAGAGTGTACAGCAGGAGATGTTTCGTTTGGAGGAGGAAGGGAGAACCCTCCTGTGAAGAATTTTTTATTTGATTAGTGTTGGCTGAGGTAGGTACTAGGAAATCAGGGGACATGTGTAGTGGGTTTGTGTTGCAGTGTATCCCTGGGTTCTCACCTGGGTCCTTGTCATGTGACTTTGAGATATTCCTTTATTTAAAGTTCAAGTAGCCCAGACTTTGATCTGGTTGGTTGTTTATCCCAGCTCCGCCCCTGGTATCCCCTTTCCCCCCATGCTGTGACAAAACTGACTTCACACAGAGGCTCTGCCTCTTTTCCTGGCTGCCCTCTTAATCAGGTGCACCCGGTCTCTCAGGACAGGGAAATAAATGATTCTAAGGATATAGCTGGGGTCTGAGCTATATTTCATCTCTTTGCTTCTGGTGAGTAGCTGACAGCTGGCACTGGCTTAAGTGGAGCTGCACAGCTGAGGGATATCTAAGCTTTTTGTAGATGGTTTGAGATATTCCAAGGCATATAGAGGCAAGCTTTACCACAGAAATTAGGCAGTGTATGAAGCTACTAAAAACCAGAGGTATGGTGTCAAATGGCTCAGCCAGAGCCATCATAGAAGTAGAGGTCATAGAAGCAGCCCACACTTGTACTGGGGAGGGCATCAGTCTGGAAAGTGGGAGGGAGTGGTGGCCCACACAACCAGGTAAGAGTGTGACAGGGACTGTGCACCATGACAGGAGATAGTCCTTCCAACAGCCCTTCTGCCTTTCCCCTTCTCCACAAAGCCATGATTCATAGCCACTTTCATCTCCTATTTTTGGTACCAGTTCAGGGAATAGTCTGGCTATGGATGAGCAGTATTGTATTTCTTTAGGTACCCCTGACAGTAGTTGAAGATTTTTGAGAACAACCATCCCCTCAATCAGTCAAAAACAACTGGACAAGTGAAACTTCTGTGCTTCCTTACTAAAGCATTTTTTCCTTTATGATGGAATAAGGTACCATTTCTATATAACTAGATGTGTGTGCAAAGTATTTTGTCCAGAGACACTGCAGCAGAATAAATATTTCTTTAATTACATATGCTTGTATAGAATTTACACTTCAGAAAAGAAACAATATCAAGGGAGTTTTCCCCCAGCTTATAACTGTTTCTGGACTAGCACCTCTCCTCTCCTCCTCCCTAGGTAGCCATAAGAATTAGAGCCTGCCACAGCTGACAGCAAAAGCAGTTGCTGTATGTCTGCAGTGCTCACACTTGGCTCCTGCTATCCAGGGTGCCATGCTGCCAATGTGTTGGAGAGGTTAATGTGCGCTTCAGAAGCATGCCTAGGAAACCAGTCCCAGGGACTGACCGCCTTGGTCCGACTGCTTCAGTGTTTGAACACTGAGTGGAATGTATAACTGTGATCCCTTTTTTTTTTCTTAACAGAAACTGTAAATTCAATGTAGTATATGAATTTTTTTCTACGTGAAGAAGGTGCTAGGTAAATGTGTTTCCAGTGGGAAGATGGCCCATTTATTTGCCTCTGAGAAATAGGCAGATTAAGGAGAAATTCTAATTTTAAAAAGCGTGTTATTCAAGTAAATACTGAACAGTGCAAAGAATAAACTTTCTTTTTTATTCAGACTTCTTCTGACAATATGACTGTTATGTAAGGGATTGATGCAACAACCAAATCTATGTTACATCACTATGTTTCAGTCTCCCTGGCCAAGGATGATGACATACACAAACATATATAACCTTACTCAGAGCTATTGTAGACTTGCTGTTAAATATAAAGCTAAGACCTTCTTTCCTAAAGCCCTTCATTCTTCCTTAAGAGTCCTGTTTTCATTTCCCTCTTTCTCCTGTGACTCTTAAGCATTCTCCCTGAAATCCTGGGGACTGTCAAGAGAAACGATGACATGTCTTCTCTTGCAAGTAGACCAGTAGTCTGCAGTGGCAGAGTCAGAGCTGATTGCCTATCTTATCTCAAGTCTCACTGGTCTCTAATTCAGGCTTTGGCAAACAAGCACTAGCCCTGTTTTTTTTCTGGAGCTACAGGTTTGTGTTTAATGTATTACTTTTCTGGGACTTTGCCTATCAAGAATGAGAAAAAAAACCCTTTTGCCTTTTTTGATACCATCTGGGAAGGGACTTGAATCAAAATTTCAAGTCCAGAGAGCCCAGAAGGTGAGAGGCTGAAGGACAGGGGACATTGTCACTGGGGACCTGGTTTTCTGCCGCCCCTGAAGGATGACAGGCCACGATTTATCAAATAGTAGATAAACTTCAAATCAAACAGAATTATGTCAAATTGACTTGAGAGATTCACTTTGTCCTTGACCAGTGGTGATTATTTTAAAATGTGTTTATTGAAGTGAGATCCTTGCCAAGAAAGAACCATAATAAAAGGAAAGTCTTCCTTTGTCATTAACCAACTTTCCTTCATCACTGTGTTATGAAAGAGGTTTAAGAGCAGTCCGGTATCAATACCTACCTATCCTCTGTGACCCATAAGCCACCCCCAAGAGTGACAGACAAATAGTGTCTGTGTGACAGAACACCTACTACCTTACCTGAGACACCAAGGAAGTTTAATTCAGCATTGCATCTTTTCTATGCCACTGGATGAGCAACTTGCTGTTAAACTAGCAAGAGAACTAAGTGCAGCTTGCATGGTCTCATTTTCAAAAATTCATGGCTGTGAATTTAGACTTCTTGGTTTGGTCACAGTCTGGCTGTTTAGAGAAAATGGTGTGACCATACAGCTTTTTTGATAGCATCTACCCGGACCATAGAAGTTGATATGAAATGACAGGCTGTACAGTTATCTGCAAACCCATTGCATAAACCCATGGGCTGCAAGGCTAAATTTGACTCAGTGCATCTTGGTATCTACTTCTTACTCAGAATGAACAATCTGTCTTCAGAAAAAGATGGGGAGGGGAACTGTTGGTGGAACGTAGAATAACTTTTCATACTAGGAGGTGATCACAGATATTTCCTGCTGCTGGTCCTAGATTATTTCCTTATGTGGTAGTTCAAAGATGCCATGGAAATGGTAAACTAACATGAGCAGCTTGGTTAGCATAATGAGCAAACTTTGCTGTGCATGTTGGTAGAAAGAGTGCTTCAACATTTCTGGGTGATGAATCTTGGACATGTGCATCCACACTGTTACATTCAGAGCAGTGTTACAGCAGCCTGCTCTGTCCTACCTTGCAGGACACCAGTCCATCTCCCATACATGCCGAAGTCAAATGATTCAGTGGAGGTTTTGTTTTTCTGAGAGAGACATAATGATGCCAATCTGCTGTCTCCACATTATTACACTCAGGCATGGTCATGAAGCCTAGGATAGAATATTTTCTGTTGAAAGGGATCTCCAGTGATCCATAGGTGTAGTAAAACTACCTGATCACTTCAGGACTGACTAAAGTTAAATCACATGGCATGCTATTAACATCATGCTAATTGGTTTTTTTTTGGTGGTAGTACTTGCTGTAGAATACTGCAATCAATATGCTCCCTAAAAGAAATTCCATCACAGAATGAAAAACATTGTGTTACAAAATTTGAATAGAAAATTTCTGCAATGCAGTTGTACTTTTAGATAAACAAGTCTCCACTCTGTGTTAGTGCATTGCTGAAGGGCAGGAGCACTTTTGAACTCTGCCTCCTGCACGTCCCCACTTAACATGCTTTGGTTTGTGTTGTGAGGCAGTCCTGGAGGTCACAAACCTTGTTTCTTCTTTGTGGACGGAAAGCAGAGGATGAGTGACCAATGTGCTCCAGCTCATGGGTTCTAAGTCTGGGGGAAGTGGGCAAATGCCAGGCTGAAGCACCCCTTCAGTAAAGTGCAGTATGCAGCTGGGTTCTCTCCACCATCTGCTTTGCTCTGCAGATCACCCACTGCAGCAGAACTGCTTGCTAGGGCATACCCGCCCTTCATTTTTTATAAGACTTTAACTTGTGTCACATGTTATTTTCACTTGCTTCCTTTTTATTGCTTCAGTAATTTCATGGATTATTGAAACTTGACTACCTCAATCCATGGGTTGTTCTTGGTTGGTCGGTTTAAGCTTTCAGTGGCTTCTGAGGTTTGGCTGTTTTGTCTCTACTGTACTTTTACCAGAAACTGGACATCATCTACAGCTTGTTTTGGAAGCTGATCAATCTGCTGCTCATGTCATGTTCCAAACACCTCAATAGTTGCTTCTATATTGTAGTATGTGTTAATCAGTCAAGTCTGGTCTCCATATCTAGCATAGCACTTTTGTCTGCAGGCCTATCACATGCCCAACTGTGCAGGAAACTTGCTCAAGGCAAAATCTCTGGTCTGACAAAGCCAAAAAGCAACTTAATGTACATTATCTACTGATTTTTTTTTTTTTTTTCTTTTTTTAGTCTATATAGAAAAAGCAAGGCCTGGTGGTTCTTACACAGAGCCTGGTTTTGTAACATCAATACTACCCATTTTGTGGCTTCTGCACAATTCGGTACTGTGGTCTCAATTAAAAAGCTGTTCTGTTTACAATGATGTGTAACACCAGATTTGTTGCTGTGTTTGCATCATTATTTGAATTATTGTGATTCTACCATGTTGCTCTCTAATTCAGCATTGGTATATGCATAATGGGTGGGATTTTCTGTAGGGGCTGCTATTACTCTAAGTCTTTTCCTGTTGAAGGTTGTGTAGTCTTAAATCTGCTCTTAATAAAATGGATGAGTCTCACTTCTGATGATGAGGAGTTTTACCAACAGTCATCACTTCCTCAAAATCTTTTTTGTTATAGAGTCATCCTGTTCTCAGCCCCAGATAAAGCAGGGACGGTCTTCTATGAAATACTGACCTACTTCATAGCTACCACCTGTGTGCTTCTGTGGTACAAATAATGAACGCTTCACATGTATGTAGTTCTAACTGTTTTGTTTCAAGCCAACAAGCCAAAGCCTGTAACATTTGGCTTGGATGCTTTTTTACCAGTGCTGGCGTATGTGCACTATTTTGCAAGCATGCTACTAATCAACTTGCTCTCTGATTTATGTTTCATTATCAAGAGAGCTGAAACTGTTTAGATAATTCACAGGCAAGATACTGATGCTTTCTGTTAGTGAAATAAAAAAAAAAGTAAGATCTATCAGCATGTAATATGACCATAAAATTAAGCACAGCCACAGCATCCCAAACCATACTGACTGAATCATTGCAAAAGTGCATTTGAAACCAGGCTTTCGCTTCCAGTTCTTGCAGTACAGCAGAGGTTTCAACCGCTCCCTGGTAACAATAGCCTTGGCTCCTGACAAACTTGGTGGGAAGGAAGAGAGGAAGTCTTTGCATTTTCAGTGTTGAGACAAAAGAAATATGACTTCTTTTAAGTGGAATTAGCCCCGAGCATCTTGAGGTGGATTTTGCCTGGCTTCTCCTGCTAATACAACACACCATTCTTACCACACACTGCCATGTGACTGCTGTGCAAAGCACTTTCCACCATGACACCTAATTTTGTGGTTTATGATAGCACCTTACTAAGCTCAGAGAGGTAGCAACTTCTGCCTGAAGCACAGCAGCAAATTTCTTGGCTTTTACAGTGAGCCAAAGCTAAAGAGTGCCTTGGACAAGCCATCCCAGGAGCAGGAGGATCAGCACTTGCAGCTGCTCTGCTCAGCCACTGATGACAGACACCTGTCACTCAAATGCACTGCAGATAATGTGCTGGGGATGCCAGCTCTGTCTCCCTCCTGAGCCAGCAGTGCCCTAGAGGCCAGGTCTCCCAGCCTTGTCCACTTTGGCACAGCCACGAGGAGTGGCTGCCAAGGCCCACTGTGGGATGGGAGTGCTGGGGCATTTCTCTTCTCCTTTCATGCCAACTTGTTTGGGTAGTCCCATTCATACTGAAACTGTTGCTCTTACTGTCAGGATCCTCAACTGACCTTATTATCTTTACAATGACCTTATTGGTCAGACATAACACTGTGCTTACCAAAGGACCTAAGCCAGTTCATGTTTTGGAATACTAATCTCAATCCAGTCCCTAATGGTTAAAGGAGAATTGATGTTTTCAGGCCAAGACCTTGAGAAATATTTTAGTAGCACAAGTCATCCTCATTGCACTTTCCCTCTTAAAAAAACCCCCAAACTCTGCAATTTTTTCTGTTCTGTTTACTGGAATATGTGAATGGTTCTTCATGGTCTCAACTGTCATCTTACAGATGCTAATACAGTAGTTATTCAAAGAATTTCATTGGTTCATTCATTAAAATTAAGGGGTTTTTTTCATGGAGTACAGAAAAGCCAAAGTTTTTCTTGGATGCTGAATTTTCAGTAAGTGACTGAAAATCAGCTGATGTTTGTTATGCTACATTAAGCATTTAAATGAGCTTGGATTGGAGAACATGGTAAATGGACCATGCATGGAGAGAAGACCCTTCTTTTGGCAGCATCATGTCAAGGTGTGTGCACCATTTTAATGCCTTGTGTCAATCTTGACAACTGCTCTTCAAATTCTCTCAAGTTAAATAATCAAGAATAACTCCAAATGCACACTGATCTGAGGACAAATTATCTTAGAAATTGCTGGGATCAAGAAATACCAGAGCATGTAATACAGTCAAGAGATGAAGAAAGGGCAATACCCACCAAATGCTTAAATAACTCAGAGGAGAATAAGCAACTCAACCTGCCTGATGTGGTTTGAGGTGAAAATCCAGAAAAGGGCTTGATTTTAGACCTGAGTGTGGAGGGGCACCTGATATCTAGCACTTCACTATCCAGTTTGGCTGTAGGAGACAAAAACACAGGTTTTGAAGGTGGGTGCAAGGGTCAAGAGGTCACAGCCTGTTTCTTCTCATGGAGGAGTCAATTACTGTGCTATGGGTGATGTCGTATACTCCTCATCCAGCACAAGGAAAATTCAGGCTGCTACAGCACCACAGGTCCAGGTACTGCACTTGCAGCTAGCTGAGGCCTGCAGATTTCTAGCCTAAAACACATAGCTCCTTCCATTGCTTGGCTCATTATTATCCCTCTGACTTTATCAGCCCCTGCAGTCCCTTTGGTGAGTGCATTTGTATTTTCCTTCCCTTTTCTCTCAGCTAAAAATGACTTCAAAATATTTTGGCACTTTCTCCTCTATGGTGAGAATTTGGCCGGGTTCTCTCTGGGAATAACTATCAGCCACTTGCAAAAGAGCCCAACCTCTCTGAGCCTGCCTGTGAGCCAAAGCTTTTATCAGGGAAAGTTTAATTCTCTTTACCTCTGCTATGACCCTTTTTCTCTCTTGTTGCCTCTTCTGGGTTAGATGGTGTGATTGAGGACTGACGCCTGGGAAGGTCGTGGTGAAGGCATCTTCCCTGAGGGAGGTGGGCAAGGGTTTTCTTCCTCTTCACACGCTGAGAGAATGTGCTGGAGAAAAACAGCCTGGAGTTTGAAAGGGGAGACGGGTACCTTCACCTCTGTGCTCCCAGCTATTGAGGAGCCTCTCTGTTGGAGTTGTGTGGGCACCTGCCCGTTTTTCCCCAGACTTCAGCTCCCCCATCCCCAAAACTCATCTTCAAAGTCCTTTGTCCAGCTACACGGAGAAAATCGTAAATCTGTACCCTTGTTTAGTGTGGCATGTACTCTGCCTCTAATCCAATTTCCCTTCTGTTTGTTCTCTGTACAGCCTCATTTGGCCTGACAGCTATTTAATAAACCTATTTGCTTTTCTTTGACATGAGGCAGAAGTGGTGGGTGTTGAAGAGCCATAAGGCCCTAGTGGACAATGAAACCCTTTCCCACTCAACACTCTTCCAGCTCAGCACAGATAAATTGTGTAGAACTGGGAAATTAACCCATCCTATCCAAAAAAAAAAAAAAAAAAAAAAAAGCCCCAAACCAAAACAACAACAACAAAAAAACATTTAAAAACTAAAAGGAAAGGAAAAGAAGACAGCATTCACAGGCTGGTCCACAATTGATCCAATTTCATTTCTTACTCTTAAAAGTGAATCCCTCTCTGTGTCTGCTGATGAAGATCCACAAGGTTGTAAGATGTTTGAAGATTATTATTTATGCACCCTTGTCTCCTGTAAGAAAGAAAAAAATTCAGACACACTGGCATTTATTAAAAAAAAAAAATCCTGCCTAAGGTGTTCAGGAACAACATTAATCTGAGGAGTTGAGAGAAACTAGCCTGTTAATTTACACACCACAAAGATGTTTTACAAAATGTCCAGCTTAGAGACCTTTCCATTTGGTTTTCATGTATTGTTTCTGTGCTCACCTTTCTCTGTACACTCCTCCCTCCAAAAAAATGTTGACTGTGGAGCACTGCATCAGGTATCTTTTACACAGACTCCATTTTCATCCACATCCTCTTATGGCTCAGATGGAAGACACACAGACTCTGCAGGCTTGAAGATGATAAAAGATCAATATTTAGATATATAGCTATATGTGAGAATGAGAAAGATTTTTCTTTTGATGTACTTAAAATAGAAAATAAACTTAGCAAAAGTTTTAGCTTCCTAGCACTCTGCAAATTAACAAAGAGACTTTCTTGATCTTTATTTCTTTTAATGATCTGGCATATACACATATATGTATGAATACTGACCACTTACATTCCAGGGTAATGGAAAATGACAAATATGAATTTTGAGTCTGCTTTTCTTTTGGATATGGAATATTATGTAGGCTTAGTGATAACTGAATGACAGATTAAGCAAGTAGAATATTTCCTGCCAATTATTCCAGCTATTTAATACTGGGTAATTATTTCTTAAGTGGGCTTCTATATTGCTGCCTGTAGACTTTCATTTTGGAGCAGAGCCTTACTGAATTAGATGCTATATAGAGACACAAAAGAGATCTTTCCCAAAGAAGCAATACAGAACATCTACAAGGAGCCATTCATCTGACAACCCAACCTGAACTTGATATGTGTTGTAGTCCTACGATTATAAGAAAC
The DNA here is from genome assembly GCA_020086605.1 of Lanius collurio. NCBI lineage: Eukaryota > Metazoa > Chordata > Aves > Passeriformes > Laniidae > Lanius > Lanius collurio. The sequence continues at coordinate 19,462,198 of JACBWW010000012.1, read as the reverse complement.
GTCAGTGATGTATGGACTCAGTTATCCTTCTCCTAATTTTGTTTCTTATGTATTTCTGATAGGCAATAAGCAAATTAAATACCATTTCCCCATATCTTTCAACTAACACAGCAGGTATTTTGGTTTTTTTGACCTCTCCTTCAAAGCCACATTTTCTACAATGCATAGATCCGTGTTTGAAGCAGCACTATTCTTCTACAATGGCATTGTCCCTAAATCTTACTTTTAAAAACTTTTCTCAGTCATTGGAAGGATTTGAAAAGATACCTGAGAAGTATTCACTTACAAATACACAACTACAACTACTCCAGTATACCATTTTTCTTTGAAGTTCTTGACTTGCTTCATTTTTGCTGTAAAGGAGGAAGGTCGACACCAGCAGGAAGAGGTAGTGCTACTCCCTGATGTCATGTGGGAGCTATATCAGCTGTGGCAGCACCTATCCACAGTGAAAGGCCAAGTGGCAAGCTGAAATATGTTAGAGAAAAGACTTGCTGGCAGATTGATGGAGAACGCTGACATATTTCTGTAAACCACAATACAAAGGGAGTTAATCAAGTTCAGGAGGAGTGTCCATCTTCTTGAGAAGTCATTTCCCACCTCAATTAGCTGGCAGTTTAGGCAAACATAGGCAGTGGTTAGCCCCCATCAGTCTGAGTTATGCTTTCTTGAGCAGCTCTTATACTCCTGCCTTCACTGAGTCTGTGACAATGCCTCTGACCATTGGCAGACTTTGTCAGCAGAGCCAATAAATCTTTATTGGCAGGCTTAGCTTCATGTTTGGCTCAACTAATGCCCCCTCTTAAAGCAGAGAGGAAGAGGAGGAAATATCTAGGCTCAGCATGCCCAATGTCTATCTGAGGGCTGGCAGGGATTTAATTTCTTTGTTATATTGACTGTCACATTTCATGAGGGAGACTTCGTGTGTCTCTGTTGCTGGACTCGTCTCTTTTGGGATGTGTTTTTTCTCTCCCCCTGTTTATGTGCTTGTTGGGTGTTTCCTCTTCTGGAGTGACCAATGTCCAAATTCTGCAGTGTAGTCTATGTGAGCTCTTTGAAGAAAAGCAGTATCTTGTACAAAATGATGACAAAAAAAATCCCCAAGACTAGTCATCAAGAGGGGAAAAGGAGCCTTCAGGCTTGTAAGCCTAAACAAAGGCAGGCAATAAACATGTGGTATAAAGAGATGATTTCTTTTAACCTTTTTACTGTAGTCTCTGATATTATCCAGTATAGGTTACAGCCCTTTTGTTTTTTGCTGTCTGGATTTGGCAGACCTCTGCTCCCAAGCTTCAGTAATGTGTTCTTTTCACTGTCTTTTCTCCAATTTTTGGTGTCCCTTGGCGTAATGAAAGTCTGTGAATTTTCCTTCCTGCCCAACAAACACCCTGTTATTGTTTTGGACCACACTGGAGGCTCTTTATAGTAGCTTGAAAGCTCTCAGGAGTAGCCTGTGATACACTGACAAATTAAATAGTAAGTCTCCAGGTCTAGTTTCCTAGTCTCCTACCTTGCAAAGAGTAAATTGAACTTTTTTTTTCTTACTTTGGGTCACCCTTGGATGTTCCAGATTTTAAAGCAAAATCATATTTTTCCTTTCTTGTCCATTCACAATGAGAATTCCTCTAGCTGTACTAGATGAATATTCTGGATTAATGTTGCAGGAGCACATAAAGATTGAACTGGGTGCCAGCAGCAGGCACTTAGACTCCTCCACTGACTCACCAATGCAGAAGGGTGGCCTGAATGGCTCTTATCACCCTAGGTAAATGGAGCTGCTTTAATAGCCCCAGTTCTAATTCAGGCAGCTATCACAAGTAAATTATGCAACTACTTTTTTTTTGGTAGATAGTCATCTAATTAGGAACTATAGAATGTCGTATGAACTCAGTCAAAAGCTTCCTCTTTCCTACACCCTATATTTTGAGCTATTTCATTATCAGGAATAAGACAGGAATTAGTAAAATCTCCGTGGTAGAAAACTAGCTTGTATGAAAATATAGATTTATTCTGGGGAAGGGATTTGCTGACCTGTTGCAGGAGAAGCAGGTGCTGACCTCTTTGTGTCATTGGGACCTGCTGCACATCCAGGTATTGCAAGGAACAAGTGTTTTGCAAGTGGGAGTGTAGAAAACCACTGCTGTGACTGACAGTACGTTTGTCTGTGTGACATGGATGGCTCTCCAAGGGATATCCTCATGCCTGTGTGTGGTTCTTTTGGGTATCTGGGAGTAAAGGGGCAAAAAACTAGAAAACCTCCTCTGTCCTGCACTTGGTGCTTTTTGGTTGCCCACCCTAAAACAGGAATGCTGTCTTCTGGTATTGGACTATTCTGAATAATGGATTTATACTTCAGTGCTGAGCCTTCTTGGTAGCACCAAGGATGTTGGCCAGTACTCCTGTGGCTGCTGCCAGGGGTCATGGAGGTGGTCTTGCAGTGAACAAGTCAACCATAGTGGTGCCTCATTAATTGCTGCTGCTAAATAGGATTGAGGGCCCAGGAGATTGCATGCTTGGCTCTTCTGTTCTTTGCACCAGAGTGCTCAGGAGCCACTGCACTGCAATTTCTGGTGTCACCAAAATGAAAATTTCCCTGAGAGAGAATCAAGCCATAAGACTATTTTTTCTTAGTGAATTCTTGATTGTTAGGTCAGGGAATATTCTTTACCCCTTGTACTGGGGTGGTACTTAGCAGATGGAGTATGTCTGTTCATCTGATCCTCCACCTGCAGCGACACACCAAAAACACCCCAAACTATTTCTGCCTTCCTGGAAGAGCAGCTGCCTGCCAATGAGATTAAAATATCACTGGCACAAGACATAATCTAAAGCATATTTATTTTCTGACAGCAAAATATTCCCCTCTTGCCCTTTCTTCTCTCCTAGCTACTCCTTGTTCTAGCCTCAGCACCTTGTTACTGCTGGAGCTTGGCTGCCCCAACTGAGCCACCTCCGTGTCATCCCATCCCACCTCTCCCCTCTTTTTGACAGGTGTTGGCACTAATTAGAAGCGTTATTGCTTTGCAAAGGAGCGGCGAGGGATTGTGAGGCATTTGGCATGGCACAGGGTGAAGCTGCCAGGGCCAGACACGGAGGATCCTGGCAGCTCCCTGACACACTTCTGTGGTTGTAAGAAGCCCTATTTTGGGTCTGCAAGGCCATGTGGAAACCACACGAAATTCCAAATAAGCCCCTTTTCCTCTCTCTTTGTGGGCTACAGGGAGGTGAACTGTGGCTGCATGGTACTGCATTAACCAGGTGTGAATGAATTTTGAGGACAGCCTCTGCACATCAACAGGACAAAATTGTCACAATAGCTTGCAGGAGAATCTTGTCTGAGAGGCTTTTGATTTGTGCTAGCAAGAGGTTGGAGATGTCAATGCCTTCATGAAACAGAAAAGATGGCAGCACACAAACATCTTCACAATGCAGGCCTCAGACTCCAGAGATAGTTTGAGCTGGGAATGAAGGTTTTGAAATCCATTTTTCCCCTTCAGCCATTTCCTCTTTAACATGTTGACTGCAAAACACTGGCAGTGCTCAAAAGGGTTGGCACATCAGCGCTCAAACACAACACTCTCTATTATTTCAAATTTATGCCTTAGAGCAGCAAAGATTCAGCTAAGCCTTTGAAGCATCACGTAGAGTTTTTCTCAAATCTCTTTCTTCTGTTGGGAGTCTCTTTGGTGGGAGGCAATAACAAAAAAGATTTACTTGAGTGTCTAGAGGGGCTGATGCAATGTTGCAGTTGTCAGAGTTCCTCTATGCTGTAAAACTGCCCACTCGATGCATCACTGCAGTCCTTCAGAACACCAGATTTATAGTGATTGTGTATGTCATGTCTCAATAGTGTTATCCCAAGGGGAGTGTTAAACAAAAATTCATGCAAGTAACTTGAGATGGCTCTTGTCATCATCAGAAGTTGGGGGTAAAATGTTTTAACCTGCAAGTGTAAGTCTGCAATCCTGGAAAGCAGAGACCAGGATAATGCTTGGGTATACTTCTAATAATTGCAAGGAGGGGGTCAAACATTCAGAGCAAGCTTGAAAGATGAAGATACAACAATCTCAGACATCATCTTAAGCCCCCCCATGGAGTATCCCACTGTTATCTACCCTGAATGCTAACCTCCAACACCGCATATTTGCATTTCCCACTGTATCTGCAGAAGCAGTCTGGAGAACAAGGGATGAGGCTGCTCTATCCTGGAGCTGCTTCCCAGGAAAGTGATGCCATCCTCCTCTGTCTCACCCTTATTTTGGTGTGTGACCCCAAAAGAGTCACTTGAAATGTGGCAAAAGGTGAATTCTGTAAGAACCCCTTTCCTCTGAGAAGGCTGAAAAAGTTTTACCGCCTGGTTTAACTGAGGCTTTTGCTATCAGCTGGCATAACATGCAGCCTTTTCCTGCCTGGCAGTTGCAGACAGGGAATTGCTGATAGCCTGTCTGAAATCTGTCTCTTGCTCTGAGTTGACTCCAGAGCTACCTTGTCTGGAGCAGTTATAAGCTCTGGGAGATTTATATATTTAAAAAGGGGTGGGGGTGGGAAGAAAAAAGTCTGGCCTAACCTTGGAGTCCTATGGGACTGCAAGAGGAAGCAAACTGGAACCCATTTTCCTATTTCTTTCTTGACCTTATCCGAGAACAGCCAGCCTATCTGTAAGTGGCAACTGTGGAAAATGTGCTCTGGCCACTTGGTGTGAAAGATAGGCAAGACTCCTAAAAAATCTTCTCCGCAGCTTATCACCTTTCTGCTGGCTCCACAGCAAACTAGCGCCCTGGTGCAGAAGGAAACTGGCTGTCTGTAAGGCTGGACAGGGCCTCATCAACAACTGATAAGCTCCCTTGTGAACATTCAGGCTCTTTAGGGTTTACTGTCCTTTCAAATACCACAGAAGCTCTAGCTGGGCAGATTCATACACATACACATGTACGTGAGTGCAACAGTTTTGACGTCATGCATCTGGTTCTCTCTCACTGTTTTTGCTGTTTGAGGGATGCTTCTCCTATATCATTTGGATGTAAGTGCAATAGACCCGTGTAGCATGTTTTAAAAAGTTGGATTTAAAGATAATTCTCCTACCAGTTCCCTGGTCATAGTGCAAAACTGAAAATTCATCTTGCCATTGAAATAGTAGTAGGAATAGAAGAATTGAGGGGGTTCCCATTGTGGTTTTGGGACAGAAAATGTCCACAAAAAAATTTATGCCTGGAGATTGTTCAGAAGGTCAAGTTTATTTGAAACTGGGCCAGGGAAAGTGAGACAAGTGATTGTTCAAGATTCATTTTCTGCTATGATTTCAGTAAAAGCAGAGAAGTAGCACTACAAAGCACTCTTCTTCCGTGAAACAAGCCTGCCCACTTTGGGGAAAGCAGTTGTATAGCCAGTTGACTAAAAGCAATTAAGATATGTTGCTACATGAAAGGAGCAGAGAAGTGCAAGGAGACAGTAAAAACAGATGCCACATGCTGAAGTTCTGCTTTCTATTTTGAAAAGCAATTCTCTAAGAGAAGGCTTGATTTTGGCCATGCTGAAGCCTAAAGTGAGGTAAAAAGCAGCTCTGTTGCTTTGACAATACTTTAAATTCCCAATCTTTGGAGCTAACACTTTCAAACCAAAGTTTGCTTCACACTGAAGGCTTGCACAAATGGAGACACTTAGTGGACAAGTTTAAGTTATGGTTCATATGCATGACCACTGCAGCAATACAAAACTGTAGCAGACTGGAGCAAGGTGGGCAAGAGGGTTGGATGTCTCTGGGGGAGTCTGCTGAAAGCACTTTGACTTGATTGCTTTAAAACATAGTTAACACACAACGGATCTAATCTCAGCAAAGCCCAGAGCCTCAGGGTTTCTCTCTGCCGCTTGGCTAGGGAATTGTTTAGATCAATGTAACCTATAAATCTGAATAGCTAACAATTAAACCAACTCATTTCAATAAACAAGTAAACAAAGGCACAGTAAAACACATCCATTCCCCATAGGGCATTTTCAATGTTAGCTTGCCATTGCAACTGCAAAGCATCAGACCTCAGAAGCCTGATGCATTCAGATCCAGAAAATCCTAGCTGGGATAACCAGGTATATGATTTGTGCTGAAATAAGAGTATTTCTGTGCTTGAGAGACTGTAAACACTGTGTATGATTAGTTGTTAATGAACAGAACAAAAACATGGAAAAAGGGAAGAGAAGATCATTAGGTGAGGTGGAAACTCTCTTGGGCAAAGTTTAGTCTCAAAGACAGCAGTCTGCACACCAAGAATAGCACTGTAAAGGAAGACGACAAGGAATTGCTAGTTAGGGCTGGTATTGCAATGCCAACACTTCTTGTATGACTCTGGTAAGTAAAGCACATGTTGATCATGTCCTGGATTTTGGTTTTTCTTTTAAATCCACCCGCAAAAGTGATTGAAACATAAATGGCCATGTATTTATCCAATAGAATATGTACTAAAGAAGTTGGACGAAACACACTGTAATCACTGGATAAAATGGATCTGAAGCTGAACCGTTAGGGCAAAACTGCTGTTTACATCCCCCAGAAACCCTTGCTATTAGAAAAACAGTGAAATTAAAATTAAAATTATCCATGCTTTCACTGTAACAGAATCTAATACATTTTAAAATATGTGTGTGTGTATATATATATATATATATATATATATATATATATGGAATGCCATCACAAGAAATAAGGCAATTTAAGAAGGAATAGGAAGCTTAAGCTGTACCCGTCTGTACTATGCCCAAAAGGAATATAATGTATTTATACCACAAATTAAGTTAGTCAGTCTTAACAGGCGATCTTTTCAGACTTTTAGAAAGAGTTTGACTGTTTCAACTGTATAAAGAAGTAGAATACTAGATGTAGCTGTGTGAGCATATTGGGGTTTTTTCTATGTTGTGGTCTTTTTAACATTACACAAGATTTCTCTAAGTCTCAGAGTCTAAAGGTACTCCTGTGTCACATTAATATAAAATAACATCACACTGAATATCTTTATTTTACCTGGGGCTTTATAGGTTTAATTCAGAAAAAGGCTTGGCATCCTAGCATGCCTTCATTCCTTCAGATGACAAAATTAGTCTTACAATGACATCAGTGATGGGAAAAATATAAATTGAATGAGGGTAGAACAAGAAATCCCTTTTAATTCCGAGTTAAATAATCACCATACTTAAATTTTCTAGCTGCCAAAGGATCAAAAGTTGGTCCTTGTCTCCATGATTTCAATGGTGCATTTGTTTTCCTTGGTCACCACAAAAACTACCTGACAGGATCTGTTACTTGTTGTAATTACCTGGTGGTGGGAGCTTGGGTTCAACCCCTTCAAACTTACATTTAGTAGGACTCTCACCAGAAACCTCTGGGAAAACACTGGGAGAAAGACATAGTCTGTGTTTGAGGGTTGTGCAGCTGGCTTGGTGTTGCAGTGCTCTGTAATGCACAGTGTTGGTGGATACTCACTGGCAAGCACCATTTCCTAAAAATGTGTGGTCCCTCCATCCTCTTGGGACATGGGAAAATCTTTCTTGACAAACCTCCCATGGTCTCAGCCCTCCTGAGTGAGGGAGCTGCTCACCCTACAATGCACACCATACACTCCACATGGGCACATGGTCGTGCTGTGGGGCAACACAGGCAGGAAAAGGGGTTTGGATTCTCACTGCCATAGCTCCCTGCAAGACTTACTCTGATAATTGTGGTCATGTGCAATTCTTCAGCAAGTGTTTTGCTGGTTTTAATGGTAGAGGAGCTATGTGGTTTTTTTCAAGTCATGTTTTCTTCTTTCTCCCTATCATGAAAACTTCCAGCTTTGCATCTCTGCTCATTTTTCTCCTATGCATTCCCTACCTGGCATCTCTGTGGTCTGCTTCATGTAGAACAATAAAGTGGGAAAGGTAATTTAGGCTTCCAGAAAGCTTTGAGATCGCTTGTTATTACAACTATTTAGAGTTTCTTGTAGATGTTGGGAAGCATACTGCTATTCAATATAAATAGACATCTCTGACTCCCTCTCAGAGACAGCCTCATCAAATCAATTCCTATGAAGATTTTTAGGGGCAGTGAATTTTAAGGGCCTAGGGCCTTGGCTATGGATGTTCTGGATGAGCCTGGAAAGCGAGCTAAACTGTTGTGTTTGGTCCAGCTGCTGGGAAGAAAGCTGTCCCTCTCGTGATTCACTGTCCCACAGTGAGAATGGTGCTCTCTGAACTACAGAAAAAAAAAAGGATGAAAAAGTGAAGTTCAGCATTGCAAATTCCCCCTTCCCCATTCATTTTCCCCCCAGCTGGGCAACAGCATGTGGAGAAGCTGTGAATTTCTCCTCAGGCTATCAAACTACTCCACTTCTCCCTTTGGACCAGTTACAACATTTATGAAGGCTGTAGTTTTATAGAAGAAAACTGTCTTGCTTCCTTAATGAGAGTGATCACTGTGTCTGCTGCTTTTTAAGAATACAATAACTTATTATGTTAAGCCTGTAGGATACTTTTTTGGCTAGAGAGATGTTGCATACTGCAGACATCTGACTGATTTCTGTGGTGTCCTGCCTGGTGTCAGGAATGATGAGGATCTGCTGTTTCAGAGAGAAAAGCACTGCTGAAACCGGATGGATATGTCAGCATAGAAACGCTGTAAAGCAGGGCTTTAACCAGAGTCCACTGAGCAGTCCCACTGGTTTTAATCACACTCAGAGGACTTTATCTAACATCCTTTGAAGCAGATGACTCTTCCTACTGAAATGAATTCATGCATAGTTGTATTTGTGTGAGACTAACACAGGCCTGCATGATATAAAGTGAAGCAAAACATCATAGACATCTCCATTACCCCTCAAAAGCAGACCTAGTAATAGGAATTAGTAACTCTAATATCTAAACTGTACTAGGAGCAGGGTCTATCCTTTCCTCTGTGTCTGCACAGCCCCTTCCTTGATGAGTGTCAGCCCCAAAGGGCAGGCATATGTGACAGTGCTCTGCCAGGGGTGTCAGGACTGTAAGAAACAAGAACTAAGAAGAACTAAGGGTCTGTATTCTACCCTTCTTCCGTTGCCTCTCTCTTTTCCCCTCAGCCATGTCAGGAGGAACTCAAAGGCTTTGATTGTGGGGTATATTCCATTTTCATTGTTATGGGCATGCGATTGCAAGTGGGAGTGTTTAAGGTTTTTTGGTATCCCTGGTTCATTTCTCCAGACAAAATGTGGAATCCTTGAAAGAACCGGACAAAATGTTGGAGGGGTTCAAAGAAGACAAGTGACCCTCAGCTTGCTGTCTCTTGGCAGAGCTTTTCCCTGGGGTACAAGAGGTCATTGCAGTATTTTGCTGTTGCTTGGCTCTGCTTTAACATACTCTGTATGTTTTTCTTATGTAGAGTAATGACAGTGAAAGATAATGGTTCATTTTTCAGTGTTTTACCATACACAGACTCCAGCCAAAACCAGCCTGGTAATGGACAGAGGGAAAGTAGTTGGTCAAGGTGCATGGTGAACCAGATTTTTTTGGCGTCATTGCTTTCAAGAAGTTTGTTTTTTTCACAGAGCTGGAGGGCATGATCTTAGGAGTACTGCATCATAGTCCTGGCAGAGCATGGGCAGATGACCTCTGCTTACTGGCCCAGCCTCACTGGGGTGAAGGTATCTGTTCATCAAAGATGGGTTGGGCTACCTGTAAGCCATCCTGCACTGTAGTCCCTACTTGCTCCTCCCTAAAATACCTATGGCTCCTGGAAAGAAGATGCAGAGTAGGAACAGGACATCTGTGGAGATGCAGAGCAAGTCAGTGACCTCATGCACAGGGTAAGTGACCAAATGTAGAGCATAATTAGAGATTTAGGAAAGTCCCCAGCTGCTGCCATTCCCATGCCATGGTCCTGTGAGAAGCTCAGCTATTTCCTCCCTCTTCCTATCCTTCCTCTCATTTTTTTGCTCATTCAGAGCAAGAGGTGGGAACCAGAATAAATAACTCTTGACCTTACCAGTCCAGTGCTAATAACAACAGAAATGGTAGGTCAGGCCAGCTGACACCCTATGTGATTTCAGGTAAGTTTGAAGCCTTTGTATATAGGAGTTGGACTGGGAGAGGCATCCTCCCTGAGGATATGTCTTTTTAAAATACCTGGTGCTAGAAGGAATGTGGTGTGCTCTGAAGGCAACATGCCTTGGCTGCTCTGAAACATTTTTATGAGGCCTGGGATAAATCAGCTCTGGAAAGTATGAGTTAGCAGTAATCAGAAGAGGGAGGGAGTTTTATCCAGGATGTGGGAATCACAGACTGCAGTCTTACTAATGCAGCAATAACGTGCCAAAGGAGATTTCTATGGGTCCCACAATGTTGGTGCTTTAGTCTCTCTGCAGAGGAAAGGCAGCACACGGCCCTGGAATCATCAGGGCTTGGTGGAAAGTCTGCCCCATTGAGGAGGAGGGCTCCCTGACTTGGGTTGGAGACTGTGAGGCTGATGCACTGGACTAACTGGGTTCATTGCTGAAAGAGTCAATGGGGGCAGTAGGAAACATCAGACAGCAGTGAGGGAGAAGGAGGGTCAGCAGGGGGAAAGGAGTGGTGGCAGTTGTCCAGATTCCAACTATAAAACCAGCTGCATTCACATAAATCCACAAATTGTTTTGTTCTTAGTATATTGTGCAAATACTCAAAATATAATGATGCTGTCTTGGCTCTGTTGGAATATTGACTGCCAGGGATGAAAATTTTGGGGTCTACAAGGAACCTTGATTTATGTTTTTGAAGATTTATGGGTGCTGCCCAGCCAAGAAATCCCACACCCTCCTTGGGGCACCTTGTCCCTCTTGTGTCATGGAATGTGCATTGGTTGCAGTGTTAGGAGAGCATGGCTGATGATGAGGGTGCTTGCTGCAGAGGGGAGAGACCTCTCTGGTGGTGTCTGCACTAGCTTCTCTAATGCCTGATGTGCCAAGTTTTACTGAGAGAGCAAGAGCTGCCTTTATAGAGTAGTTCAGGCCTTGATGCCAGGGACTGCAATCTAGTTTACCCATTCCCATTGCTCATGGAGGGATCCAGCAGGAACTGCTGGTCCTTGGGCTTCCACTTCCTTGGGCTTCGTCCTTCTCCAAACTTCTCACTGAAGTTTACCCTCAAACTGCCTGTTCCTGGGGCTTGGAGTTTGAGTGCTCTGGGTCATCCTGTAGTACAAAACCCTGAAAGTTAGTGGATCCAGAACTGTATGCACCTAGGAAAAGTAAAAGAACTCCAGCTGCAAGCCTGATACCCAACACGGGATGAAGGCCCCCATGTGCATTTGTAGCCAGCCATGCCGAAATGCAGCTAGGACCTCTGAAAAAACAGTGTGATCACGTACTCAGGGAACTATCAGGGAAAGCAAGCTGTGGCAATAATGTTTGGAAAACACTCCAGGATGAAAGACATGCTGCAGATTAGGTATCTAATCAATCTGTGTTTCTACACTGAGGCCATCGTCTCAGGCCCCATTTTTTAACAAGCTGAAAGATCAGTGGATGCTTCAGGTAAATCCCCAGTCTCTTTGCTATAACTCTATGGATTTTAATTTTATTTCCTTTCTTGTTAGTGGCAAGGAAAACTGTATTAATTCTATGTACATGATGCTGAACTAGATTCCTGGTGAGATAAACCCCCATGGTTTCAGTGATATGGGCCAGCTGAGGATTTGGTCTGCCATTTAGCAAGTTTTTATGTGAAAGTATTATTTGGAAATGTCCTTTGATATTTCCCCTGGTGCTGAGCACATTACATAGCAGGAGTTATCTGAAGATTACAGCTGAAGTCAGGATTTTTGTGCAAGGCTTACAGCTGTCCTGTTTCTTGCACAGTATAAAATGCATCTGCATCCTTTTAGGTTTGGAGCAAATGTAGGCTTTATTGGAAAACATTGTCCATGCTCGAGGGGAAGCCACTGGGGACAAGGAGATTTCTGCTCGTGTAATGATTTTGACATGTCAGAATTACAATTCTATCAGTTTTGGCGAGCATGACTCTGACTGGTGGTGACTGGAAGTGGAACATGATAATTGTAAGGAAAAGGCCTGGAACCCAACAAAATACAGGCAGGGGTGACAGGCAGCCATATGGGATGGGGCAGGATGAGGACATGGACACACTCCCCACCAGCATGCAGGATTTAAGAGGAAGAAGAGTTGATAAATTGGCTGCAGGCCCACCAGTCAGGGCTGCCAGTGTCAAAATGAATGGCAAAATAAATATTTTGGCATGTGCACATGTCTCCCTGGCCTGGAAAAAGCCCACAGGGATTTATATTAGGGGTGAAGTTAATACAATTTTTTTGAACATACTAACTCTAGAGCACAAATAACATCTTCAGGTATAAGCACAGTTGTATTTACTCAGTAGCCATCTCACATGTAAAATGACTGAAGGATAAAGGCAAGTGACTGGTATTAGTCAAGCAATATCACCTTATTCCTTTTAAAGTCCTCTGTGTTTTGTTCCTTTGGCTTTAAAAAAGCACATTTTAAGATCTCCTTGCTAAAGACCCATAAATTACTTAAGCAAGGTCACATGAATGTGGTTCTTTGCATGTTAAAGTGGTTGCAAAATAAGCATCTTCAGACCATAAATATGTGAGTTTAGGCTCATCTTGTCTGAATCTTAGACCACACAAGACCTAGGACACTCTGTAAAACTACCAATATTTACATATTAAATAGACAGTCAGTAGCCACAAAGAGTAAGTGGCATAACTTAAACCAGTGAGCCAAACATCAAGCTCAGTCAAAATAAAGAATGAATTTCTACAAGGCTCTGTTAGTGAAATTTCAAGGGCAAGAACAGATCTTAGTTCTTAGATCAAAGCTGATGCCCTCCTCTTCTGGAATTATAAACTTTGTAGTTAAAAGAAGTTTTGGAAGGTATTTATCACATTACCTTCTGCATGTCAGCATTATACATTGCTAACAAAGTATATATGAGATGGACTAAACCTTGAAGGAGTTGTCAGTAAATGAGGAATTTTAATTGAATGTGGATTTTTCTTGTTTGATTCAGTGGCAATTCATATTTGACCTGGCAGTCTGACATCTTTATCTGTGAGTTGAAGTAAAACCATAATCTGGAGATAAGGCAAAGATTACCTGAATGGTAAAATCAGGATGACTAAGCAGTGATATAAACTGGTCTGAAAGACTTGGTAAGTATAGCCCTGTGAAATGAAGTGGTACAGTTAAAATACCAGTTTGTATGCCTTAGAACATAAAATATAGCCCTCATCTACAAGAAAGGAGGCTGAATTCTTAAAACCAAGAGGCTATACTGGCTATATTGGACCAGAAGAAAAGCAGGGGATTGCAGCACAATACTCCAGTTCTCTTTGCAGTAATGTTTACATGAATAAAGAGGTTGCAGAGCTCTGAATTTGTCTGTAGCTGGAACTGGTGAGAACGATCCTGGAATACTGCAGTTTCAGCAAGTTCTGCTTGTGGAGTGTATACCCAGAGAGCACAGAAACAGCGATAAAACAGAACCAAAAGTTGGAGAGAAATCACTTAGATAGAGCTTCTTATGCATGTTTACCCTCTGTAAATGTCCTCCAGAGAGGCATCTTCACTGGAAGCGAAGGCTGAACAGCAAAGAAATTTACAGTCCACTGAAGCGAAACATAACCTGAATCTGTGGCTGGAAGCTGAAGCTGGACAAATTAAGCTGAAAATAACATACATTTTTATTACAGTGAGTCTAATCACTTGAATGCACTAATGGGGAGAGGGTGGATTCTTTGGCTCCTAAAGTCTTTACATCCAGACGGATGCCTTTCTGGAGATAGTCTTTAGCAAAACACAATTTATTGGACTCGATGCAAAGGTAACTTGGTGAAATGTAATGACCTGTGATATATAGCAGGTCAGACTGCATAACAGAGTGGCCCCTCCTAGCTTGGAGCATTACAAATCTATGAACACTTAAACTTTAGGAAATTATGACAGCAAGCTGTAATATTTTTCTCTGCTGAGATTTCTCCAAAGCTCCAAAATAAATCATTATATACAAACCAGCACTGATTTTTTTTTTTTTTGAGCTATGATGGGGATTTTTATCTTGTTTTTGGAAGAACAGTTTATAAGGTTTTCTTTTCCTTTTTTTAAATACAGTTAGGAGGCTCTAACACTAAACCTTTCAAAGAATAGGGAGATTTCTTATGTTGTACCTGAGGCCTCACTGAGCTGTGTAACTTCATTATATTTGGCTTCTCAAAACATTTCCCATAGCAATTTGCACTTTCCACATACCCTGATATCGGCTTTAACTTTACCACACTGTTGGCTGTCCATCCACTATCACAAAATTTATACAAAATATAAGGTTTTGACAAAGCAAGCTGACACAAGAACCCTATTCTCATGAGAGGTAGCTGTTAATCTACACACTTCTCACAACAGGAGCTGGGCTCAGGAATTGTCTTTCACGTGCTTTACCTCCTCATTTGAAGGGGATAGTTTTGCATTATCACTAGAGCTGTCTCAGAAGCAGGTCTTTATGCAGCGTCTCTTGGAAGATTCTGTGGGGAAGAAGGGATGCTGGGTATAAGTTAAAAAGAAGGTATTTGAGTCCCTTGTTGAGGAAGCAAGTGCTAAACTTTAAACAGGTGCTGAAGTCCATCAATGTAAAATAAATAAATGATCTGTGGAAACACTGCAGCATATCCTTAAACACAGCCCTGTGCTGCCAGTTCTAATGAGTTACAGCTTCAGGCTACGGAAGTACTTGAGGAGCTGTGTAATCCAAAGTGCAGGAGAAGTCCCTTGACTTTAATGGGATGGTTTGTGTATTCAAAGCCATCCTCCTCCTAAGTGCAGAACTGGAATAAAGTGCTCTGAAAAGCAAAAAGAAGCAAACTGGGGGGGGGAGTGTGGTGAGCACACACCACTTAATTTGTTAGTGTTTATTAATCACAGCAAATAGATCCACAGGTCTTGGGAAGGATGGAGAAGTATGAGGTTTTCAGGTGTGATTTTCTTTGGGGAAGGTTGGGGGTGTTTTTAGAGGAGGAAAAAAAAAAAGGAAAACCAACTCAAATTTAAACACTTCACAGCAGTTCAGGAATAAATAAAATCCTAAATCTTAACCTGGTAGAAACTAAAAGGAGCTTGCCTGAGATATTCAATGATTTTACTCTAAGCAGGGAATGAGCTGTCTCCTAACTCCTTAGGCCATGGATTGATGGTTGTTTGGTTTGTTGCTAAAGAGGCAACTGTTGTTGATTCAATTGTTGTAATTCTTCCCTTGTTTCTCCCCTCTCAACCCTATACTTAATGCAATTATTTAAAAAGAAAAAAAAAGTAAAAGAAAGTTTGGCTTTGTTTTCTTTACTTTTTTTTTTTCTTTCTTTTTTTTTTTTTTTCAGAGATTATTACTCCTAACAGTGCCTTAACATAATCTCACAGCTGACTGAACACTACCCTCTGACCTTTCTTTCCTTGGGGACAAACTCAGGTTTAATTGACATTTGTGTCTGTGAGCTCTGCTGAGGAGAGATTAGCAGTGGCTTAGCTAATTAGTATTTAAATGTTCACTAATGTTCCAGTGGATTTGTCAATTACAGTCTTATTAAAAATTGATGCAAAGATTTCAATTTTTGGAAAGAAATTAGCAACGTCAGAGCTGATTCAATTTTTTCCAGAGGATTAAAGAAAAAATCGAATCTGCTATTATGATCTTTTCAGTCATACAAGAAGACAAGGAAAATATTTATAATTGTAAATGGCCCGTATGTTTTTCAACATGCAAATACGTTCAATTCTTGTTGCTGGGTTGAAAAATTTGAGGATGCACAAGCTCTCATTAGGACAATTTGGAAATATTCACACTGTAATTAGATGTGCTGATGTTCTACTCTCCCAACAAAGCCTTTGCAGTTTGAAATACTAAAAGAATCTTCCAGACAAATTTAACATAGGACATTAGAATAGCTCCACTGGTCATACAGGATATCAATCTCTTTAGAGTTGCCCATGGTGTACATGACACACATTTCACCCAGCATACTGAGTGTGATCTGTAATAATTTTTAGTCAAAGAGTTCCAATTTCAAATTAAATCCACAGTTTATACAGTAAATGATGAAGGCAGCTTCTGACTGTAGAAAATCTTTAAATGATCAAAATTGGGGCCCTTTGTTATAAGCTGAAATCTTTGTTCTGACCTGGTGAATGAGGGAAGATAACATAATAACATAAACTTGCTTAGAACCAAACTTCTTCTAACCCTTTTCCACTAACGTCTTTCAGCACACAGAGCAAGTATGCAAATATATTAGATTTGGATCTAAGTTTGAAATTTGGTGCCCTAAAGACAGACTTTAAAGAGATTTCAGAAGCCATTGATTTAACCTAAATATACTTGACTTTTTTATTTTTTCATCCAAACATGCTAAGGTATTACAACAACCCAGCAGGTATTGTGTGTTAGGAGTTTCAGCCACTTTTAGGAGTTGCACACCTTCTGCAAATGACGCTAGTTTATTTGGAAATGTAACTAAATGTGGATCTGGGTGCTCAGGAAATATTAGGAAATGTTTTCATGTGCATTAAATATTCAAGAATACTGGCATGATGGGGAAGCCCAAGTTCATTGACCTTCCATGACAGGTCTAATTTGAGCAGTGTGAATGTACGATTATTTTGGGGTGGAGTTTTTCTGCTGATAATTTAAAAAGGAATTGATCTATATTAGCGCAAATTACTTTTTTCCCTGTCTAATGAACAACTAAGAAAAGATGCTTTGGATTGAACTAGTGATGAGAGTGTTTTTAGGTTTACCTGAAAAAAAAGTTACATTTCATTTTCAGATGCTTTATTTAAACTTGAGAAGAGGTTGTCCACAGTTTCAGAACAACACACATACTTTCAGTGTTCTCTTTTCTGAAGCACTTAGAAACTAATACCAATCTCAGAATTATTGTAATTTACCCAGCTACTTTTCTTATGGTATTTTTCCTTGATAAACTCTTTTTTTCTGAGAACCTGTGTCTCTTTTGGAAAGGGGCTGTAAATTCATAAGTGCCTACATGGTTTCCAGTCATTCCTACCACCCCTGAGTCTGATGCCATGGTGCAGACACATCAACTCATTTGGGTCCTAAGGGTCAGTAGATCGCTTTCCAATGAATCTCGTTGGAGATCTCATTAGAATAGAGGTGTTTTCACTGAATGTATTAGGGGAAATTCTTGAACTTCAACAAAGGAAGTAGGAATCACATGAGCTCCTTTTCTCACATCTAAGCAATGGTTTATAATGGCAATTATCTCCTTCCATCTCTTCTCCCACCCACCACTATTTCAGTGTCCTTTCCCCCCACTCCTCTTCACCCCTATCTCATGGCCTCCTTCAGGAAGGACAGCAGGCTCAGGCCCAGGGGATGCATCAGCAGGGGTGTCAGTAGCACATGGTGGAGTGCAGACCTAGGCAGACCCAGCCCTGCATTACTAAAACTCTCTGTGGTCCCTGACTGAAGAGATACTCGGCTCTGTCCTTCCTAAAACATCCCCCAGCAAACCAAGAGCCATTAGTTACAGTTATCAGGGAAAGAGTTTTGGTGCTGAGTTTGAGAAAATAAACTGGAGACATGGGGTGAGCAAATTCACCTCTGCATCCTACGGGGCTGTCTGGCATCAAAAGGTCCTGGCCCTTCTGCTGGAAAATGGATGTCTGAGGTAGTCCCAGGACATTGCCCTGCCTCCTCCAAGCCCTGATACTGTGGGTGTTAGAAAAAAGCCTTGATAGGGGGAAACATAAACAGATAAAGACATCTGGGGACTGTAGCCAGCAACTGTATTCTGGCACCATGAGCCAAACCGCAGCCTTGACACTGACAGGGAGATATTTGCTGGTGTCACTGCTCAGCAGGAAGAACCCAAGGAGGCAAGAATCTCCCATCTCCACCAGTTGCTGGAGAATGGGAGCAGGGGCAGTGGCATCTCTAGTTAGCAGTCCGAACAGATTTTGGGGAGGGAGAGGACACCAACACCGGGCTGTGGCTCCAATCAGAGTCATCAAAGGGACATGACCCATCCCCATATTCACATGCTACTTCCTGGTACTGTGAGTGCCAGGGAAGAGAACACTGCTAGCACATCCCAGCAGTATCTATGGGGTTGGTGGGATGTCACATTGCACCCAGAGCCAGCTGCTGGCAGAGGAAAGTTAGCAGGATGGAGCAGGGAATCCTGACCCCCTGCCAGAAACCCATCTCAGCTTATCAAGGCACCATATGGTAAGGAAAATATGGTGTCAGTTGTTGGGGAGAAACTCTGTGTGGCCAAAATGGAAATAAATAGAAATAGAACAATTTCCTGTACTAAACTGATACTTCTTGAGGACAGGTAAGAAGGAAGGAACCAGACTGATTTTGGTTTGTTACTCCTTTTGTAAACACATTTGCTGACAGTAGCAGGGTATGTAATGTCTGTCTCTACTTGATTGGCATATCTGTTCTGCTCATTGCCTTATGAAATAATACATACTCATTGTAATTCCTTTCATCTTGGCTTTTTTTTTAAATTGAGGGGCCAACATGGTCTTGCTGAAAATACAGGATACAGCTATTTTTGTTAAAATTGTATGTTGAGGGAAATGAACAATGAAAGCAGTATCCCAGTTGTTAAAAGCCAGATTTTTTTTAGATTGTTTTGTCATCTTCATTCCCCAGAATATTTGTAGTACAGGGAGAGTCAGTCCACTTCCAGGCTTCTTGCATAATGTAATGTCTTGCCCCTAAAGCTTTGTTGATAAGAGATGATTGGCCAGGGTTTGTAACAGTCCTCCAAGAAATGGGTCACTTTATCCCAAGACTGGGCAGGAGGGGGATGACAGCTGCATGAGGCAGCTCATCTGCACTTCCAGAGGAAATGCATAAAGCCAAATTTTTAACTTATGAATAAAACCAGTAAGTATCCATGTAGCCTAAATCTGAGATAATACTCGACTCCAAAAAGAAAATACAGTAAGAATCTATTGAATTAAGTGCCAAAATGTGTGTAGTACTAACTTGCTAATTTAACTGATACATTTTTAAATGTCCTGCCCAATCCTTTTTAACAGTTGAAAGTTTTGGTTTTTGGTTCTACCAGGATATGGGAAACATATTGCCCAGGTCAATCTGCTTCCGTCAGCTATCAGGTAACACATGCAATCAAAAAACAAGCATTATCCTGGTCTATGGAATTAAAGGAAAAGGGTGAAAAGACAAAATATTCCTTTCTACATTTCAGTGAAACATAATATATATGTTTAATCATCTTCTTTTAAATACAAAAGCGAGCATATTTTGTTTTGTGAAGTCAAAGGAGAAAGCAGATAAGCTAAGGAAAGGATAACTGACAGATAGGCATCAGCATCATCTTCATTTTTGAACAAATAAGAATTTTAAGTTACATTGAAACAAACCTGAAGTCACTTCTATTCACTGAAAGTCCAGACTAAAGCACACTGAAGTTGTAAACCCCCCTTCAAATAAATTGGCTCGCAGTTGAAGAAGGCTTCTTATTTTAAATGAAAGTTATAAAATCCTCCTGAAACAGAAACTTGACCAGGGAGATTTGGGTGCACTGAAATGTGTGAGTGGCCCAGCAGTGGGCTTTTGTGTATGGAAGGTGGGCAGCCCCATCCCTGACACACAGCTGCCTGTGCACGTGTGCTCCAAGTGCAGGGTGCTGCATGGAAACACCGACTGCAACCAGATGGTGAGGGGATGAAAGCTCATAAATGATGCCAGTATTTTAGATAATTTCACTGAGGGTTTCTGCTTGGCTGAAGGCACAAGGAAACTCTCTTGCTCAGTGTTTTGCACAGCCAAGTGTTAAATCACTTTATATCAGAGCTGAACCTCAACCTCATCGCCGTTAATCTTCTTGATTGGTTAAGTCTTTGCTTTCTGTCAGAAAATCTGAAATCTGAGTGTCAACGATCAGCACATGAAGCCTTTCCAGTAGTGCCCCCCCTTTTCCACCCCTTTTCCCCCGCTGCTCAAGGGAGAGAGCACTCACTGTTTGCCAACTGTACAGCCAGCCTGAGCTGCAGGTATAGCCTTCTAATACTTACCCCCAAACTAATGGGGCTTTTTGCTCATGTACTCATTATTCACCTGCATAAAGTAACAGTGGCTGGGAAAATCACAGATTTCCTTGTGTATTTGAATGTATCAGTCCTGAGAATCTAGCATCCTTGTGAAATGGGAACAGTGCTATGAGGAGAAATCAGTCTTAAATCACAAAAGGTCAAATGCAATTCCAGGTTCTATTTGTAAGTCACTGACAGTATCTACCTTTTCATCAAAAGCAAAATCCTGTTCTTTCATGAACAAGACCTGGTTTGAGCTCCTAGGTAAATGGCCAGCCTTGGCATTAACAGATATCATCCCTACACTGTGGAGTCACTGCTGCAACCATCCTAGGAGCTATACTGTGGGTGAAAGTCTCCTCTCTGCCCACCATGCACTGCCTAACACTTCATTCATCCTCAAAGCAACCCATGCAGGGCACCCAGACTTCCTCCCAGAGAACATAACCATAGCAAACACCTGCCTGTGCTGTCGGTCTTGCTTCCTAACTGCAGAGGAAGTGATAGTCAACGAATTAAAAAGATGTTTTATTCTTATATCAGAATTCATGCCTTCTTGTCCATCAAGCCTCTTAGCCAGCCTCTTTGTGACTTAAGCATGATGTCTGACTGGTACCTTAGTCACAGGGTATTATTTCAGTTTTCTAATTGAATCATGAAAAGATTTATCAAATGAAAAAGGAATAATGAAAAAAAGGCAGGGTGATGCATGAACAGGCAAATGAATATGGACATTAGGAAGATTAATAGACATGTCTCAACTACTCATATCAACAAAACTTCGGTGGTGTAAACAGACCATTAGCAAATAAAAGCAGGATGCTAAAAAGGTTAAAGGGGGCAGCCACTCAGAAATCTAATGAATATTTGGAAGCAAGGTTTTCCAACCTGGAAAAACAGGCTGTGGAAAAGCATCTACTCCCAGCACACAGCAAGACTCTCTGGGACCATTCTTGTGATGTGCAGATGTGTGAGATTCACTGAATGCAGAAATTCATCTCTGGGATCACTGCGTAGTGATGATCCTAGTTTGAACTACAGTCACTTCACTGGTGCCTCGGTAAATAAGGCTGCCAGAAAACTTACTCACACAGTGTGCACACAGCATGTGCCACTGTGGACCCTTTGTGGCAGCTTGGATCTGACAGAACCACAGCAGAGATTTTGCAGAGAAGCTTCACCCGAATTTGGAAGGCATGCTTCTGGTTAAAGCTGGGCTATTTCATGCAGAGGATAATGTTTGCACTGAATGTCAATGTGCATTTTTGGTTTGGTCAGGATAATGCCTAGCCAGTGACCTTATTCAGCCCCAATTAGCTGATAACTGCCAGCCAGTCACATTCTTCATTGTTAGGAGTGAACAAGGCAATCATGGGAGAAAGGTAGCAATAATAGGAGCAGCTAATTAGACTGTGCGTGGTGCACAAGGCAAAGAAAGGAGGAAGAGGGATGTGAGAGTTCTTAGATGGTCTGGCTGCCAGCTGAAGTAAGGATCTGGAGCCCAGGACATAAGCATAAGGCTCAGATCAAGGTTCAACTCCCTCAGCTTTTACAGCCTTCTCTCCCAAGCCCTTTGAGCGCATTTATGTCTTGCAGCACAGCACCCTTGCAGCTCAGCTGAGATAGGCACCATCCTCATGACACAACAGACAGGTGTTGTGCCAGCTGTAGTCCCAGAAGGACAGTGGACGGGTGATTGCAGTGCCCTTCCTGACCCCACTGCTCCATTCCTGGAGAAGGCGCTGGTACTTCACTTTGCCAGCAACAACCCAGTCTTCTTACACTAGTTCCCTTTTCCCTGAGCAGTGGTGGATTCCAAGGACAACAGGGAGATGTGGACCTCAGGTATTTTAGGGAGATAATAGAAAAGCGACATGTTTTGTGGGAGCCCATTCTAGCACCTTCAAGAGATCACAATCATTTACACTGGAAAAACTTTTAGATCACAGAGTCCAGCTGCTGACCTAGACCACCACTAAACCACATCTCTATGTGTTAGAGTTCCCTTGGGGACTTTGTGCCCACAGAAGTTTAGTATCAGGACCACTGATACGCAGATTGAAAAAACCTTCTTTCTGAAACACTCTTTTAGAGGTATTTTTCTCTATTAAATATAGGATCTGTAGAAGAGCAAAGCATCATTTAGAGAACTTGAGGGAATTCTTCGTATACTGCCAAGATTTCCAGATGAGGGGAAATATTTTCCTTTAATCCTATTGCCATATCCAGGCCTTATACTTCCTGCGCAGTCATTCCAATTCCAGTTTGTTGTATGTCACTCAGGAGAAAAATGTATACTTATTCCAGTTTAATTGTGCCTACAAAAATACTCAATCACGGTAGAATAATCCTACTGAAACCATGAGGTTGCCAACATTTCCTTACCTGCAGACTTTTTTGTGTGCCTGAAAGAAAGTCATTAACATGGCATTTTAAAAAATGTTTGCTGTGGGCTATACCCTGCTTTCACTAACCCTCCTAAAAATCTAGCAATTTCTATTAAAGTCGCTAGAGTTGACCTGGACTTTCATATAGGTTGAATAATGAAATTTGACCCTCTGCATCTATAGGAAATGTGTTTTTCCATGTTCTTCTTCAGGGAAACCATGTTTCCTGAATTGGATGGTGGATATTCCAGGCAATTATTGATTTGAGCAGGTACAAATCAGTGCATCATAAGAGGGTGGGGATCCAGCCTAGAAAACCCTGATAGTTTGAATTGCAGGGAGGCAGGGAATTTATGAAAGCCTGCAGAGGCAGTTGTTGGAGGGGATCCCTGATTTTAGCAGAGAACTCAGGGCATTACTGTGAGACAGATACAATAAAGTGTAAGTCGTTAGGCAGAGAAGATAAAGCACCACTTAAGGGAACCACTGACAGATGGGAGTGTGGCTCTGCAGTTCTGAGCAGGGAGAGGCTTGGGTACTTGCCCCTTCTGCCGCTGAACCTCCTCACAATGCTTGGAGAATAAAAGCCTCATGGCATAATGGTGGTGGTGATGACAAGGGTAATAAGGCTCATGATAATAAGGACAAGCAGGGTTTCCATTTCCATTACCAGAGCAATCGATTGGAGCTTAAGGGTTTTTTCTGCTTTTTTTTTTTTTTTTTTTTTTTGTCGTCTAAAGCAAGTTCTGTAAGGGCTGCAAGATAAAACCCTGAAAAAGGCCTTTAAAAAGGTCTTTGGGAGCAGTGTGGAATTTTAAAATCTAATCTGTAATTTAAAGAATGAAAACTAATATAATTGGTGTACAGTCTGTTTCCATTAGGAGCAAGATACTGCTGGGTTCTTTCCTCTCAACATAGGCTGGATTAATCATATAGGTGAACTATTTTTTTTTGTAGTTCCCCTCCCTAGGGCATCTGCAGAGTAACGGATGCAGCTTTTGGCCCATTATACACACACATATTTTGCTCTCCGGAATGGAGAGAAAAGCAGCTGGTTCAACAGAGGTAGTTTTAAAACTATGATGGTCTCAAAGCTGCCTACATGCTTGAGAGGTGGTGGCACCTTGCTGCTCCCAGGAGATATAGGCTGCAGCACTGGGTGGCCCCTTGGCACAGAGGGGTGGTGTGATGCCCCCAAATCCCCACCACACTCCTTTGCCAACACCTGCCACAACTGACCACTGCAAACAGATAAATCAGCCTGGGCTGGCCTCAGCTGGAGTCTGTGCCAGCAAAGTGAGGTAGGGACTGCAAGGGGAAGAGGTGCTGCATGATTCCTGGGGCCATAGAAGCAGACAGGGGTTATCCTGGAGGGGCTGCTGGCAGGGGAGTTGGAGTGAGGTGGGGGTGGGGTAATAACCTGGCTTCTGCTCAAGGTAAAACCACCTCTTTCCCTACCAGGAGCTTGGAGCCAAGGCTGAAACTGAAGTGCTAAAGAAATAATCCTTGCCCAGAGCAGTTGGCTTTGTTTCAGGATTGAAACTGGGAGTCAAAGATGTTTTTATGTCAAGACTTGCTTGAAATCTCTCACTGTGGTCCGTTTATTTCAGTCTGTGGCTGCTGGGGTTGCAGTTCAGATGGGTAATGATATTTTGGAGCTTGAGGACAAACTTCACTTCCTAATCAAAATGTCTCCTCTGTGCTCTACTGCCTGTTGCTCATGGCTGTGAGACGCCTCAGATGATGCTTTCATACATTGCAACGTTTTGAGTGTCACACAACAAGCAGTTGTAAGCTGTATCTTGTGGGAGTTTGTTAAGGATGCAACTTGCTATTTCTTCTCAAGAACATGACATGGCCATCAGTCAGGTGTCCATGCAGACGACATTCTATCCAGAGGAGAAAATCAGTAACTATTACGTATTTTAACTCCCTCACACCATCAGCTGACCAAATTGTATCTGGAACAGTAAACCTCAAGCAGATGAAATAAAGGAGAAGGAGCAAATTATTTGCTAAGTAAGTATCACATTAAAATAAGTATCTTAAGGCCTGTAGTTCAAGAAGGACTGGGCAGATGTAATAAATATTTGGTCGCGTGGGATTTTTCCCAGCACTGAGTAAAAAGAGTGCTTAGCAGATGAGAGAGAAAAGCCAAGAGCAAAGAAGGGTATGGTAGCAATCTTGCACAGACAAATACAAATTTTGTCCCTAAAAAAAACAATCTGACATGAAACTGGAACCCTTGCTTCCATTAAAATCCAATAACATAGTCATTCCTCCATCAGTTGGATGTCCCTGGAAATCTCAAGCTGAGGTGTTTTATTGAAACCACTTCTGCACATCAACAATATGTTTTTTGCAGTGCTCATTACACCCCCACTTTTGCAACATGTTATTTTTTCCCCCTCTATGAAACTGTGACTTAATGCAAAGTAATGGCATGTCAAAGGCAAATTTACAGCCCCCGTCTCGAATGCAATGCTGAGTCTCCTGTCATGCGTGGAATGTAATTACCATTAAGGCTGAAAAATGAGGGAGATGAACAGTAGTGGCAGTTTTTCTCAAGTTTACATAAACACTGGCTGCAAGAAGAGGGCAGGAACATTAAAATCAAAGAGTTCCTGTCACATCAGTGCTTTAAATCTCTAAGCGGCTCCTTGAAAATCATCTGGCCTCGGTGAACACAAACAACCGATAAAAGCTTCAGTTAAGGTCTGCTCTTATCTGCTAATTTCAGGGCAGTCTTGCCCTTTACCCACAGTCCCTAGGAAAGTAGTCATTTTGGCACTTTCTCTTGGCTTGCTAAACTCTCTGCCATGGCAATAATAATAACTAGCTGGAAAATAAGTAAAAATGGGGTTGAAGATGTTCGAAGAGGAAATCCCTGTATCACTCACTGAGGACTCGTGGGGAAACACTCTGTGTGCTTTACCAATGTATCCTTACAGTTAAAGACTGGGCGATGGAGAGTACCACTCCTCTCATTCCTGCGGCTGGGTGCAGAGCAAGCCCTAAGCCTGACCCAAAATTTCACAGAAATGTGGGCAGCATCTCTCTCCCACCAGTTCCCGCTGAATCTGCAGGGTTTATCTCCTACTGGCAGCGCCAGGAACCAGGAATGCCTTGGGAAGAAGGAAGCGGCAAAGGTGTTTTAAGCCTTTTCTCCCCCGCCCCCCAATTGTGGGGATAGTTCTTTCCCTGACTTGTGCCGAGTTAACAGCCAAACACAAGCCCGCAGGTTTCAGGTTTCATTAGGGACCTGAAGCTCTCATCAGGTTTGCCAGAGGATGTTTCAAAGGTAACTTTTCTGCATGAAACTGGGCAGATTTATTGTCTCTGTGGTTTTATTGAACGTTTTTGGCTTCTGTTTTCTCTTTTTGATTTTTTTTCATGTGAAACTCGATGGCTTAAGGCAGGATTTGTTTTGTGGCTTTGATGGATTGTAGTCTCCTCATCCTGCCGCTCTTAATGGAGCAGAGCTGTAAAGCACTTCAGGTTCAAAAAATTCGGTGCTCGTAGGAAACACAGGTTGCTCATGTCTCTGTCTCCTGGATTTTCTGTGTTGCTCTCCTTCTTTCTCTGAGACTGGCTCTGGACATTGTGCTGGAACCGCTGGAAAGCAGCCACCCAAGCAAACTCAGCCTGTGTCTTAACATGGCCCTTTTGCTCTCTACTCCCCTTTGGCTTCTCCCCGTGCCCAGCAAGAATGGGAGCAGTGCTGTGGAGATGCCCCTGCCAGATGTCCCTGCCAGACCATGCTGCAATGGAGAGGAAGAGAGAAGGAAGCAGGCAGGAAAAAGACAGAAAAAGGGACACCTCACTGGCAGTCTGCATACCAAAGCTCAATAATGTCTTCATGAAAAAAGGTAAAATGCTGGTCTTCTGCCTGGCAGCCTTTTCCTGCTGCCATTGCAGTCACCAGCTCCAACACTTCTGAGCTGCTATAAAAATGGTCCTCTTTAGTCCAACTGGGCTCTTCTCATCTTCCAAACTGCGGACTGTGTGGAAATTGTAAACAGCTGCAAATGGTTTACCTAACAGCAACAGAGAAATGACAAGAAAAACAAAGAATAGGAAAGTCTAAGGCAATCCCACTTGTAGGTTTTGAGACTGGTACTGATTTGCCACAAAATAATCATGTGTTTTCAATAAATATCTTATTTTTCATTAAAACATTGCTTTTTGTGGCAAGAATTTTTCTTGGCAAAAACTTCTTCCCAGCAGTGCCTTGCTCAGCATTTGCTTCTGAGCTGACAGAAATCTGTAAGCTCCAAATACTCTGGGGAGAAAAGAAGGTTTCACCCCTCAAATTTGTCAGGTTGAAGGTTCTAGGTGAAGCCAAACTTAAGATCTTATAATGCGGCTGTCTTGAAATCACAGAATCATAGAATTGATGAAGTTGGAAAAAATCTTTAAGATCATCAAGTCCAGGTGTGAACATAACACTCCCCACCACGTTCACAGTTAAATATTTCCATGCTCTTTGCAGAATTTGGATCTCCAGATGGGCTAGAGACTTATGCTTTCAGAAGTCATTTCCACAAAGCACAAGTTGAGTGCTGTGGCTCATTCCTTATTATAAAAATACTTCTAAGCCCATAATTACTGAATCTCTTGGGATCTATCCTATGGTATTCAACAGCTGCAAGGAGAACAGGTCTGGGGATGGTTGCCAGGCTGAGATAAGAGGAGCCCAGGTCATTAAAGGAGCCCATGTGGTAAAGCCAGTCCACAGCCAAACCAGGATGCCTAGTCCAGAGGTCAGGGATGGGGATATATGAGATTGACCACTGGAGATACAGCTCAGGCAGAGACTGGGGTGGAAACCTGAGCCTCAGTGTAGATCAGAAGGGAAGAGGAGACCTGTAGAGGCTTCTCATGGCCAGACTCCTAGGATGAAGCAGTCCATTCAAGGTTCTGACACAGATACACTCACCCTTTAAAGTTGTGGACAGGTGTTTGCAGCCCTAAACCTTGGAGAGTACTCTCAGTACTATAAATCATTCAGGTATTAATGTTCCTCAGTGATAGGAATCAATATCAACAACTTCAATGTTCATTGCTGGTGCTCAGGCAGCAGGACTTCATCTAACCTTAACCCCAGTCAGGTGGGGGGAAATGCCTTCCATTAAATATTAACTTAATGACATAGTTGGAATAAATGTATAAATGTAAACACCACAGCACTCAAGTAGAGTTGAAAATACCCCAAGAGGCAAGTATTCATCTGTACAAGTGTGACAAAAATTGGGTCCTTCAGAAATGGTGAGAATGTTCTTGAGAGTACAATCCTTTTTGCAGTGTCACACGACTATGATGGACTTTTATCAAACCACTGTGGTGATAAAAGCCTGGAATTGAGAAAATCAAATGGAAAAACTAAAAGTGGGAGGAAGGTGTTAGTAAAGTCTAATGTGTAATGTGCCATGTATTAGTTTTTAATCAGGTTCTATATGTGGCCACAGTAAGGAAATATGACAAGATTCCTCCGCTAATATTTCACATCCTTGCTGGTGGTCTTATTTATTCATGCTGTGTTTTTCCGAATAAAAGCACTGGGGGTGGGCAAGAAGAGGTGGGAAAAGCAGAGAAAAAAAGCAGAGACCATGCTGGAAAAAGAAAACCCCCTCTGAGCATTCATCCTTTACAGAGCACATTCTGCATTTCGTTCCATGTGTGAAAACAAAATGCAGTTCTCCTGTTCCCCAAAGTACCAGTGGACAAAATGAGTTTGACTCCTTTAAATGTAATGGAGTGGGATCATTCGGGGTTCAGGAGATTTTTTCTATTTCACTGAATTTTCCACTTTGCTTGTACCCAGATTAATTTATGCCTCTATTCAGTTGTAGACAATTTGTCTATTTAGTTTTATTCATTTTATAGATCTTTGACCCTTGATCTGTTTTGATATGTCTAAAGGGATATGATTTAGCAGCTAAAGAAGGTTTTAGTTTAATTAACAGCTATATAAAAAGTTTTATACTTTTCTAGCGCAAAAGTGGCAGGACTTGGATCACTGCTTCCTGGTTAGTCCTGCCAGCCAGAGTGCACCACATACAGCAGGATGCATTTCACCAGCTAGCTAGGCAGAAAGGGATAAGCTCCAGCCTAAGAGGAAATCATCATGCTGGAAATGACATTTACAATTTTAAGGATAGCAGATGAGAAATGTGCATGTAGTATTTCTTCAGTTAGGGTCTGCAGCTTTGATCAGATACAGAGAATGAGCCCCAAAAGACATTTTACACTTTCTTTTGTTTCTCTAAGTGAATTCTCTCTTTCTGGATAGCTTCTTGCAAAGGTTTGAGTGATGGAGCTTTATTAGAATGTATATTCAGAGGAAGCAATTTAGGAATTACTTCAACATGACTAAAGGAAAATCTCTTTATGAAATTCTAGAGATGGTTGCATGTTCATTGTTTTAATAAGCAGAGGTGGTACCGTGTGGCTTGTCTGAACAAATTAGCCTAAAAACCTGTAATTTCTTCCATGTATATTTGCTGGTATGTTAAAGGATAATGTCTGTTCCTATGAAGATTGTCAAATTAGTGCAGTTCAGACACTGAATAGCAAACCTTGGCAAAGGACTTGGTGTTAACTGAGAGAGATAATATTTCGGAAATAAAGGCAACAACACAACAGATTGTTAGACTTTTTTTCAAGAACATATATTTTGAGGAACATTTTAAATTGCCATCAAAATTAAACTGGGGGCAGGGGGTGTCAGTATTTGCTTCTTTTTTATTTATTTATTTATCTGTATGACATTTTAAAGACAGGACATCGAAGAATAGAGTGGTCTATAATACCACCTATAGATAAAACCATAGAACAGCCCTTTTGCTGCTTTGTAACCCTGCTTCAGCCCAGGCTATTGTCCAGAATGTGAAATGTCACGTCACATGCATGAGACCATTTGTGGCACAGGCTTCCCAGATGCAGCATTTTTTTTTTCCACATACCCTTTTTATAATTATTGTTCTTAATTTGGGTATAACGTTGCACAGGTAAGTTACTTCATCGCTCACAAACAGCTGGAAGTTGTTATTAAAAGATCCAAGTATACATTATTTACGATTTGATCTAAGGTTGAGTGAAATATAAATTATACAGAAATTTAGAGAAGATTCCCTCTCTCCCTAAAAGCAGTTGGCACAAATGCCTATATCTCCTCAGTTTTCCTGGAGGTCATCCCTAGCTCACCATTTGGAGACATAAGTGCAGTTCTTTTAGAAGGAAGAAATAAAATCAGATTCTTTTTTTGTTTCAGGGACAAGTGTCCTCAATTAACACTGACAGCTATTTAATTTCATTTAAAGTAGGTTGGTTTAAAATACGATTCTTATCTCGCCACCGCAGGATGGAATAGGTCTCTCTTCTAGAGCCACCCAGCAGTGGGGATTAAGGGAACTCGGTTACATTTCTTTCTACAGAAACCTGAGCTCCATTAGCAAAATATAGATTTGAGCAGATATGGACCCAGCATCTGGCCCCTTAGAAATAAGATAAAACTGTGAGGAGGAAATTAGAGAAGATCCAAAGCCCATTTAAATCAATAGGGAGGCTCCATAACCTTCAGCAGATTTTGGATCCCACTCTCAGAGAACAGAAGTACTTGTTGACCATAAAGAAAGAAATCATTATCAGTTCATTAAGTCCTTGATTTGTTTTTCTCTAAAATCTCTTATTTCTTTCTCTAACAGTAACTGGCTCTCTTAAAGAAAACAGGCAGCAAGCTACACCATGGTGGAGAGGAGTAAATATTGTCCCTTACTAAGAGGGTTGTTCCTAATCTTCTAACATATTGATACCAACTCAAATGCTGCTCAAATTGTAATTAAGCAATGTGCTGGTTTATGTGCTGGTCTAGAGTTGGTAGAGTAATAAAAGCAACCACTGTAATGTTTTGAAAATGTCGTTTCAAAGTAACAGATACTGATGTGCAGTGCTTTGGTCCATTTGGTTTTGTGAGCTACTCACTTGTCATACAGGTTTTCTTTCTTTTTTTCAAAAACCACTGATCTTTTGACAGAGACTTTTTGTAAAAACACACAAAAAACCCTAAAGAAGCATAGGGAGTCAAGAATGAGAAATATCTCTCTTATCCAGCTCTAGACAGGCCTTCAAAAAGTTTGAACTTACTGAAGTGAGAAGAACTGATGCTGAACTGATTGCAAAGAAAGTGTCATGTATCATACTGGGTTATATAAACTCATTGTTTGGGGTGATTACAAAATAACTTCTTATCTATGGGGTTGTTTAACTTGAAGCATAAGGCTTGAGACACAGCTACTCAATTAATATTTGCTGAGCCATGGTCAGCCAGAAGAAATACCCATGTCCCAGGATGGTTATTGCATGTGATGGCTTCACAACAGCCCCCTGAGACACCAGGAAAGCTGTGAGGAGCTCAGTCTCCATATCTACCCAGATGTGGGGACTACTGGTAACAGTTCCAGTGGGCAATATTGCCACCACTGGGTGGTCTCAATCCAGATCACAGCTTGCTACTTGAGTAGTCCAGTTCTAGGTGTCAGTCTAGAGGCTGTTTTCTCTGTCACCAATGAAGATACAGAAGAAGAGTGGCAGTAGCTCTAGATAAGCGAACATGGTGAAGCTCTCTGTCAGCACTCACAAATAGCATCTACATGGCACTTAAAATCAGTACCTAGCATCCCTCTACCAGGTGTGGAGCTACAATGCTTGAATACAAAGATATGCCTCCCTGCGTAGGAGAGCATATCTGGGGTGAGAAATGTGTTAAGGGCTCTCAGGTGCTTATGGTTTCATTCTAGGTGCCCTTGGGCAGGTGTTGACCTTGCTACAACCAACGGGGAAGAACAAAGAAGTTGTGATATACCTGTTTCCTGGTTAGCAAGTGAGTGGACTAATTTGCTCTTGTCCCTCTGGAGGTCTTAGGGCTGAAAAATATCTGCATTGTCTGTGGGGTTGAGAGTGCTAAAGAGGAAAGGGCCATGAAAAACTACCATTGCTTGTTGGATCTTGCAGTGGTGAATGAGAGGAGACTCTGAAATAACTGAGAAGGGGTTGCCAGTGTAACACTAAAAATTTCATCAAATATCTCACTTTTCTGTGAACAGTCATGTACTTCAACATTCATGCTTCCTGTAAGCAGCCAACAGCTGTACCCACAGCCTATCCCAAGGACAGCTGTACACAGGTAACCCTTCCTTGCTCTGCCTTTTTTTCAAGTTGGTGCTATGTTGGCTCTCCCTTAACTAAAATTGTCCTTTTATCACCCAAGGTGCTTGCAAGCAGTGATGTTACAGCTTCTACAGCTGTGGTTAACAGGCTGTCTGGTGCTCCTGAGAAATACCTGTTAAAACTCAGGCTGAGGCTGAATGTTTCAACATAGTTCTGTTTAATTAACAGAAGACTGAGTGTAGCATAGAGGTTTAGGAAAAAAATGTCATTAACTGGAAATAAATTAGAATTTTTATTGTATTACAGTGATAAAACCATGCACTATGTGAGGTGTCTCTGCTTTCTAATCAAAGTGTTGGTCTCCTCCAACCTACTTATCTCCCATATTCCTTCCTTGTACATTTTTTAGGATATGTTTTTGTGTGAAAGAAATGCTCCTGAGGATAGCCTTAAGAATAGATTACTCTTGGGGCTTGATCTGATTTTCTTAGTTGTTAATTCTTAGTATAAACATTTTAAAAATAAAACTACTTTTGGGATTAAATTATTTCTAAACTAGAATTGAAAGAGACAGTAACAAACACAACCTCTAGAATACTGAATTGATATATCATAGAATTATACTATGTCCCTAGTTTTAAAGATGACTTTTTTTCTTACAATCCCTTTTATACCTGTTTTTCAAATATTTACTAATTATTAATATAGGCAATAGGACACTACCAACAGGCTTTTATGTTGAATACAGCATCATCTTGAAACAGATAGGTGGAGATAAAGAAATGGAAAAAATATATTGGTGAATAAGGGGTATAAAATATTTTTACTTTTATTTTTTCATTTCCATAAGTATTGCTACAGTGAACCAGACCAAAAGATCCACACAAGCCAATAATCTGTTAGTTTTTTTCCTATAAGCTGACTGGACAAATAGAGAGGGATCCCTTTTCTGGCATATTTTTCCAGCTTGAAAACTTTAGTGATATAAGGACCACTATTTCTTGAATACACACTGGGGGATGGATTTATCTTCTAAAGGTTTGCCTAATTCTTCTCTGAATGTCTTTTTATGCTCCTGGCCTTCACAGCCTTCTGTGGCAATAAGTCCCAGGATTTAACTATTTGAATGAAAAAGTACTTCCCTTCCTTTAAGATTGCTGCAAGGTAATTTCATCAGCTGCACCTTCAAGTGTTTGGGGAGAAGCAAATACCACCACTTCCCTAGATTTTTGCTGTGACATCCACCATTTTTAGGCATGGTTACGCTTTAATATTATTTAAAATTCCTACTTTGCTGAAGAAAACATTGCTTGATGCCTCTCTGATGAGTTATTTTGTAGGACTTCATTTAATCTATCTTTATATGTGCTGAAAGTCAAATTTAACTACAACCTTCTTCCATTACATTCTGTCTGGATTGTCCTCAATAACATTGTTGTTATTTCAGCCATTTTTCAGTTGATGTTGTGCTCTTTTACCTAAGACCTGTTTTGAAATTTATTTTTATATTAATGTTTCACGCTTGTGGAAAAAAAGGCAATTGTGTCATGGAGATGGTGTCTTTTACTTTTGGACACTACTTGATAACCATGAGAGGTCTGATTCCATAAGGCTGGAGGTTAAACTGTTGTAGATTATAGGAGCAAATAAAGTATCTCCCAGAGCTTCATTTTTGGGTGAGGAGAGGGTAGGGAAGAACTAATGAAATTTAGTTTTTTGCACTTAAAAGGTGAGATATCAGTGTAAATTATTCCACTTGTCCCTTACTTGTGTCCCAACATGAATAATACTGAATGAACACTTATTTTCCTGTGAGGCAGTGACACATTTAGGGGGTATGTGGTGAGTTGTAGCTGAAGTGAAGTTTTTTCAGTAACTCATTTGCACCAGTTGTCATGTGGTACAGTGACTCCAAAAACCCTGTGGTGTTGGATTTCAAGGTGAACAGTGAACCAAGCTCTGCCTGTCTGAACTCCCTTTGCTAGCCCTGCCCTAGGGCTCCCTCCAGCCCCTCCAGTGCCACCTCCAAATCTGGGTATGGCCCAAGATAACTCACAGCTGTTGGTCAGCACTGGGTCATGCTAAGCCCCTTCCATCAGATCTTTCCAGCATGTGTGCATCAGGGGTACCGTGGTGGGTCTGGGCATGTGGGGCATGGCTTAGTGGTGGGCTTGGCAGTACCAGGCTAATGGTCAAACTTGAGCACCCCAGAGGTCTTTTCTAACCTAAATTGTTGTTGGATTTTATGGAATAAGTGGTTTTGTACTTCAATAAACTGCTTCACCTTTTCCTACATGGAGATGTTCAGGAGGTCTTAAGGGTCTTAAAAGTATCATAACAGCAAATCGGGGACTGTCTTTTCCAGTGTCATGGTAGTTTGTGCTAGTTGTAGGTGGGGACCAAAAGAAACAAAGAGAAAACTAACTAAAACCCCTTAAAAGTACTCCAAAAATAAATTATTTTAATATTTTTAAAATTTAATATTTTAATCAGCACCATGTTCAGGAATAATTCATTGCTCCTTAATACGAAATAGTTCAATTTTCATTAGATCCTTTCATTAAATAAAAAGTTAACTTTTAGGAAATCTGGGTAAAGATTCATATGCAAAGAGTCTATTCACTACTTTTACACCATTTTGAAAGGCTCTAATCAGAAGAATCCACTCACAACCCAGTTCCAGTTTGCAGTTATCAGGAGTGAGGGATGTTTGTTGCTAACATCGTGATGCTGGTATTCCTGGAGTATTTGTTAAGGGGATGGGTGTTTGTTTAGGGTTTTTCTGCAAACTGTTGTTTGGCTACCACTGGAACAAATGCATTATCTGAGTTAGACTGGTAACTAAGGAAATGTTAGTATTTCTTGAATATTGGAAGAAAGCTTTTTTACAAGACAGAGTACAAACATGAAAGGTATCCAAAAGTGCTTAGAAACTTCTGACAGACCTATTCTATGGCCAAGAGAGGTTGGAAAGGCTAGGACACTTCCAGCTTGTTTGAAGGGAGTGTCCTGATAGTCCAGTGCAAGAAAAAATTAGATGGAGTTCTGTGTGTCCTGGAGTCCTAATGAGTCTGCTTATCGCTAGCTAAAGATAATTCCATCTTCTCCTGATTTAGCACGAGAGGCTGGTTGATGGGAACATAATCTTCTGCTTTCCAGTCCTCCTGTCCTAGAGTTCAAGTACCCCAGTGCTTCCAAGTTCTTTGACACTCTTCCAGAACATCACTCCCATTCTTCAAGCTCCTTCCCTATTCCCAAACTGTTCCCACACAGAGATTTCTGTTCCTTCCCCAGCAGCACTATGACATTTCACCACCATCTACCTCAAAGTCTCCCCTTTCCTCACCTTATCCATTTCATATTGTGGAAGCCTTTGAATAAAACTGTTGGTAGAACAGTGTTTGGTGAGGTCTCCTAGGCTCCCCCTCTGTCTCCCACTGCGATTATAGCTGATGAGCTAGGTTTTCAAATATTCACTCCCAGCTGTCTGCAATGGGAGCTGTTAGATGTTGAAATATTCCTATAAACCTAGTCCAAATAGAACCCTATTGTAATGAACAAAGGAAAATGGTGTGAATTTCCTCCTAACAGACAAGAGTTTATGAGTTTGGGTGTGCATACTCATGAACATCTGGTAAAATGCTATTTGGTGATGAAAGCTTCCTTCACATGGTCAAGTTCTGACAATATCACATGCTGTTTAGTCTAAACTTTTATTTCAGCAAGTGCTGCACTTTTGCTTTCAGTGACCTTTTACATCAGTCAGAGGGCATGCCACACACACGGTGATTTCCACTCTGAATGGGGAGGCTGAGGTTGAAAATTGCAGGTTGGAAACTCTACCACCCCAATACTCGGTCCCCATTGTTGCAGCTAAGCTTGTTATTCTTGAATAATTATTGTTATGTCGAAAAACCAAGCACTGGGATGATGACCTCTGCAATATCAAGAGTGCTGCTTTCATGAGGCTCATTTCAATAGACATTTACAAGTGACCTTGAACTGCAGCAAAGATACCCTGCTGTTCTTTTGTGGTTTAGATGGCCTACATGGCACGGGCATGATGCTGAAATACATTCCTTCCACAACAGTCTCTAGGAAACTTTGACTGTTGGTTGTGTTCTGATGTAGCCCTACCTAATGATGGGACCTAAACTGTCATCAAAGCTGTGTTACCATTTTGCCTTATGTCCCTTTGCCTTATTTCATTTTCTGTATGTGAAAGAGAAGAGGGTGATGGGGAATACTGTGCTTTCTATACTCTGGTGTTTTTCTTATAACAGTTATCTGGAATTCTGGTACATGGAGAGTTTTTAATACAGATGTAGGAACTCCAGGACAGGAGGACAGCATCTTTGTCTTTGCATTTGTGTTTATGATGACTTGATGCAACTGGAGATTTTACAATTGTGGCTATGCCCAAGTTATCTATATTACTCAAGCCATGCTGTTGGAACATTATCCAGATGTGCAGGAATAGGATGCAAGTAACCAGTTCTTTCAGAGATGGGTAGGAGATTACTGCTGACTCCCCTGACTGCATCAGAAACCTAAGAGATACCATTATTTTTTATTTGAAAGGAAAAGTTGAAGGGCCAAAACATAACACCTGATCCAAGGCTTTGTAACGGCCATCTATGACAGGATTTAGAATAAAGACTTTGATGTGAATGCAAGCTTCATGTAGGACAGTGCCTTCTAGCATTCTTCAAGCCCCCTCTTTTCTTAGAAAGCAATTAATGAGGACATGTAGGGACAGATGTCATGGCTGAACACGGAACCCATTGCTTAGGTTTTCAAAGACTTTGTGCTCAGAAGGAATAGGTGCACAAGGTTTGACACTTTGAGACTTTTCTTTTCCATGCCTTCTTTTTTTTAAAAGAGTTTTCTGACATATATTGTAATACACCTATTGATAAAGTTCTGCAGGAAAGTTTCCTGCAAGTCTGTGCTAATGTGAATGTGGAGAAAGGGGTTGAAAAGATAGTCTTCCCCTATATAGACAAAATCTAGACCACAGATGGTTGAAAAGCCATCATTTAAATGAAAATAGGGCCTACTGCAGATACACTCAGTGACAAGGGAGCTGTTTTGCTGCTAAAATGCTAAAATAGAGAACCTGTGCTTTCAAAGCATGAAAGCAAGGATGTTGTCCCGTGTCACGAGTGAAAGATGCCTGAGGTGAATTTTTGCCTGCTCTATTCCTTTTATTCCAGACCAGACAATCATCCACAGTGGAACTAGAGAAAGTAGCAGGAGAAAGATTGCATAGTCTGTTATATAGCAGCCCTTTATATGTATATGCTCATAGCAAGTTTGAAAAAGTCTTCTTTTACCTTGAACCCCCAGAAACTGAAAGACTGAGGTGACATTTTCTCTTGAGGTATTACAAGAAAGCAGGACTGGAGTAGTCTTATCCTCACTGGTAGGCTATTAAAACAGCAGTACAAAATTATTTTCAACTGATCTAAAGAAGTAACAAGAAAGCTGTAGTGGGGAGAGGAGGGGGTTGTTGATTTTTGGAGGTTTCTTTAGTTTAATAAAAACTTTTTTAATAAAAGTTTCTACCTCAGCCACAGATTTAAAATTGGTTTGGATCTACAACAGTGCTTTGCTTGTCTGGACTCTCCTTTTGCTGGCTTCTCCCACCTGTTTGTGGAGTGCTGTCTCTCACTTACTTGGACAGCTCTCACTGAAGAGGGAATCGTATCCTAAGCAGAAAATTTTTTTAAATGTCAAATCTTGAAAGAAAATTTGAAAATCACATTACAAGTGCTGTGTAAAGCCTTTGTAATTTAGTAGTGGTTTTCTTTTATGAGAAAACTGATGTTTTGCATTCTGTACTGATAAATACATGTTCTTAGCATATCTCAATGACATTTCAAAGGCTGGAATTGCATAGATCTTCAATAATTGCATAGTTCTTGTCCAGCCAGTTGAACTTCTGCAGAATTAATTTATTTGGAGGTTGAAACATTCTATCTGTATCCCTCTCAATTCATTATGCTTTCATGCACTAAGATGGACAGAAAAATATCAGTGCTGTGTCTAAAACAAAGCTTTCTGGTTTTCCACATTCTACTGAGCAGAAGATTAAGATACATAGGTGTATGCATATGTACCTGTGTAGAACACATTTAATTGAAGGATGCTGGATGAAAGGAGCAGAGCAGTTGATAATCACTCCTTTTTCCAACAGAGTTCAAACTGAGATTTCTGGTAGAGATCATAGCTTGGGATCTCTTTTCTTCTTGCTGTTAACGCCACAGAATCGGGTCTTGTTCACTCTTTACCTCCAAGACATGTTGAAATCCTCCTGAGACCATCATGTCTGAAATCAAATCAAGAGAGTCTTCACTTGGCTGAAAACTCCTGTTTCCCTCGGATACGTATGCTCAGTGGGGTAGAAAGTCTGTTAAAGTTGCACAATGCCCATTTTTTTCAAGTCAAGCTCTGAGGATGCTCATAGACATGCAGTTTACTAAAATTTAAAGCATCAGAAAGAATAGGGAAAAAGCCCAACCAACAAAATTGAAGTCTTTCTTCCTTCTGTTGTGGAGATGTCATGCCTCAACTGTAAATTAGAATTTTAGGACTTTAGTGGGGAACAGAGCATTTGGCTGCCTCATTTCATCCTAAACCAGAAATAGCATAATAGAGCATTTATTTTACAAAGAAAAGAACAGGAACTACTGCCCAGAAAACTGCCAGTTTTCTCCTGTCTTTGCAGCCAAGCCCTTGGGCCCCTTTCATCTCAGCCCCTGCTATAATTGTAACACCTGCTCTGGAGTTACACCGAGAGCTGAGCCGATAAAGGTGGTGGTTTGCAGACCTGAGCGCACTGGAGTGCCTGAGCTTTTTGGAAGGCCCTGCTTTCCCTGGCCCAAATCCAATACACCACTTAGACATCTGCTTAACTTTAAGCATGTGAGTATCCCCTTTGAAGTCCTATGTATATTGTTTTGCTGGACTGAGGTCAATGAGCTCAGTACCTTGCAGGATTGAGCTCCTGAATGTCAGATTTGATTAAATGCTCCCCTTTTCTTCCCCCCTCCTCCTCTCCTACCATGAAAGCCTGACCAGAGCTAAAACAGCCTCAGAAAAAAATAAAGAAAGAAAGAAAAGAAAAAAAAAGAAAAGAAAAAAAAATAAAAGAAAAGGCAGGCAGCTGTTGGGAAGTGAGCCTGGCTCAGCTGTGGTAGATTGGTTTTAAACTGTTGCAGATATAACCAGAATAAAAGCAGAGCAAAAAATCTGATTGGAGATCTGGTTAAATATTAAACCATCTACACTTTCCTAAGGGAGCTGGAGAATCTCAGCTAGAAGTGAACGTGTATTGTCTGTGATAGTTCTGCCTTTTTCTTCTTAAACTCTTGGTGCTCTTGCTTCAGGGGTATGACTGTTTTATCTAAGTGCGCCTTGTTAATTGTCCTCCTGTTTCTGTTTTTTTTTCCTGTGGCTCCAAACCACACTCTCCACAAGTGGAAAGGACCGTGCACTCTCTCCCTCAGTCTGTTCCTTGTCAATTCGCATCAGTTTAAGGTCAGGAAAGCTAACGGGGAACAAGGCACTGCAGCATTTGAACTCAACCTTGCCTTCCCAAGGAACAAACTGACAATTAGTACAGGGATCAGCATCAAAAAAGAGCAACCCAGCGTGAAGCCTGTCTAATTAGTCATATGAACGGAGGGCTTCCCCTCCACTTCCTCAGGAACACATGCCTGTCAGATCTGATACAAAGAGACTTCTCTCCCTAACATAATACTGAAATTAGGTTGAGAACAGGTAGCCCTGCTTGTTTAAGCAACAGGAGGCTTAGCTGCAGGATCCACTTGCACACGCATATCCAGAGTTGCAGCGTGCTTGTGACCATGTGCTTTGCAAGTGATTGCAGGATGTTTCCTTCCTTGCAAAACACAGAGGAAAAAAGAAAAGGAGTTGGTCATGTTGCTAATCTTCTCGATTTAATAACACTTCTTGTTTAGATGGAAAATGAGCAAGGGGAAAAATTAGACATGAAAGCTGAATGACAGTCTCCTAATCTCAGAGAATTGTGCTGGTTGAGAGACTCCATGTGTCTGACTTTTTTTTTTCTTTATGAACCAAACATGCCTTGATCCCCTACAATCTGAAAGACAAAATAAGTATAACTTAAAAATTGGAATACTGCTAATTTTGCTGTAGTATTTGGATAATGGCTAATAGCTTGAAATTAATATCCTGTTGCATTTACTCTGTGGTGAAGGTGACAACCAAAGCTCATGCAGTCTAACAGCTTGTCTATACAGAGACACATGGAAAAAAAGAACAAGTGAAATGAACTGCAAGTGTATCTTTTATGATTAGTTATTTAAATTCCTGAGTTATACTCCTAATTCAGAGTTTAAAAGTCCTTCATCTTATTCTGTGATTCTGTTGAATTTACTTTGTAAGTGAAGCAACAGACATGAAACAAAACCTGCTTTTACCGTGTCCTGAAACTTTTCTGATGTGGGCTGTAGAATGTATTTGGCCTGCTAGCAATTCTGAATTTTCATTTTACTCTTGAACATAAGGTATGTTTTATAATGCCATGGCTTATTTCTGGAAGGAAAAAGGAATAAACTACTTGGACATATAGAACTTTTGCATAGAGGTAAAGGAACATCTGCATAGATGCTACATGCATATAGGGAGGAAAAAAGAAACACACTCCCACCACTGCCATCGTTTAGGCAGTGCACCTGCTGGGTTTTTATGATGGTGACTTGTTACTCTCTCTCTTTCTCTCTCTCTTTCTCTCTCTCTCTCTCTTTCTCTCTCTCTCTTTCTCTCTCTCTCTTTCTCTCTCTCTCTTTCTCTCTCTCTTTCTCTCTCTCTTTCTCTCTCTCTTTCTCTCTCTCTTTCTCTCTCTCTTTCTCTCTCTCTCTCTCTCCCATTTCTCCAAAGTATGTACTCTATGCCTCAGTTTCACTGATACATCTGTCCTTTCAGACAAACTCTCTGTTCCTTCTGTAGGGGCTGCCAAACAGCTATCAGAGAAGTTTGCTCCCACAAAGTACATAAGGCTGCTTGTTTCTGACAGGAGACTGACAGCTGTCTGTCCAGGTTTGGATTCCTGGCAGGGCAGGACAACACCAGTACCAGTCCAAGCATCTGTATTCAGGCTGCTCTTTTGTTTACACCAAAAAAGGAACACAGATGTTTTCTATTTCATATGATACTGGGATGATGCTTGGGAGACATGCATATGCTTCCTACCATGCATTTACCTTCTAGTACTTCAGGGGACAGAGCGGAAACAATTTATGTAGTTCTTCTCTTCCTGTCTATAATGATCCTGCACTTATTTGCAAAGAACCTGAGCTGGCCCACTGGAAAGCATGATAGAAGGCCTTTTCATCATTAGTTATTGTAATTAATGCAGCAGCATGGATAGCCCTAGATTGAGCTAAGTGTGGGTTCTTGAGGAGCACCACTATGCCGAAGCAGAAATGCCCAGGACCTGAGATTCTGTAACCCAATTCCTTATTTCCTCATGTACCAGGGTGTGTGTGGGTACATGCATGTCGATTCCTCTGATACACCTAGTGATTCAGAGGCAATGCCACATGCCTGCCAGTGAAGCTGCATCTCTCCAGTATTCAGAAAAGTGCTCTATGCTTCATTCATGCAGATGTTCCATGTATTAATTAACTGAAATCAGATACGTGTTGCTTTTAGCAGCTTGTATTTGAATAGACACTTGGTGGCACACTTTCTCTGAAGAGTGCTGTGAGAACACATAGTTGTTTTGCTAGAGACTCTTTTTGTTACCTTCCCTTGTCCTTGGCATGGTGTGTTTGTACAGGCTGCCAGCCTTGTCCTCTGGCTTTTGCAGCTTACCTGGAGAGGATGAGCAGATGCTTTACAAAACAAACAGACAAAACATTTCCTCACGGACCCTCTTCCAGTTCCCCAGAAAGAGGAGAATATTGGGAGATACAGATTTCTGCAAGTTTTGATGACCCCCTGTGTGGTTCCAGCTCAGCTGAATTTCACTATATTCTGTGGATGGTAGAAGTCCAGCTCTCATGGATTTCCTGTGCATTCCTTCCTGCTCCTGCATTGCTGCTTTCTAAAGGGTACAACACTTGCATATGCTCAATAAAACACCAACGTTTGCTTTAGCTAGTCTTGGTGCTACATATTTCTGTTACACTCCCACGTAAGGAAGAATCTCACTGTATTAAAAAAGAAAAGGTATTTGTACAAGTAGTAAGAAGATAAGTGCTTTGTGATCTTTCCTCATAAAAATATTCATGGCTCATAAATAGTATTTACCCTGCTGCCCCAGTTATACGAATACTTGGCTAATACTACTGCTCACCCATAAAGCTTACTTTTGCTTTCAGCACAGTTTCAGTGGCATGAGCTGGCTAACACAGGTATCATCTCTCTGTGAATATGCACTACTGGATCATTAAAAGTGAAATTGTGTGTACAATTTTACACGATGAAGGCACAGGTGCCTTCCTGTGCTTGGTGAAATAGTGGTCAAAATGTGAAAAAATTATAGGCAGTACCCAATGTTTGTTGAACTTACAGCTCTGATCATCTTTCCTTCATGCTGCTTCTAGTAGCTGGTACCTCAGCGATGCAATGGACTGCACAGCACTGGGCATGGGGGCCACTAATGAGCCAGCAGTAAACAACTTTGCCAAAATCCACTGCCATTAGAGCACAAATGTAGAGAAACGGCATATTGTGAAGTGTTTTGTGTATTTAGCCATGGACAAGAACTGAGGGGGAGGGGAAAGAACAGTGGAGCAGTAGTGTGATACATGTCAAAGATGTCTGTGATATATATGATGAACTGGAAACTAGTTCCCTGGTGTTTTATCTGCAGTTCCCCCAGCCCTGAAAGTAGTATTTTAATTAACAGGATAGTTGTCCAAAGCAGTCTTTAGTTATCTGCTCACTCTCCTAATTTAGTGTATTATGACATTTGCTGCTCTGCAAAGCTCTGCAGAGGACTGAGAACTTCTGCGAGGAGGAAAACAAACAGCAGATTTGGTTCCCAAATGCTTCAAAGCTCCATTTAAAACCAATGAGTGAGTAAAGGCTTCCCATTGCTCACATGGGAAGGTTTCAGATGATATAATAGTGTGTTTTTCATCCTTTACAGCTCTGGTTCAGGTCTGTTAGCCATTTTGGCAGTGTCCCTCTGAGGGAACGTTAGCAATTCGGTTGCTGTTGACTCACAAAAGGCTCCACTTCCTTGACACATCACAGTGACTGCAAAGAAAGCCCTTCTCCATGTGAGCCTGGTTCTTGTTATGTTCCACTCCATACCACTATACTTCTGCATAGATGCAGTACCCACCCAAATGGGGTCATGTCTGCTGCTAACAATCTGCTGACATATTAGATAACTTATATGGGTTTCTTCACTGCTGCTAAGGGCAAAATATTCCTTTTTTTTTTTTTTTTTTTTTTTTTTTGTGTGTGTGTGTGTGTGTTTTGGTTTGGTTTTTTAACCAGATGCTGGTCAAGCTGCAAAAGCAGGGAAAGTTCCTGAAGTATTGTGTTAATAAGCTAAACACTGCCTGGTCTGCTCCCCAGAAGTGTAGATATGAAACAATGGGGAAATAACAGTCAGGATTTTTCCCCTTGGCATGTCTGATGGATCTTTTGCTCCTTTGTTTCTTCCTATACTCACCTGATGTCGATGCTTTGCAATTTACTCTCCCTCTCCTTTAGTTGAGGGAGGTCTAATCTAATGATCCACAGACAGGATCTTTGTCTTCAAGACTGAACACATGGTCAGTTTGCAAAATGTCTTAATGTCTCTTAAAGAGTTTTTTACCCAAAGCACTGTCTTTGTTTACATAACACAAAATAGATATGCTTCATTGTTGTGATATTACCATGAGGGAGCTATATTTCTTGCCTGTTTCTCAAAACTGGTCTCCTTAAAAAAAAAAAAGGTAGAAATAATTCTGTCTGTCCCACCTCTTCTCCAAAAAAACCTCTGAACTACTTGGGTAATTTCAATTTAATCTGAAAACAATGACAGGATGTCAATAATATTCAATGTCTACTTGTTTTGTGGCTATAGACAGACTAATACAGGAGGCAGGAATTTTTTTTATACTTCCATTCATGGAAAAATTACAGCATGGCTTGATTCTCTTATTAGAAAATTATTGACATAGCAAACTTTAGTACAAGATATAAATTCACGGGTGACCAGCCTTCATAGGTTCTACTACTAATCAAAATATTTCTTTATGTCCCCCTCCATACATGCAACTGAGAAACTGTACATAAATTTGCACATACTGCTGTCCCACTGAATCATAGAGGAATAGCCTGGTCCCCAGAAAACCGAGCATGGGGTAAATGTACCAGCAATCTTGCTCCTTGAGCCTTGGCAACTGGTCTGGTTTCCCAACCCATGGAGTTTTGTGAGCTCTGACATGTTCTTCCTTGCTTTGATTTCACAGGCTTCATTTGTTATAAGATTTAGTTAAAAAAAAAAGCAACCAACAAAAATCCAAACCAACCAACCAAAAAAAAAAAAAATTGGTAAATTCAAATGATCCAGCAACCAACAAAAATCCAAACCAACCAACCAAAAAAAAAAAAAAATTGGTAAATTCAAATGATCCCAGAGGAGGCAAAATTAACATTAGTTGTTTTGCATGTGCTATTATCTCATATATAATAGTTTACACCTCTTCCAGTCCCTGGC
Source organism: Lanius collurio (assembly GCA_020086605.1). Lineage (NCBI taxonomy): Eukaryota > Metazoa > Chordata > Aves > Passeriformes > Laniidae > Lanius > Lanius collurio. Next base: position 19,417,847 of record JACBWW010000012.1, on the reverse strand, counting down.
ATGTGGATGGCTAAACAAGCTTGTAAGGAGCTTCACTATAAGCCTTTGAAACGGACCTCACTCAGACATGTCTTAAGCTATTTGGTATCAGTGGGGCACATTAATATCAAATCTGCTGAACAGATAGTAAATCTGGTTTTTGTCTTTCTTCTTAAGAGGGGAACCCAGCTTTTGTAAAATCTGGGTTCCATATGCAGAGCCAGCTATGAAGTCTTTCCTTTCACAGGAAAAGGCTGCACCAGTGTCCTCAAAGTTTCATCAGCTCTCTTATGTCTCTCATGTCCCTTCCTTCCCCTCCCAGGACATTCAAAGTACCTTTTGTCAGGCCTGCCTCTTCTTTACTAGAGACAGATGGTGATAAGTAGGTTTCATGTCCCCACTACCTGTTAATAAACAGAAGATAAAAGCAAGGAGCACGTTGAAGGACCCAGGTAAAGAGCAAGGAACTTCTGCTTCTGGTGTCAGTTGTATGAGTCAACAAAGATGATGTGACCAGCTTATGAACAGCCTATTGGTATAATTCACTCTGAGCTGGGCTGCAAAACAGTTTGTTACAATCCTTCCCCCCTGATTTATGGCTTTGAGGGGAGGTTATTTTAAGATATCAAGAACTAAGTTCACGACTATGGTGAACTGATGAAATGACCCCGCCTTTGCTAGATGGTGCATGGCATGTTTCCTGTGGATAGCTGGGCTGAATTCACCAGCATGTGAATTCTTTGTGTGTTAGCAAAGATCCATCTAAACAGTGGCTTAAGAATATATAACAGTGACACACCACAGGAAGAACACTGTAGAATAATCACTGTTTATTAACTCATGTGGGGCTGAACGTGACAATGTTTCAGCTTTACGTCAACATTTATGTGCTCTGAAAAAGAGCTGGCATTTCACAGTAGAAACTGCTTTTCTTTTAAATAAAAAAAAATCTAAAAGGAAAATGAGAACCAAAGTGAATTACAGATGTCATGGACTGTAAGCTGCCAGTGATGACATGAGATAGCATTCAGATGATTTAGGCAATGTGTGAATAAACTGAAAATTCTTTTGTTGAAAAAAAGACAGGAAAAAGAAAAGATGGTTTTCACTTCCTCTCTTTCTCTAATGCACAACCTCCCTTCTCTACCTCTGTAGCCCATGCATCTCTCCCTTACATGTTTCAGATGTACTCAAAAGTTGGTTCTTTTTGGTTCTCACTTTTCCATGAAAGCCCTCTCATTTCCCTGACAGTTGGTTCTCTGGATTTCAACATGGTGCATCTTTAAGAATGCAGATTTGTGTTAAGAGAAAAAAACCAGGTTAAGTGACATGGATGCATTTGAAATCCCACTCTCTGCTAAGTGGCTGCATCTCCAGCCCCACATAGCTACCATCTACACCACTGTTGGTGGGACAAGTGCATGGTCTTCCTGTAATTCCACAATCACCACCATAGAAAGCACAACAGACACAAACTTTAAGGCAAAAGAGCAAGGTCCAGAAATAGACAAGAAATAACAAGGTTAAAATGTTATTCAAAACTGTATATACTCAGTTTTCAGTGGAGAAGACCAGCAAAGTGATGGTGACCATTGTGTTGTGCTTGTGACTGGTCTGCACCCACTCAGTTCTCCAGTTCTCAGGTCACACATTAGAGGAGGATCAGTCACTCTAGATTAGCAGATGTCATCCATTTTAGTGACAGCAGAACTAAGTAATACTCCTTTTTCTGCAGCAGTCGGTAGTTTCTCTAAAGACATTTCCAAATTCAATTGCCGTTGGGTTAATTCCTCTTCTCTTATATCATACTGCAGACTGGACAGCTGCCTCAGCTGGTGTCTGAATCTTCAACAAAGAAGAGGTCAGCAAAACTATTTTTCAACATTTAGCAGAAATCTACTGAAACTGTCAATTTTAGAAAGCTGATGGCAAGTTGTTTGACAGATGCCAAGTGGTAAGAGCCCAAATATACTATTGGGAATGTTTATTTGTGGGCATAATCTCCCCTGTCAAACTGAAGAAAAGGAAACCATGCAGGTTTCAGATATTAAGTGACAGATTTCATGCAGTCTTTCTTTCGCTGGAAACGTGATTGCATGTTAAACATAGAAGTGCTCTTCCCAATCCCTAGGAACACATCAGTGCAAAAGGCATGCAACCCTTTGAAACTGAACCAAAAATATAAAGGATTCGAGTATTTTATTCGAGTTAGCTTTGCTAACAAAAATATTTTAAAAACTCTCTGAAATCTGACCTATTGAACATGATTGTGTGATTAGCTGTTGGTGGATAAAAAGGTCAAGTTCAAAAATAGACTGTATTTTCTATGTGAAAGCTCAGAGAGAGTCTACAAATCAAGGTGCCTTCCCAAGTGTCTTGTTTTATAGGCAGTACTGACACCATGTCTCTGTGTGGTGCTTTTAGTCAGCAGACTCTGAGGCCTTTTCTGCAGCATGTGGGCATCACTGCAATTGGGTTTGGGCAAAGCAAGGCAGGAACACAGAGTAGTTGCAGTTCTGGGCTAGAGTCTAAGACCAGTTAATTCTGGCCTTCTGTTCTAGTTATCACATTATACTGATCAAGATTAATTGTGGCATTGCCAAGGAAGGGTGGAGGCATCACTTAAGGTGCAAAGCTGTCACTACGGGTGTAGAAGTTTAGCTGTGCTTAAGCCACTATTTCTTCCTATTGTTTCCATCCTTGAGACTTAGCACTAAATTTCTCTCTCTCTCTCTCAAACCTTTCATCTTAGGTTTCTTTCCAATACTAAATATCCAATATAACTATATGTCTGTTTATTTTGCCAGAATTGACCGTGAGTTTCCCTTTTGACATAAAACACCTCTTCTAAAACACTCACTAAGCTATGTCCCGACTTTGCCCCTCTTATCTCTCCTGCAGCCCTATTGCACACCATTATCTTTCTTTTATAGTGCCAGCTTTGGTTTTACTATCTGCTTAGTAGATCCATATAATTTATTCTAGTGGGCTAAAGGGAATTTTCTTTTCATTTCTCATTTATTCAAGGCCTTTTTAGGGGATCCATGCCAATCACAATTAATAGTTTTATTATTTTGTACACTATATAAAGGTGAATATCACTTTCCACATGATCACTTACATCCAAATGCCTCAAACCTGAGGGATAAGGTTTGTCTTGGCACTAGCACCCAAAGCATTCCTGGTGTTAGAATGAAAAAAATATCAGAACATTAATTCTTGTACTGTACTTTGGCAGCTGTCTTTGAAGTTGAAACATGCATGATAGGTTTCTGTGCTCCATACTTGTTCAAGAGTTTCTAGAACAGAAAGAGGAATGTGAACTCAGGTATATGAAAAGGGGTGATGCCACGGACTTTTAAAGAGAACCCACTCATTTCAACTTGTATGAGACCTAAGCTCTTGATCAAATCCTTAATTTGCCCAAAAGTGACAGTGTAAAATAGAGTTTTTAACTTAAAAGATACTATTTTTACTTGTTTTAAATAATAATTTCCATTATTAGAAAAATGTTTCAGTTAATGAAAGGTAATTTTTTATTTGACAAATTTTTTTTTTTTTAACTTTGAAATCCGTGTACAGATGGAATTAAAGCCTATGACTTCAGGCTGATTTTAATCAAAATAAGATCTCTTATGGAGAAAAAAACAAAATGTTTAACCCTAAATTTGAGAGACTACCATGGAGGAAAAGCAAGTTGCTCCCTGACCTCAGCAGTTGTTAAGTGTGAAGACGAGGAAGCCAATCAACCACTAGTGTAACACAGGGCTGCCTTGGCTACTAATCATCAGCTATGTTGTGGCAGAATTTGGCTATATTGGGTAACTATGGATAGAGAGAAAGGCCAAATCCTGCTCCAAAGCCCTTGTGGTATCCTAGCATGCAGACTTGGGGCAGTGGTGAATGGAGGAGGAGTGAGCTGTCCTTTTCCACGGACGGTTGCTTTGCACAAGTGGAATCTCTTTTGCCCAGCAGTCATTAGTGGGATTCCCAGAGGCTCAGTATTGGGGCCAGTTCTGTTTAATACTGGTGCAGTGAGCCATAGCCCTAGCCAGGGTGCCCTGGACCCCGCTGGACAAGAGGCCCAGTGGTTTGGTCCTCATTAAGCCCAGGAACCCCAGTATGGCTGCCCACCCAAACACAGACACCCCCGGGCTGGCTGGCGGGAAAGCTCTTTGCCCAAGGCGGGAAAGACGTGGCACCCTGCCCGTCTGCAATGGCCACCGCTGTGCCCTCCCTTGGTTCTGTCACTGGCCCGAGCTCGTCCTCTCCGCCTGCCTCTCTCCCCAGTGGTTAAATTGTGTGTGCCCCGCCTCTGTTACACCCCTTGTCTGTGGTGCTGCTGGTTGGTTTATGTTTGCTCCGCCCTGAGCAGTGGGGTAAAAAAACCCCTGTCAGAGGCTGCTCCTCGCTCTTCTTGGCCCCTCCTCCCCGACACCCAATAAACTCGTTCCTATTTCCCCTACAAGATTTCCTCGTTGCTTTGTCTCTCCATGCGCCTTCCCCACCGATGCCTGAGGCAGCCTTGCCCGGACCTCGCCCAGCCTCCCGCACTCCCTCTGCCCCTTCCCCCTGCCGTGGCAGCAGGTGAGACCATTGCCCGGTGCTCAGCTCCCCGACCTGGCCACTTGGCAGGCACCGTGGCAGAACACCTCTATTGATGATCTGGACAAGGGGATTGAGGGCACCCTCACTAAGTTTGCAGATGACCTGAAGTTGGGCCGGAGTGTTGATCTGCTGGAGGGCAGCAAGGTTCTGCAGAGGGTTCTAAGCAGACTGGATCAATGGGCTGAGGCCAGTGGTGTGAGGCTCAGTAATACGAAGTGCTCGGTACTGCACTTGGTTCACAACAAAAACCCATGTAGCACTAAAAACCTGGGGAGGAGTGGCTAGGAAGCTACCCAATAGAAAAGAAACTGGGGGTGCTGGTCAACAGCCAGCTGAACATGAGCCAGCAGAGTGCCCAGCTATCCTAGCTTGTATAAAAATACTATGACGATGCATGAGGACCAGAGAAGTGATTTTCCCTCTTTACTTGGCACTGGTGAGGCCACAGCTTGAGTACTGCATCCTGTTCTGGTCCCCTCACTACAAAAAAAACATTGAGGTGCTGGAGCATGTCCAGAGAAGGGCAACAAAGCTGGAGCAGAGTCTAGAGAGAGTAAATCGTACAAGACAAGTGGAGCGTCACGGTGACTTTATCACTCTCTACAATGGCCTGACAGGAGGTTGTAGCAAAGTGGGGGTCAGTCTCTTCTCCCAGGCAGCCAGTGACAGGACAAGGACATAGCCTCAAGCTGCACCAGAAGAGGTTCAGCTTGGGCATTGGGACGAATTTTTGAAGGGGTTGTCAAGCACTGGAACAGACTGCCAGTGAGGTAGTGGAGTCACCATCCCCGAAAGTCTTTAAGAAACGACTGGAAATGGAACATAGTGCTATGGTTTAGTTGACAAACAATAGTTTGACTTTGGTCAGTCAAAGGTTGGACTCGATGATTTTGGAGGTCTTTTCCAACCTAAATGATTCTATTTTTTTTTTTTTAATCTTCCCATTTACATCTCTAATGCTGGGCAAAAAGAACGCACTAGAATGCAAGGGTAGTTCAATCCTTGAGTAATCAGAGATCATATAAATAAAAACCCAGAAAACTGGATTTTTCTGCTATGGAAAAAAAATAAGATGCATGGTAGATAGTAAGTGTTGTCTCTTTTTTGTTGGAGAGGAGTTGTTCTCACACCTTTTTACTTCCCCTTATTTCTATCCCTGAGATATCCATTGTACATGACTGACACCCATTTACAAACTATATCTGTGATCGTATTTCTGCGTTATTTCTTCAGCACACGCAGCAAGGTATTATCCTATTAGCTGAGTTTCAATTGTGTTTCATAGTAACAGCAGTAACAACTCTGTCAAATTTTGTTAACCTTTCCTGTATCTCGAAAAACCCAGCCCAGCTTTGTATCCTGCAAGAACGCTTGAGGTTAACACATGACTTACTCTTGTCTAGCTGTATTTTAAACTGCCAAATTTGAGCCCTACAAGACCATAAATGTTCTTCATTAGCAAAAACTACACACTCTTTATATTAAATATAAACTTGTATAATCTCCTGTCTGTCATAGGACAATGCTAGTTTCTATGTCACCCAGAAACCTAATTGATTTTTATTTTCATTACTGCACTCATTTTTGGTGAAGGTTTCAAGATCCACTATGAATACTGTAGTATGGTTAACAGTAAGTTAAGCTCTAAAAGCAGCCAAAAATTCCTGGTCAAGTTGAACTGAAATATTGGTTCAAGCTCTTCTCTGATCCATGCTAAATGAACTGCTAACTTTAAAGGGGCTATAATTTCACCTCTGATCACCTGAAAGTTGATGGCAACCTACTTGGCTTGTAGCCACTTTTTATGGTGCAATTCCAGGTTGATTGGTTTCCTCACTTTGATATAACTAATGGAAGCAAGCTGGCTTCTCCTGCAAACCCGTGCAGGCAGAGCAGGAAGTGCTTACCTCGTAGGGTTGTCTTCACACTGCTGAAATGAAAACCCTTTCAGTGTCAGCCTTCCAGCAGAGAGTATGCTGGGAGTTACACAAACTTGTGAACTGTTTTCCCCCAGTGTTATTTATGACCACATTATTTCAAATAAGCTTAGTTTCCCTCTGCAAGCTTAGCTGTTGCCAGATAAATCAGCAGTATGTTATGGGTACTGAAATATATTTTTCAAGCCCTAATCCTGAATGCTTTCAAAATTGCAGGCTTAAAAAAAAATAAAAATCCTTTTTATGCCAGAACACCCCTAGTCCAGTTCCCCATACTGTTCAAATAAGCAAAAACAGTCTTTCACCATGCCATGGTGTGGGAATGCTTCTCCCTCCATCCTTACAGTGTGGAAATAAGCCAGAAATATCCACCGTCTGTGGTGCCTGATGGGTCCGGCAGCAGGACCCTCTCTGCAGCTGCTGGGTTTCTGTGGCTGTGAGGCTTCAGGCAGCAGAAGGCTGCTGGAGCAGCTCTTCAGTGACAGCAGTGCTGCTGCCGGACTGTATCACACACTCTGTTACAGGCTGCTCCGCGTGAGCTGCGGGAGTCATAAACCACTGCGCTTCCTCTCACTTTCTGAGCCCATTAGGCCACAAATGAAACTTTCTTTGTTCTGTGCTCACCTTACTTCTCCTTGTTTGCTATCTTTTTAATTTCTTTTTTTCTCTTTTTTTTTTTTTTAAACTACCATTTTTCTTCACACCTACCAGGAGAGGTGGACACAAATTACAGATACATCACTGAGTAAAAATGGAAAAGCAATGCTCCCAAAGTTTTTGGGAAATGGCTGATAACCTTCTTTTAAGGCTTTCTACTGCTAGCCCTCAAAGAAAAACTCATTCTCTTTTCTCGTTGTCTTTGGGCGTGCTCTACTGCTGTATGTTCACAGAGGGAAAATATGCAGAGATCAGCAGTTTCAAAGGCAGTCTCTAATTTTAGGTTCTTAGCTTTGGGTATTTTGGGACACAACTTTGGACACAACAAAAAAAATTGCAAGGAACTATAAATCTAGATGAAGTAAGTAACGCCCAAGACATCTCAAACCGGAGACCCAAAACCAGACTCTTGTATTTAAAAAAAAAAGTTTAAACATTTGCCAGAAACTTTTTTCTTAGTTGTTGAGGTTTCTATTCTTCCCAGCACTTCCCACTATTCCTATTTTCATATCACCATTACAGGCAACTCTGAAACTCTCCTACCAATCCAAGGGCTGGGAAAATCGAGGGAAAAATGTGCCCTTTCTCATAAATGTGCACATGATCATCTTTAGTACTGTGTAAGGTCTGAAGATTTTTTTTTAATCAAAGAATGCTCCTTGAGACATTTTGATTTAGCTGAAATTGTTCTAGATACTTCTACATTGCCAATTCATTTTTTATTAGTATTTCTTAAACTGGTAATTTCCAAAAAACAGCAAATAAATTAGCTATTTAAATCTCACTTGCTTAATAAAACTCAAAGGTTCTGATTTATTATTTTTTAATGAAAATTAAATATTAAATGAGGAAAGAGACAAAAAGGCCTGAAATAAAATGAAAATAAAAGAGGTTCACTTAAAGTATCTGTCAAAGGTACAAAAAAAAAGGAGAAATTTTATTGTTTCAGGAGTTTTGAGCAATGAGCACATTTTCCAAGCAGTCCAACTGCACAGTCAAGTCACACAATAGCCTGAGATTTACTTTAACTAATAAACAATGTGAGTGACAGCTTTCCTGAAAACTGCAAGCCCAAAGTTTCAGGTGGACCACTGTAACCTAATCAAAGGAGAAGGAACCATCACTTTCTTGCAGTCTGCCAGGAATGGCATCTTGACTTCCATCATCAAGGTGAGAGTCAAGAAGAAACTCTGTCCTGTCTCTAGGACAGAAAAACAGACAGACATATGCTTGTCAGGATATCTTAAATACAGAGAGACTTCAAAAATCAAGAACTAGAACAGATTTTGTAGATGCTCCAGCAAACTGCTTCTGTATCACTGACATAAATCTTTACATCTTTAAAATGAGCACTGCAATAAAGAAGTCTTGTTTTCCATTAAAATTTTGGTCCAAAGCAGTGATTTCAGCTTACAGTAAATCTTGTGCTGTGGCAGACCTTGGGTTGCTTGTATTGTTTCATGGAAGGCAACTAAGAAAAGCACCACTGGGCAAGTTTAAGTGCATGGTACTGCAGATGTATGTATGTGTATAGAGAAGTGTACACACAGGCACATTTTGTTCATCTTGAATAATATTCCCATCTGCAAAGTAAGCAAGTTACATTTTATGATTTCTAAAATTTTGAAGTGTTCTGAAATGCTTTGTGAGTAAAGAAATTAAAAATGCTTTTTTTGTAAAGAAACTAGACAAACAGATTCTTTTGCAAGCCATCGAAATGTTCTCTCCAATGAAGAAGTTGGACAGACAATTTTGTGTTCTCTGTTGTCTTTTTCAAGACCTGTGATGGAGCTTTTCTGAACTTATCTTTCTCTCTAACATGCCAGCTTTTCTGCTTAATTCTGCCAGTTATTTCATATTTCCTCTAACTCTTCAAAACAGGTGGAAGGGCTCCTAAGGACTTTGATTTCAAAATGAGCATAAAGTGGTTGTATAAAAATAAAGCATTAAATATGGGGCTTTTCATAACACTTCTGACTACTGATTTAAACCCCAAAATCTAAAGCTGGTGCTTGGTCACTTCAAGCCTGGTGTGCATTGCATAGGTCCTGGCAGTTCTGGGTATTTGGGGGAATGACTCATTTTGTTTTAGTTTTCAATTAGGTGTCGTTGGGATGGTGAGCAAGACAAACTTGTGTGTTAGTTATTTATATGTCTATACCTTTAAAAAACAAAAAAAGAAGCTCATGATTTTTGGCACATGTGACATGACAGGGGGAAGAGATTCCCTCAGTGAATAGCCAGGAAGGCCCTGCTGCCTCTGCCTACCCTATCCTGCCGTGGGGAGCCCAGCCTTGCCCTCCACCGCCCTCTGGTCCGGGGCAGACTCCCCTGGGGCAGGATGTGATGCTGGCCGGCCGCCGTGGAGCATCGTCTTCCTGGGGGTGCAAGAGCCTGTCTGTGCCGCGGGAAGGGAGGCTCACAGTCCCCACACCCTCCGGGGTAGGCACGGCGTCGGCGGCTGCGAGGCTCCTCACCCCATGACAAAGATTTTGCAATACTGGAATTAAATGATCACATCCGAACTCATGTACTGCTTGGTGGTACTTCACATTATAGCTGCAGAGAGTTGGGAGTTCAAGCCCTTAGTGAAAATTTCGTCAGCTTTTAGTGGCGGTTTTAAACCGAAAGAAAAAATCTGTGGAGTACCCAAACTCGGATATTTGTTTTTCATAAAAATGTCATCCATGTCATTAAATATAAACTTTAGGTTTATACGGAAAATAGTGTATTTTCTACACATGAAGGAACATTAAAATCTAATTGTGTGCAGCTGACGCGGCAATGTGTGCTTGAGAACTAGATGATCTTTCAAGCTCTGCTCTACACCAACCATGCTATACACACACAGTATGGTACGTTGGAATAGGTGTCTGTACGCCTCTGGATGCACTTGTCCTGGCTCCTTTGTAGCGGCTGTGCGTGCGCTCGTCAGCTTGTACCGCAAACAGATTTGCCACACGGCTCTGGATCGGGGAAGGATGTGTTTAATGATCGTCCTGGCCGCGACACCTCCTGCGTGTGCATCTGTCCGTGTGTCTGTGTCGAGTTATGCCCGGCTGTTCGCGCTCTCCGCGGACAAAGACGTCTCCCGTTCAGGAGCGCGGCAGCCTGCAAAGTGTGAATAATTTTCAGCGAGGAGTTACACTAAATGGGAAAGCTTTTAGCACATTATCCACTGGCAATTGGACTATAATCTAATTGTCAGCCCTCGGGTCTTAATAGAGCCTTTCTCTTTCCACCATTGGATTTGCATCTGGGAGATGCCTAATGGGTTTAAAATGCCTCGCATTTTGCTCCAAGAAGCCACCTTCTCGCTGTAGGTGACATTGAGATATTTTTGTTGTGAAATTGGATCTCGGGTACCTGGGCTTCTGCCTTGCTGGCGAGGCTCTTTTTGTGAAGGGGAGAGCGTGGGGCGGCGGCAGTGGAGAGATGTCCCTGCCGCAGCAAGAGCACTGGGAGCGGGGGCTGCTCCGAAATAGGGGAGCGCAAAGAGAGGAGGCATCCGGCGGACAGAACGATAGAATTATGTGCAGCAGAGGAGAAAAAAGCTCCTGGAAGCAGTGCTGATAATCGCATGAGGCTGTAGAGGAGCAGAACGCAAGCCGGAGCCAGGTAGCGCTGTAGCCATCGCTTTGTAAAGTAGCGGTGTGCTCGCAAGGCACGAACGGGCGATCCTGAGACTCCGCCCGAGCGAATAAACACCATTCTTTATACTGGACAAACTGTTTTCATCTACTAGCGTGAAAAATAAGAAAGAGCAAAAGATTTTAACTCTTCCCTCCCGAGGCAGGAGTAAGCTCGTTCCCAAAGCAGTGCTGGAGGTTACCTTGGAGAGGGGGTGTGGGCTGGAGGGTCAGACAAAGATTCCGGGCAGTGCCAGGCCAGCAGCGGTCAGGGTGGGACGGCGGCAGGGAGGGTCTCGGCAGCGGCACCCCTCACTCATAGGCACCTAATTAAAGGGAAAGGTGATCTTGCCCTCCGCACAGGCGACGCATCCGGAGGGGACACGGGGAAGTAACGTAGGAGTAGGGATGGGATGCACATGTCAGGTTATCCCAAGGGACAGCCGTGAGAAGAGCGGATGTCAGCTCGGCTCGGTGCCGGGCCCATTTTCGGGGTGCAGCCTCACGGGTACCGCAGGCACAGGTTTGTCTCTGCGGCGTGAAGTGTGTGGCGTGGGTGCTTTTGCGAGAATAAAAAAATAAAAAAAAAAAAAAAAAGAGAGAGAGAGAGGAAAGGCGACGACCCCTCATCACTAGACGAAAGAGTTGCTTAAAACCTGAGCGCGGCTCCCCTCTCGGTCTGCGCCCCTCTCCGCATACCCCGCCCGCCGGCGGGCCTGCGCGGCCGCGCAGAAACGCGCAGCGTCGGAGCTCTTGTCACACAAGCGAAGGCTCACCTGAAACCATCCCTCTGGACCCTCGGTTGCCCGGCGGGTTTCTGCGGGTTTTCTGTCCCTCATGCGTCGTTGCCGTCGCGATTTTGTGTAGATGAGGAAAGGGCCGGGAAGAAGCGGTTCTCATGGTTTTCACGGAATCGGGTTTTTTCCTTGGCTTTTCAGGGATCAGAGAGGGGTTTTGGAGGGGGGCTGCAAGCCCCCTGTTTGAAACCTGGCGGCGAAACCGAGACCTAATCCTGATTAAAGCTGGGAACCGAACGAGCGCGACGAGGTGTGCAGCGATTACCACACGCTGTTTTTTGCTGGTGCAGAAGAGAGTAAGGAGCTTTTTAGACCAAGAAAGGGGGGAGGGGGGAAAGAAAGTACTTAAAAAAAATAATGAAGCCTAATGAAACGTCTCTGCCACAGCAGGCTGACACCCGCGACAAACACATGGATTTGGTAGATTAAAAACAAACTGCAGTGTAGATTGCGTGTTCTCCATAAACGGATAAACAATAATGAAGGATTTAATTGAAACGGGTTCAAACGAGGCAACGGCCCCGTTGGGGAGCAGCAGGGTTAGTAACTCTGCTCTCGGGAGGGGGTCGGTACAGTGGTGACAGCCGCTCTGTGCCGGGGTGCGGCGGGGACTGGCAGCTCCGGTTCGCATCCCCTGGGAAGAGCGCTCGGACGTTATTAAATACATCCACTTGGTTGGGAAAGCAGAGAGGCATCAAGAGCACTGTGGTGGTGGTGTGTTCCCCTGCCACCCCCTGATCTCTGGAAGCCGCCCCGTTGCCGGAGGGGGCCGTGGGCAGGGACGGCAAGGCAGCCCAGGGGAGCCGCGCTCTCGCCCTTTCCGCACTCGGGTTCCCTGATCTCTGTGTCTCCTCAGTCTGGCCCCGGCGGGGAAGGGAGCTGTAGTGAGAATTAGGCGGCCGGAGATGAGACCCATTCCCTGCCCACGGGGAAGGAGGGGGTGCTCTGGACGTCTAGACAAGGCTCATTTCCTTATCAGAGGCGGAGCTCGGGAAAAAAAAATCAAAAAAATGGATTCTCATGGGATAGAACAAAAAATTGAATGGCTTAACCATGCAAAAGAAAAGCCATCCCGTGTGGACGGAACCGTTTAAAATAAAATAAAACGAAGGTCTCGGTTTCTTTCCACACCGTTTTTTTTTTACCTCCAAGGTACGAGCAGAGACCCGCAAGTCCCCAAGGTCAGTTCCTCTCCCAGAGGGGCAACCCACTGCCCGGAGGTGACCAGTAGCCCCGTCCCAGCTCCACGACCGCGCCGCGGCCTCAGTTCCCCCTCGCCCGCCGCTCCGCTCCTGTCCGCTCCCGGGTGCGCCGTGCCCCACCGCGCAGCTCTTCCCCCCGCCGCGGCCGAGTCCTCCTCCGCCGGGCCAAGGCAGTGACCGTCCCCCGCGGGACTGGAAATCCTGCGGCGAGAGAGAGCAGAAATCAGTCCGGAGCTGCCTCAGCCGGGGCTGAGCCGGTGTTTCCCAGACGGACGCACAGAAACCTCCACGGCCACCCGCCGCCCCTCTCCCCTCAGCCCCGATGGACCGGGGGCAGCCCCTGCTAGGGACAGGTATGTTACCCTCACTGCTGGGGGACGGAAATAAGCAAGGGGAAAAGAGAGATTGTTTTTTGGTTGGGCTTTTTTTATTTTTTTTTTCACTAGGATCTGAGCTGTTACTTTGACGGGCGCTCGTGGGTTTTATTATCCTTATTTGCCCGGCGCATACAGTAGGTAGGAAACCAAAGGAGACTTGGGCAGCCCCGTCACCAGAGGAACGGTGAATAGAATAATTTCCCTGGCTGTTTGTACCCTCCTTTGTCTTTCTTTTCAGGCAGGCCGGACCCTGCTTTTCAGGTAGAGCCAAGGGACCTCAGGGCCGGGAGCTCGGGACCCCCGTCCCGCCGCCCCTCGCATGCCAGGAGGGGTCCTAGGACCAGGGCTGTCCCGCGGGGAAATCGGACCCGTACTTGGCGGGATGTCCCTCAGGATAAAGTGTTAAAGTGTAGGAGGGACTTTTTGTTTGTTTGCTTAAGATTGATGTCGGCAGAACCGCTCGTCTCTGGTTCCCTGTGTCAAGCAAGAGGCGATGCTTCGTGAGCTGGCCCTCCCGGCTCGCCTGCCGCGGGACTGGCCGGGCTCTCCCCTTTCGCCCTTCTTGTCCCGCTAATGCCTGAGGCTAGACCGGGCTCCCAGACCGCTGTGGGCCACGCCAGAATCCACTGCCAGATGCTTCAGGCGCTTCTAAATATGCACGTACCGTTTGTGATAGATAGTCTATCTATTAGCAAAATTCAGGTAGCAAAAAGGCAAACTGCAGTTGGTTCCCTCTGAACTCAAAGTGATGAAGCACTGTTTCGTCTTCCCCACTCCACTGGCTGTGAACGTTGACCCGAATAATTGTTTCTCCATATTAATTAATTAAGTGCATCAGGAACGGAGAGGCACAGGCTGTGTATGGCTCTTGGCACAAGCGTGACGACTAAAAGTCCTTGGATTCTGTTTTAGGTTTAAAAGGATGGAACTTCAGTGACCAAGTTTCATGTTCTCTTGTGAATCGTCCTAGCGAGTAAATAGTTTCAGCAATATTTTTATTTAAAGGAATGAAACGCATCGCTTTTCTTTATTTAATTTATTCATGTAAGTTTGTTTATATTATATATATGAGAGAATACTGGTGAGCAACTTACTTAAACCACTGCCTTGGAATAATCTGCTCGTTGGTACCATCAGCCTGTCCCGACTTTCTCTGTTTTATATGCTTGATCAATACCAGCTATTTCGGCGCAGCCGATGAAACGGAGTTGAAGAAAACCGTGGGATCAGCGGCCCACGCCCTGGCTTGGCTAAAAGGGGAATGCTGCAAGGGTCTCCGCTGGAGCCAGTGGGGGCGAGTACATCTCACCGGGATGACAATATTTGGGATCCAGTGCGGGAAAACCAAGGGCACGATCAGCCTTAAGGAACATTTTGTCCCAGCGGAAAGCAAGCAACGACGAAAACGGCTGCTTTGAAAGCTGTGGTCTTTTAACATTTGAATGTAAAAGAGAAAATTGACACTCAGACGCACGCACCAGAAAAAATCCACAGTTACATTTCATTCTTTCAAACGCCTCTCCGCCGCTTCTTGCCTCGGCAAAGGGAATAGCCTAGGGACCTTCTCGGGAGCATCCCCGGCCGCGCGGCCTGCCCCCCCGTTCCCGCCCCCAGGGCTCAGAGGAGCGGAGGAAGCACCCCGAACCGCAGCCGGGGCCCCGGCCGGGGGTGGGGCTGGGGTGCCCAAAAGGGAGAGGCTGCGGGGAGCTGTCCCGAGGCCCGGCCGCCCCCTCCCCACCTCGCGGGCGGGCAGAACCCTCCCCTCTCCTCCCCTCCCTCCCTCCCGTCCGTCCCTCCCTCCTCCTCTTACTGCTACTGCTGCCGCTGCCGCCCGCCTCCGCCCCCTCCCCCGCGGCCGGGCCGGGCCGGGCCGGGGCCCTTGACGTGTCCCGGCGCCGATTGGCCGCCGGCCGATAGGATCTCCGCGGCCCCGCGTTAAGGCGGGGGAGCTCGCGGCGCCGGGAGCAGAGTGCTCCCGGTATCCCGGCTCCGCCACCCCCGGCCGGTCCTCCCGCCCGCCCCGTCCGGGCAGCGCCGCACCGAGCCGCGCCGCGCCGCGCCGCTTCCCCGCACAGTGGCCATGGAGTACACGCCGCCTCCCAAGCCGCAGCTCTCCTCCCGGGCCAACGCCTTCTCCATCGCCGCCCTCATGTCGAGCGGCAGTTCCAAGGACAAGGAGTCCCCCGAGAGCACCATCAAGCCTTTGGGTGAGTGGGGACGGGGGTGACCGCCGGTGTCCGTGGGATGCAGAGCTCCCGTCCATCCGTCTGCCCCTGGCCGCCCTGGCTCACCCTTCTCGGTGCTCCGGCAGCCGGCCCGGGCAGCGGGCATTCCCCCTGTCCGAAGGTTTTCCCTGCGGAGGGGACAGCAGCAGTACCACCTAAGCTTGAAGGTTGAGCGCCTTCATCACCTATCGTCATTTTTAGGCGAGGGTGTTAATAGCATAAAGAGTTTCCTAAATTCCTGCTGTTTCAGTTACGCCTCTTATTTATCCAGATTCGCCATTTGTAGAATATTCCCACACTCTAAGGTAGTTCCATTTCTCTTCGCTGATATGAAATTAATCTCTTAAATATTTATTGTAAATCCACCCTGGTTCTGAAGTCAATTAAGACACTCTCCGTTATCGTGTGTAGGCTTACAAGGGGTAGTAAAACTTGTGCGTAGACCTGAAAATCCTTTCACAGCTCCTCGATGTAGGCTCATACATGCTGTTTTGCTCTACATAGACCGAGAGGGTTTTTTTTAAGTGCTCGCTTCTATTCGGTTGCTTCGATTCAGAATCCTGAAAGCTTTTTAAAAACATTAACATCTTCACCTCCTTCCCCTCCGCCCTCCAAGTTTCTGCGGTTTGTCATCCTTGCGTGTATCCAGGAGTTCGCAGAAAACTACAAAATATGTGTTAATCTTTTAGGGCGCCAATGAACAGGATTACATTCAATCTTAAAAGAATTTAGCAGAGGCAGCTCCCTCAGCGTCTGCTCCACCTAATCAACTGTCTCAAAAGATTTCACATAGTTTAGGGATTCCTTGTGACTTCAGTTTTTAGTCTGAGCACTAATGTAGGCCGAGAATGTTGTAGTATTTCCGATCGGCATATTTACATGGGTTTGTGTTAAAGTTAGTGTTAGTGGAGTTGTTGTTTGTTTGGTTGGGTTTTTTTCCTGAAAACCCTTATTTAACTTTTCAAATTTTTTAACCCCTTCCCACATGTCGTTCAACTAAAAAATCGAAGGGAAACGACTGCCTGTAACTCGGCTTTTATTAACTGGATCTTTAGGCAAAACCTTTCCCTGGAGGGGTAGGGCGCTTTCGTGCTCCTCCTGTTCTTTGGCGCCGGGCGGCGGATACCTCGCCGCATCCCGGTGCCGCATCGCGGGGCCGGGGCAGAGCCTTCGCAGCCCTGCTCCCTTCTGGCCTCGCCTCTGGCAGAAACTCCCAGCGGAGCTGCTGAAGCGCCCGAAGCCTCCCGGGGCGTGCGGGGGTGGGCGGTAGCGCTGGCAGGAGCCAGGCGCGGCGGGCGGCCAGCGTCGGCAGCAGCTACTGCACCCGCGTAGGTTGCGCGGCGGCACGCAGCTCCCCCGGAGACTTTCTCCAAACGAGCGTGTTCAGTGTCAGTAAACTGCCCGGGAGAAAGGCAGACCCAGCTTTCCGGGAGGATGAGCCCGTGCCCGCTGTTTAATTGGTATTTGGGGTTCGCTTCCCCGCGGAGGAAGCGCGGAGCTTGCGCGGACACTCTCGGGCTCCTTCTGTGTTGCGCTCTCTGTCAGCGGCGCAGTCCAGGAGCAGCCTCCCGTGCTCCCCCAGCGTGACCCTGGCCCTCAGCAGCCCCTCGGCGCCCAACGCTCCCGTTTTAATGAGAATTAGTGACCTTTCCGTGGAACCCCTCGGTTAGCGGCGGGGGCAGAGCGCAGGGCTGGCTCTGCCCCGCCGTGCCCCGCGGAGTGGATCACGGCCGGCCGGCGGCGAGGCTGGGGCCGTGCTGCTCCCGCCGCCCCCCGGGTGTCTCCCCCGGTGCGTCTCTGGGGAGTGGCGCTGCTCCGGGCTCTTCCCGGAGCTCATCTCCGAAAATCACCGCCGCTGCCCTCAAACGATGAACGGACGCTTGAAGAAGCAGCCGGATCTGCGGATGTGCTGGGGCAGAGCGGCGGCAGTCGAATGACAAATTCTTTTTTAATATATATTTATTTTTTTAAAAAATATCTCGTCTCGGTGGTCGCGTTGTCCTGGCTGAATCCTCTGTCTCTCCCTTTTTCTCTCTCCCTCTCTCTTTTTTCCTCTAAACCCTGCAGAACAATTCGTTGAGAAATCCTCTTGCGCCCAGCCTTTGAGTGATTTATCCAGCCTGGACCCTCACGGGGATTTTAGCAGCAGCCCTTCTTCCTTGTGCACCGAGCCCCTCATCCCCACCACCCCCATCATCCCCAGCGAGGAAATGGCCAAAATCTCCTGCAGCCTGGAGACCAAAGAGCTCTGGGACAAGTTTCATGAACTGGGTACCGAGATGATCATCACCAAATCCGGGAGGTAAGGCTGGGCAGCGCCGGGGCTTCCCCCTGGACATCTTTCTAAAAGTGGCTTTGGACAAGGGGGGAAAAAGACAAAGTTACCGAAATCCCGCAGGTTTTTTTGTAGCGGGAGAACAGCACGGCTGGGTTAAGGGGAGAAAGAGGAAGGTGAAGCCCCATAATTGCCGCAGCCCCCCGGCGGGCCCAGCCCGGCGCTGCGCGGAGCGGTACGCGGAGCTCCGCTGGGGCAGGAGAGGCGGCCCGGGGCGGCAGCGGGGCGCGGGGCGCTGCAGCGGGGCCGACTGAAA
Source organism: Lanius collurio (assembly GCA_020086605.1). Taxonomy (NCBI): domain Eukaryota; kingdom Metazoa; phylum Chordata; class Aves; order Passeriformes; family Laniidae; genus Lanius; species Lanius collurio. The sequence continues at coordinate 19,399,845 of JACBWW010000012.1, read as the reverse complement.
TCCGTCCGGGGCGTCCTGGCGGCAGGGTAGAAGCGTTGTTTCCCTAATAGTCCGGTCTGCGACTAAAATCCCGCAGTGATTTTGAGGGTCTGTGTTGGTACAGACCGAGGGAAACGCGGGGTCGTGGGAGAATGAATAAATCAGAGCTTGGTTTGGTTTGTTCTTTTCTCTCGGCTGCAGAAATGCGCAAAAGAATTTCAGGCTTTCTTGTCACCTCAAACCATGCCGTTTCTTCAGTAAAGCTTTTGGGGTTTGGGTCAGTCAAATGCAGTCCGGGGGAGCCAAATGTCTTTTCGAGTTTTTCAATCCCCAAAGTTGCTTTTTACTAATGTAGTTCCCAGCCGACTTTTTTTTTTCTAACTGGTGAGTTCTATCGGGTATGTTTTTTTAGAAAAGTAGATATAAAACATGCAGTTTAAAGTTCAAAATTTGAAGCTGTTAAAGATTATTTAACTTTTTTTTTATGGTCTACACCATAAAAGAATAAGCTTACACTTTAAAATTTTGTTTTGTCAAAAGTTTAGTACAGAAAAGAAAGTTTTTAATTTTGAAAATTCCGTTCAAAAATATTGTGAGCAGGCTTAAGAAAACACTCATCTAAAATATGGGAGAATAATAACTGGAATAATAACTGAAAATAATTTCTGGAATACTTCCCTTACAGCAGTATAGAACCCGTAAAAAATAAATAATTAAAAGAAAAGCCAAGTTTCTAAAGACTTATGTACCTTAGCTATAACTATTTTTTCTGAAATTGTCGTCTACTTTTAATTTACAGGCAAATAGTATATTTCTCCTTTACTTTTTCACCTTTACCATATTTTTCTTTTTGCTTCTCAAATATTGTTTCGATTTCAAGCTGCTTTTTGTCCCCTTATTAGAGAGACACAAGATTTAACTTTCAACATGTGGAGGCAAAATCAATAAATGCTTTAAGCTTTTTCAGGGGATTTAAATATAATTCTTACTTTTAGCAGCCTTTCAGAAGCTCTCTTATTTCTGTTCTCTGCCCAAATATTTATTTTCTGATTTGCCTTTATTTCAGGAGAATGTTTCCTACGATCAGAGTTTCCTTCTCGGGAGTGGATCCTGAGGCCAAGTATATTGTATTAATGGATATAGTTCCTGTGGACAATAAAAGATATAGATATGCCTACCACAGGTCTTCCTGGTTAGTGGCTGGAAAAGCTGACCCTCCTCTCCCTGCAAGGTTTGTAGATTTTCTTGCTGGTCTTTTATTTCTCTTTACTTTTTTTTTTTTTCCTTCAAGAAATACCTTGTATTAATCTTTCCATTTTGTTTGACGACAGTGCTCTAAAATTTTGAGTCTGTATTCAGCAAAGTTGGTTACAAAACTCTGATTACAAATTTTGTGCTGCAGAATCTGGCCTCGGATCTCTGCTTGAGGTTTGATTTATACTGAATATTCCAAGACATAAAGAATTTGGATAAGAGTTCTTTTATACATATTGTTTGTTTTAATTTTTTATTTAAATGAAGTTTGTCATGATTCAGATAAGAAAGCTTTAAAATACAGATAAAATTGATTTGTCTCTTGGATTTGCCCCCCCAATATTTGACCTCAAAATTTAAAGCAATCCAGGCACCACCAGCCAAGCCAAAGTAGAAATAAATTGCAGTTCATTGCTGTTTAGGCTTGAAATTATATTATTTCTGTAACATATCCAACATTTGCTAACCAGTGATTTTATTCTTGATTTTAATCATCTCTTAGACAGCAGGAAAAGTACAGATCAGTTTCATGGCACAGTTACTTCTTTTTTTTGTTAAGAAATCATGATCTATTCTGAGACATCAGAAAAATAAAACCCTCTGTAAAATAAATTCCCTTTCCTATGCAGAAACAAATGCTTTAGAAATTTAATTTCTAAAGTCATTCTGTTAATATAATTAGTGACTGATTCCTTTAAGCACTGAGGCTGCAGCGCGGGGCTGTGCAGTGGGAGGGCACTTCAGAGGAGACCCACACTTCATCGTACCCAGCCCAGCACTTCTGTACCTACTTCAGTCCCCCGGTCCAGGAAGACTGCAGCACATGTCCAGAGGCTTTGCTGAGTCAGAGCCGGAGATAGGGAAATAACGCGGGTGCCTCTCTGGCTTCAAAGTAACTTTTTGCGGAGGGCTCCGCGCAGGAACACAGAGCTGCTCCAGGTGGCTTAGCCTGGGGTTAAGAACTTGCTTATTACAGAGGCAGAAATTATAAGTGAAACGCAAGAAATGGAAGCAAATTTTTTTGGTGTGTGAGTACACGATTTCCTTATATAAAGTGTTGAACTGAAATCTTGGTGACTGGTGATCTCTGGAAGGCTGTTCAGGGAAGTAAACAAACAAAAAGCGCAAGCAGAGAAGAAGCTGTGATTAAAGACAGCAACCTAGGAGTTATGTCTGCTTTGTTTTCGTGGCCAAAAACTCCTTCTTGTAGTGTGGTTAACGTCTGAGGGCTTCATTTGACGTATTGTAATGGGCACTGATCAAAACCCAAAGAAAAAACACAGATCCTGCTCCAAAGGAGTCAGCATCAAAAGAAGAAATAACAGAAGAACAGAAACAATTTTAAGGCATGGTTTCCCTCTTCTTACTTTTCTGTTCATGCCCCTTTTGGGATACCTTTCAATAGATTACTAATTCACACTCTTTCTGGCAGAGACTCACTCAACAAGGAAATACTAGAACATAAGATAAGAGATTGGAATAATTAGCAACTGCCCTACTGAGTATTGGATAAAACCTTCTTGAAGTTTAGTAGTATTGTTATTGCACTGTGGTAATTTTCAGGTGTCCTCAACAGATCAGTGCCCCTATGTGCAAATGTGTGTCTGTGCTGTTCCATTTTCAGGACGCTTTGCCCCCATGTGTAAACGTACACCTTTCCTGCTTCATTTTCACAGTGCATAGTTAAACAGACTATTGATCAGAGCACAGGCAGAGAGACCTTCTTTGTGTGGATGGTACTTGCATATACATTTATGCACGTTGTCCTCCTCACGCTTCTCTTAGGTGAGAAAAAGGATATCAAGAGGTTCAGCAGTGCCAATGTTTGCATTACCAGTGCTTCTTCTAGATTGTTAATGCATCTTTTGAGGTGGGGGGTCTCAGTCTTGCTTGAACAGATTAAAAGTACTTCTTGTCCCATCTTGAAACGAGTTTGGTCCTGCTCCAGTAACAGAAGCCCTTAATGAAGTCATGATTTCTTGTCCTCCAAACACAGGGTTTTTGCTCTCCCTACTTGAGGAGTGTCAGTGAGAGGTGTATGTGTGTTTAGTGTCTGGGCACTGGTAACAAGGTACTTGCTCCCCAACACACTATTTCCATCTGCACAGGCACAGTGACATCAGAGGAATTATTCAGGAGTTCCATTGTGCCTGGGTGTAAGACTTTGCAGGATTGAACCAGTTTGATGGTTTACTCTTTCCATTATAAAAATAACTTTCAACACTAAGACAGTTTTGTAGGGATTTTTTGGGCTTTTGGTTTTTTTCAAATTAATAAGTATTCTGCAATTCTGTTTGAAAGATTAGCCCTTCAGGGAACTTTCTATTAAAACCAGTTTTATCCTTGTCTTCCTGCTGTCAATGTTGAAGGCAAGTTTATGTTGCAACGAACAAGTTTATGTTGCAACGAACACTTAAATAAAAATACTTTTCAGAAAGTCTTTTGTAAATCTTCTAAAGTGCTATCTGGGGATAGAGTTCCTAAGTGATATTTTGTGTTTGTCTTCCACATTGTTAAGACTGTGTGAAACATCAGTCAGTAAGTTTTAGCATGTAACTTTATTTGATCTTCTTCCTTTTTTGCCTCATTTTTTCGCACAAAAATTTGTCACTTTTTTTTTTAAACTGTATTTGTCTACAATAATTTGTTTAATGAAGTTATAGTGTTTACACATGGAGAACTCTAGGCAGGAAACCTTTAAAATGTATTCTTATATTTTGCAAATTATTTGAAATATTAGGGTAAGTAAAAGTAGCATGCATGGGGCTTGTGGGACCAGACCATCTTTTAAACTAAATAGAGGGAGTGATGTGCCGCATTCCAAAATTCACAAGAAAGAAGCAGTACCCAAACCCTGCATATATCACTAAACATTATGCACTGTGGAGCAAATTCACACCCAAATATGGCTCCTAAATCTTTTGTGAATCGAAGCGAGCAGCTCCTCACATTTGGCTGGCCTTGGGCAGCAGATCCCAGGCGAACTTCTGGGAGAGCCTTGTGTGCTGTGCTGGAATGCACACATTTATCTCGCTGACCTGTTTGCTCGTGCACACTCGTGGTCTTGCCAACAACTTCTGCTTCAGAAATCACTATGTCAAGTGTTCAGCCCTCTTCCCTGAGGTGTGCAAGCTCAAGCTGTGGGAGAAGTGTGGGAAATAGGTATAGCTTACCGGGGGAACCCTGTGTTGCAGTGGGATCAATGGAGTGTAGCAAGTGGGTAAAACAGTAAGGTCTATTGTTGCATTTCAGTAAGTGATATTCTGGTGCCCATCCTTCAGTGACTTTCCTATTAGCACTCTGCTTACAGGCTCCTGGTAGTTCTAAAGCAGTGCCAAGCATTAACCATCGATGGTGTAAAACAATTGTGCTCAGCTTTTCAGCGCAGGGAGGTCTTTACTCATTCCTGGCACATATTTGAAATACTTTGGCTTTTTGGACCCAATTAGCCAAACCGTGCTGAGTCTGACACTCTGTGATCACAGTAAACATTATTAGCTATCCAGACATTCAAAATTAGGAGTCAGGCTCAAAAAAAAAATAAAAATCACAAGGCTGGGTGAAAAGTTGCAGGACATGTTTGGGACTCTTTTTGTTTTGCCTTCTCTAATTCAGGGCTCTAAATTTTGAAATTTTCAGGCTTTTTTAGAGGAAAGCAAAGTTAGTTTTCATGAGAGCTAAGATTCTTTTGACATAACACGATTCCAGGTCTTGGGTTTTCAGATACATGACCATTTTTTATGGGCTTCACAGTGCAATCAGCAGAGTCTATAGCAGTGAGGACGCCTGCAAGCTAGGAATATTTTATTGTGACAGGAATTCTGGCTTATCATCCCTCCCATGGACAGAGCTAGAGCAGCCAAGCTGTACTTTGGATCAATGTAAGGAAAACATCCTGCACATCTGAAGCGAGCTGTGCCGGTAACACACTCCACTGTATCTTGGGGATTCTGCTGGCAAAAACAAAATGCAGGATGAAATCTCCTTCCTCTTCGAGCAACAGGACTGTTCTCCCCAGGGTCTTTAGTATGGGCTTTTCTTGATTAGGGATCAGTGTGGTCTATCGGAGAGTTACGCCCCACCATTTAGTGGTTTTTCCATTCTAAAATCGTAGCTCAACAACAAGGACAAATGTTTATCTTCCTAACCTGGCAGCTCAGTGCTGCCCCACCCACCTAATGGAAGAAAGTCATTTGTGTGGCCAAAGACATCACCCAAAATGAGAGTCAGGCCCTCAGTGATAACCAATGCGGACAGAAGTAGAACAGGGCTGGTTTTCTCTAGCTGAATGTCTAGTCCGGCTCTTAACTTGCCATCCCAAAAGAACAGTTGAGTTAATAATTTTCAGCAATACATTATTCCTATAAAATCTTTGCTCTTAAATAGCATGGCACTTGTAATTAGTGTAGTCATAATGTATACATCATTGTATCTACATGTCTTCTTGCTTCCTTTTCTTCTGCTTAATTTCCCAAGAGTAGGATTGTTAATAGCAGAGCTGCAACTAATTTTTCATGTCAAACCACTGTGCTGGACTGCAGCCTTCAACCTCTTATAAACAGACGTCACCACAGCGAATGTGTGATCGAGTGCAGGTTAAAATCATTATCACGGCTTAATGTTACATATAAAGAAAAATGCATTTTTATCTGCATTCCCCCATTATCTCTGTAATGACACCATGTTTTTTCTCTTGGAGCTGTAGTCATTGTTATTTTAAGTGCTTGTTAGTACAGCTGTGGGGAAAGACATGATCAATTTTTCATTTGGGAAAAGACACAACAGCAAATGTTAGTTAATGTCTCCATTTTAGATAGCAGGATAAAATAATAGGTATGGTTAAGGAGCAGTCTAGCACTCAGACACAGGATTCTCAGTTATGTTCCAGTGAATCAAATAAGTCGTCTGCTTTAGTGTCCTTCATTAATAGCTTTATTTCAGGAATTAATTAATTTGGGGGAGATGGTGTCTTGTTCTAGCAGCAGATTTATATTACCCTAAGCTCTCAGGAAGTCCATGTCCATGAAACCACTGCATATCCTGAAAGCAAAATGATGTGTGCATTTTAATTTCATATGGAGGTGGCGCCCACACACAAGCCCAGAAGTGAGATTTTTTTTTTATGAGCGGGCATTTTTATTGTGTTTTTTAGGTTGTATGTGCACCCTGATTCCCCATTCACAGGAGAGCAACTGCTGAAGCAGATGGTGTCCTTTGAAAAAGTCAAACTTACCAACAATGAGCTGGATCAGCATGGCCATGTGAGTAGCCCTATGGGTGGGAAAGGGAAAAGAGATCGCCAGGGAATTGCTTGCTTGGGCCCCAGGGCTGACTGGAAGGGAGACTGCCATGGGAAAGGCTGCCGTAGTCCCCACATTTCACCTCTCTTAGCTAGCCCTTCATACCACAGTGGTGGATGATGTTGTGTGAAGTTTGAATGTGTCTGATTTAACAAGTTTGAGGGTCTTTTTGGGTTCCTCTATTGTTGAGGAATTGGCAGCTTTAAAAGTTAGGATTTTGAAAAGTGTTTCATGGGGTAGAGTCCAGATCAAATCCTACTACCACTACAGGCAAAACATCCATCTGGGACAAGTTCAGGGTGGAGCTGAGGATCAGAGCAAGGGATAGAAGGAAGGCAGATGAGCCTTTTGTTGTGCTTTTGCTCGCAGTTTGCTGTGACTTGGCAGTAGGCTCTGCCACATCCCACAGCCAGCAAACCCACGTGCTTTCACATGTGGGCTTGGAAGCTCCCTGCAGGTCACTTCAGGTCACCTGTTAGGGTTGGGTCCATCAGTAAGAGCTCTTTTACTTCCAGACTCATCGCAGCATGGGCACAGAGTCAGAAGAAAATACTGACTTGACGCCAAAGCAAGGTCTATGGAATTAAAAAAAATAAGTGTGCCTCAATTGCCCTTGAAATAACTGTAGGCTAACTGCAAGCCAAGGTGCCAGAGGGTGGACTTCGGCCACTGAAAGAGACAGGTCCCAGCTCTAACTGGTGCCAGTTTTTTGTCACAAGCCCTGAGGCTGGAAGATGGTAAATAGGATTCAGAGCTGCTTGCCATGGTTTCCTGCTATGCTCTGTCAGTAGGGACAACTCCTTTACTTATCTAACTGCCTAGCAGTAAGTGATAAGAATAGGGATTGTCTGTCCTGTACTCTCCCTACAAATGCCTCTAAAATGCAGGAACGACTAGGTAGTGCCTCCAAATTGTGAAGAAAGAGCTAAAATTGTTGCCTCTGGGCTTGGTGATTCTCGCAGGGAAGAAAGAAGGAGCACGGGGATGGATTTGAAAAAGTTGTTGGCTGAGAACAGGGCAGTTCAGCTCAGAAGAATGAGCATAAAGGCAGTGTTAGTAAATGAGGTGTTGGAAAGAGAGGAATGATTTTGAATTCTAAAGCATGTGTAGGGGGAACTAATTTGTTCAGCTGAATAATTGCAGAATACAATGTATCAGAAATCCCTTCCCTAGTGTGGTATTTATTGCCTGGACTCTGTGAGACAGTGACCATTTGTCTCTGCTGTGTTCTGTGCAAATGTTTCTTATCAAAAGAGAATTTTCACTCATTTCAAGAACTGAGCATTCAATCACAGCCATGATCATTTAAAATATATCCTGGAAATAAAACAAAAAAAAATATAGCTGAAATCCCCAAACAAATAAACAAAAAAAAGCCCAGATAGATGCATCTGTGTTGTTCTTTTGTAGAGATCCATCTGTGGGTATATTGTACTTGAATCCAGTTCCACCGTTGTTCCCTTCATGACTAGTGGAGAATGGTTTTGTTTTTTTCCTCTCTTTTATTTCATAATCTGTAGAAGGGCAAAGCTGAAGATTTGTGGGCTCTATCACCGAGTGATGATAGAGCAGTATACGTGAGCACTTAAAAAGAAGCATTTTTCATCATAACAGGGGCCATGTGTGCCTCTAATAAAGGGCTTGCAGCAGTATATTGCAAGCTAGTTAGGAGTGCTGCAGTTCCCAGAAGCCCAGAGGAGGAGGAAGAAGTAGGTCTGAGGAGCTGTCGGGAACAGAGACATGTGGCAGAGCAAGAAGATATAATCATCTCAAATACAGGCAGAGGGAGAAAATGATCTGTAGTGTTTGAGATGCAGCCTTCCCATTAATTTCCGGAGAAGCAGAGGTTGATCCCATTCTTTTCACAAAGGCTCTGGACAGCCAACCACAATGGAAAGTTTTGTGTGTTCAGTTAAGGATAAGCCCTGAAGGCTTGATCCTGTGTTGAGGTTTGAGGGACGGGTGTTATGCCTTCATGGGGCCCTCTCTTGCTAATATTGTGTGGGAGTTTATGTTCCAATTAGGATGTCAGGTTTTATATGCTGCCTTATTGAAGCTATGTGAATGCTTCAGTGGATGATCAGTAGAATTAAGGACGAAATCAATCCTCTAAAGCCTTTAAGGAGGGCTCACTGTGCTATGACCCATGGTGTTCCTGAACGCCTGTGTACGAAGAGGAGAATTGAAACACCTCCTGAAATCTCTCACTTCAGGTTGAAAGAGCTATTCTTCACTTTTTAATTATGTTTGATAAGGCATGTTAGTTCCTGAGGAAGTTCAGATGACCCAAAAGACACCTTTAAATACTAGTTGCAGGTATGGAAGATGGATCCAACCTGATTCTAGTTTGTTCTACTTGCTTGCTTTCTTCATCATCCAGAAGACAGTTATGGGTGTTAAGGTAATTGTGGTTTATTTGTAGGGTGGTTCACTTCCTGAAAAGGAATCTGTAGAGAAGAGAGGCATTTGTTTGTTCTAGCATATGTTTGTTTTCTCTTATTCTGGGACTTTTGGAATTGGCAAGCGTTTCTGCTTGTGTACCTTCAGCAGCATGTGTAACCCCATAGTTATGCACATATTCTCCCCAAGCACCAGGCAGAAGTCTTATCTCTCTGTGCATGACATACAGCTCACTCCATGGAAACACTTTCAGATATCCTCACCAGAGGAAGGAAATGGCTCCTATCTCTAGATTTTTACAGCCAAGCAAGTAATTGCCATTTTTCTGATTGCGCAATATTTACAAATGTGACATTTTCCCCCCAGATTTTTGGTGACATTTTTCACATGGAGTGCTTTCTTTGGGACTTTTTGTTGCCCTTCATTGGAATGACATAATTTCTGGGTTTGGTGAGGTGAGCTGTGAGTGTATACATTATTGTAATTGGTTTTTTGGCATTTACGATAGCAAAACTCAAACACATGGATGTTTGCAAAAGCAAATGCAAAGCTGTGAACATGTTTAATAAATAACTGTGAAATCAGGGGGGTTTGAATAGCTGCAAGGAGTTATGCCCAAGGTTTTCTAGAGTCAAACAGGCAGAAGTTAGGAACCTTCATGTTTTCAGAAAGAAAACTTTATGTGATAATGCCAGTATTTGGTGAATATGGAAGCATCATTCACAGCACAGTTCCTGAATTCAAAACCACTTTGGAATTTTGCAGCTGGCATCCAGATTGCCTCTGGTGACTGGTCTGTAGCCAGTGGGAGCCAGATGCCTACAGACCTACCTGACCTTACAGCAATCAGGATCCTGTAAGGAGGGATCCTGGTCATCTCCCCTGCTGCAGGCTGTCGGCACGAAGGTGGATGTGGTGGCTAGGGGCCTGTGGCTGCCAGCAAGAGTGTGCAGGGGGGCTGCCATGAGTATAGGGGCACCTGATAAATCTCTTGGAACATGCCAGCAAGATTGTCACAGAGCTGGCATGAGGGATTTTCTGATAGCTACACCATGCAGGAGGGGACTGCTTGGACTTTGAGGCCACTCTTGGAGGCTACTCTGTGAGGTACACCCTATGGATCTAACTCCTTCAGTATATTTTTATACAGTCCTAACACAAGATGTTGCATGGATATTAAGGAGTGTCTTTGTGTGTTACCCGCACACTTTGTGTGGGGGTGCAGGTGGAGTACTTACTACATGTACAGACCCCCACCTGAAGGAAATGGTGACATTTATCTTTACCTTGGCCATGGGTCTTCTGTGACCTCCTGGCTGCATTCAGTACTTGTTTTGTACATGAATGACCAGACTTGCCTCTGGTAGGAATGAGAAATGTAGAGTACCATGGAAGGGGATGTTATCTATGTGTATTTCATTTTTTGGAAAACTTTCATAAGGGATTACATGCTCTTGTTTGAGAATGTAGTTTCTTTATCACAATTTGCATTCAGAGGGGAGTGAAAGGAAAGGGCATGTGTGGGAGCTGCTCTGTCATAACTTTTTCCTCCTTCCGCTTGACTGCTGCTCAGATGTAATGCCTTGGTGTAGATATCATGGCCATGAAAGGCAATGGAAAGCACCAAGGCCTGTGGGCCAACTTCTCAGTAAGCTCATCACCATCCACACACCCTGCTTTAAAAATGTCTTTTCCATCTGCTTAGAGCACTTCAAAGAACTAAGATGACAAGACAAAATTGTACAAAGAGAAGGTAAAGTGCTAAGGGTATTAAAGGCAAGGTCCATGGCCGTTGTATGTGTCGCTGTATAAAATGGTGAAGTGCTTTGAAAAAGGACCTGAGCTGGTTAAAGCAGACATGCAACACTTCCAAGATGATGCTTCACTGTCACTGTAATGTCTTCCTTGTTGCTGTGTGCCTCCCCCCCAAATGTCCCAGTGTGAGTTTTGGCAATATTTGGCCCCAAAGGAGCAGCAAAGAAAAATGCTGGTGGAAATTGTAGCTATGATAGAGCTGTCTCTAAGCTCTCCACTCCAATGCAATGTGCAACCTTTCTCATTGACTTAGCATGAAATACTGCACTGCTCCTGCTATGTTTCAGCTGAAGTTAACGCTTCCTGAGGAATGCACATTAGCTGTTCCAGATGTACGGAGCTGACTGTAATGTCGTTATGGCCCCTGCAAAATAGAACCACCCACACCATTGCCAATTTCGTCTTGTGACTGTGATTATATCCAAAACAAGGGCTGGTGTGAGCTGAGCTCTGTATTTAATTCTTATATTGTAATACTGTGGTTAGAGGCAGCCAAACAGGCCTCCAGACAGTGGTAACTGAAGCAAGGGGAACTCTTGGTTTGACTCCAGTGAACGTTGAAATTGGTTGGTTGGTAGCTTAGGTTTAGAATTGTTTTGGGAGCTCGTAAACAATTATTAATGAGGATAGAATAGCAAAACCCAGTCATTTGGGGGTTCCGTACTGGTTTTCCTCCTTGCTCTCATTTTTGGTAGTCTGCGGTGAAGAGCATCTATGAAGTAGCTTGTTTTAAGAGTTTGTCACAGTGGAAGGCTACGTGGAGTTTTACTTTTGGTCAGATGGTTTGTGCTGCTGCTGCTGGTAGGTTTTCGGATGGGTCTAATTTTATCCGTCATTTTTTTTTCTGAGGGATTTGTGACTGTTTTCATTGTGCACCTGTGCATTTTTGCAAGTGGGGAGTCTTGGCCATTAGCTTTCAGGAGTTACGTATTTGCACTTGCCAACCGGGGCACACTCTGGTAGTGACTAATTCTGTATGTAAAACAAATTACCTGTAGGAACAGGTATTTATGCTTCAAGAAATGCATGCTCACCAGTGGCGTAGGAGTGAGAGGAGACTAGCTCTGGGATGCCTGCTTTTCCACCTTCATTTCCTGGAACTGCCCAAAGGAGCTGGAGAGTTCACTCTGAAAACCAGCCCCTGGCTGGTTAGATTTCAGACACTTCCCCTGCAGTGTTAATTAGATTTCTTTCCCCCCCCTCCCCCCACTATGGTTTCATAGCCTTTGAGGGCCCTGTCAACCTTCCTCTCAGGACAGTGCTGTGTCATTCTTTCTTGCAGATCATTTTGAATTCCATGCACAAGTACCAGCCAAGGGTCCACATCATTAAGAAGAAGGATCACACAGCTTCTTTGCTCAATCTGAAATCAGAAGAGTTCAGGACATTCATCTTTCCAGAGACAGTTTTTACTGCTGTTACTGCCTACCAGAATCAATTGGTGAGTAGAGCTGCTAATTTCCATGGATGAAACTAGAATCCGCCCTGCTGAAAACTCCGTTCTGCCCAATGTAAACTAGGAAAATGTCAGCCATAACCCACCTTTCCATGCCAATCTTATTCACATTCATGAGTAATTCCTGAATATACAGTAGTACTACAGACTTTAAAGAGCCATAAGGGTTATTCATGAGAGTAAAAATGACAAGTAAGAGGCTTTCTTTTGTATTCCCTTCTGTCTCTACAAAGCTGGTTGCAAATTAACATTTAGTCATTTTCTAATTATAGCTCATTAAAGAACTGTTCTTATTTGCAGAGATCTTTTATGCCACAAGCTATGAGCTGAGAGAGATTCTGGTTTGCACATGATGATTTCATAGGCTTAAAAAGTTGACTAATTAAGCTGTAAGGCTCAAACGTAAGGAAAATCACTCAGAGATATGCTTTTCAGAGGCTGCCCAGATTACATCCAGATGTTTGAATTTCGATTTGCATGCCAGTGAATAATATATACAAAATGGAGGAGATCATAACAATGGATTGCTAATGAGTAATTTTAGGAAGTCTATAAACAATGAGAGAACAGAGGCTCTGCTTGATGGTGGATTGGGCTTTAATACTTAAGTCAGTGGAAATATGTTGTTGCCTTCGGTGTGATTCAGAGCATGCTTTAGGGCTTACTGGGTATGGTACTTCAAAAAACCCCACCTATTTTGCTCCTTAGTTCCCTCAAGTTAAGGAAAATACAGGCCCTGTCCAAATATGTGGCCAGGCAGCATCTCAGAGTCAATGTACCTGCTGGATTATTTAAAGAAGGTGACGTTTCTTAATAGGAAGCAAGAGTAATAAAATCTGAAATGTTATGAATAAAACTAAACCACTGCATAGGGGGCCAAGGAGGCTCTGAAGATAGTATTAGTAGTATTGAGTCAGTCCTTATGACTGACTCCACATCCTGCTTTAAGGCTTCAATGTATTGATTTAGACTCAGATTTGTATCTGAATGGCATAGAAAATACACTAGGCACCTGGAAATCTCAGGAAAATAATGTTTGGACAGGCAGTTAGATTTTTCCATGTAACTTTCTTTAGAAACCAGCAAAATAGTAACCGGTACAAAGCCAACTAAACCTGGAATTTATTTCTGTAGGATGAATTTGTGTCTACCGATGATATTTACACTAGAGATGTTTCTAAAATAACCTTCCCAAAGCACATACATTGAGTCCTGGAAAATTTCTCAATGGAACATCTCCGGAACCCCTAGAGGTTGATGTTGTCATTTTATTTATGACTAATGAAAATGGAGCCTTTTTTTCATTTTTGCCATTTCTTTCAGAACTGTTTTAAGGAGGGATTGATTACATTTCTGGAGGTTATTAGATAAAAGCTAAATACATTACACTTTCAACAAACTATCTCATAATTTAAGATTTAAAGGGCATGCATTTATTTAAACAGTCAAACCACTGCCACAGAGTTGAATTGTAGGTCAGATTTCATTTTAAAATGCTTTCTAGCAGATGTTCTCTGATTGTTTGTGAGACAGTCTCTCAGGAAAAATATGGCCATAAATGATTGTGAGTCTCATCTGGCTTTGGTGGATACAAAAAGTTTCTCCTGTGATGTCATACCAAAACTTTAATATCAGGAAGATGGAAGTTTGATTGGTGAAAATATGCTCAAGAGATGAATAGACATCCTTATTGTTCTGTAGTGCAGTTGGCTTTGTGTGTCAGTGATCTCAGTCAATGGAACTAGTTAGAGCTTGTATTTTTAAAGGTGGTTTTCAAAACCCTGCCATAAAAATGCTCACTGGACGTGAGGCACTGACTCACCATTCTGCAACATCACCATGAGGTGAGGGCTTATGGATATCTTGGAAGTAGAATGAGTCTATAACCAACTTTCTGAGTTGTTTCAGGGTCCTTGTGGCAAGGCTTCAGGGTTGTTTCCACCAGTTGTACCTAAGCTATGAGACAGCTTCAAACCCTCAGCCAGCGCTCAGGTCCATGGGTTTGCCACTGGAAGATTGTTAATTAAAAACTCAGAGTTTGCCTTTATCAGCATGTCCCTTCCTCTCTGTGTTTTCCTCACAGAAGACCTCTTTCTCAGAATTAAAAATTGGGTCCAATTTTCCTCTTTATTTTTTATTTCTTTTTTATTTCAGGGGAGAAGCTACCCCATTTTGATATTTATTTGTTTGGTGAGAGTGTTTCATTGTCTGAGGATTTGGAAAAGATCCCTTTTTTTTCCCTGAGTCTTGAGGCCTAGTTATTAAAAATGAGGTTGTGGCCTCTTCGATACAGGCTTTTTCTTTTGGGGGAAGTCAGGCTGACAAAGCCCCTTAATGTGAAATGTTGAGAGCTGTTGATTTTCATGGGTTTAAGCTAGAGTTGGTGGCATTCACTGCCTTGCAGGATAGGTCCAGTATTGTCTCTCATCAAGGTCTAACTTCCGCTTACAATTTTATTTTTAGCTTTTGGAAGAAGTATCTCTGGAAAATCCAAATATTACAATGATGTCTCAGTTTTTATTCACCAAATTGAAACTGGTTGGATAGATAGAAAATTTCACAAGGACAATGGTGCATTTCTTTTCCTGGTCCTCAAAAAGGCATATTGAAAGTCACCACCAAATGCCTGAATTTGCAAGTGCAAAGTTAAGGGGAGCTCAGATGCTTTAGGGCAGGAGGGATTCTTGGTCAATGGGCTCTCTGTCAAAATGGAAAGGCTGACTGAATGACTGGGCAGGTTTATAGCTACCTTTGAAGAAGGGAGGAAAGTTTTTATTCATGGTCTGTGTTTTTTCAAGACTGTGATAGTTTCAGTGGGGTTACTCCTTCAATGCAGGCCCTGTCACTTTAAATCTGAGTTCTCCCCACATTTTCCCTTCCCTTCCTCAGCCTCTTTTCATACAAAACCAGTTAAACTGCCCCTGTGTGGTGGCTGGTAGGCCTGGCTGAGAGCATTTCCATCCCAGTAAAAGAAAAGGTGGTGCTGAACTGAAGCCATGGCTTCAGGTCATTTGGGCTTGTGCTGGTTGGTGTGCAGCTCCACCAGGCAGGCTCCGCTGTTAGCAGGGTGATTTGTACTGCTTGTGGAAGAGACAACCTGATTGATGCTGTTAAAGTATTTGGAAGCTGTAATACTGTATGTGGGTGGGTTCCTCCTGCTCCAGGCAACAGGAAGGCTGAGCCTGCTGTGCCCTTTGGGCTTTCCACTGCCATATGTGCAGTACAACCTGGTTTGCCTCCTCAGCTTTGCAGTGTCCCAAGAGCAGCATACATGCACACACACGGGGCACGTGGATAAAATTAGCAGTGAGGTCACAGCGGATGGATTGGTTAACACTTTGTACACTGCAGTACCTTAACACTATATTCGTGTAATGTTGCTCTTTTCTGTGTTTCCAGATAACCAAGTTGAAAATTGACAGCAACCCTTTCGCTAAAGGATTCCGTGACTCTTCCAGACTCACTGATATTGAGAGGTAATGGGGACTTTCTGTTTACTTTCCATGCAGATAAGATAAAGAGAAGAGAGAGTTTGTAGGAAAAGCGTCCTTTCAACTCTTGAGAACCTGTGCATTTTAACATTATCTTACTGCATATAGTCAGACTCCTCCACATCCTTGAAAAATACTTAGAAACTTTATGAAGAAAGAGCTGTTTTGAGTTTTGACATCTGTTCCAATTGGGGTCGATATATTCGTCTTCCTCAGGGGGTTTCGTGAAGGTGGAAGAGGGTCATTTTTACAACTTCAGAATGAAAAGCTTTTTTACTTATCATGCCATTTAATCCTGTTGAGGGCTGTGAATCAGGTCAATGGGAAACAAGGGTAGTGGTCCTGTGAAAAACGTCTTTACAGCTCCCCACTGGTCAACATAGTGGAAAAGAGAGATGATAGCTCCCAAAATTTGCTTCAGCAGTCCCAGACACCAAATTGGCAATTACTGCCATCAGGATGACTCCCATAACTCCCACTCTTACAACAAAGATGCCATTTTTGTTTCACCAAAGTTGTATTAAAAGCTGCATCAGGGGAAAGCTTTATCTGGAAACTGTTTTGTGTGTGTACAGCTCATTACAAGCAACTGTGCCATAGGGACAGAAGCATCAATCCACAGCTGAGTTAGGAAATAAACTGCAATCTCTTGGTAGCTTTCCAGCACGCCACATTTTTATGGTATCATGTCAAATAGCTTGGCAAACGAAGCAAATTGAGCTGCCTGTGTCGTTTAAGCTGGAAGAGAACTCGATGGAGATGGATATAGCACATCCAATTTTTCCTATGAGCATTTTCCTACACAAACATGAAAGAAAGTTTGGAGAGGCCAAGCCTCTCCAGGCTTCTATGTGGGGATATCCAGATGCATCTGTGAATCATTTTTCACAGGTGCATGCAGAGGATAAACTGCTCAATGGAGTCATAGCCACAGAGCTAGATAAAGCCTTCACAGCAGTTCAAAAGTACATCTATCTAAGCAGGCCCATGGATGGGAAACAGTGGTATCCTTTACACCTTACTAGTGACTGGATCATTAGTGATCTGTTGAGTAAATGGGCAAAATCCCAGTAATTTGGGGAAAGAAAGCTTGTAGGCTGCAGTGCATACTAGCAAAGTTGTTGAAAATTGTTTCTTAAGTGAAAGCCTTCATTGAAAATGAAAACGAACAAAAAAAAAAGGGGGAAATTTAATAAAAATAGCATAGTCTACTGTATTAACAGAATAGTGAGGTAATTAACACCCAAAGCTCAGGTTTGTATGCAATAAGTAGTCAAGAGAGGACCCGTTGGAAGAGTTTCCCTTGTTTTACAGACAGGAGACATCTAACAACACAGCTTTGCAAGGGCGGAAAGAGTCTGAACAGATAAGATGGGAGAAAAACTTAGTTACCTCTGTGCAGATGAACTGACTATCGTGGTGCTGGATATGAAGGGAATTTTTCCAGAGGACATCTTATTATAACAGCACATGGCATGGAGTCAGAAATGCTGAGCATAAGCTGCAGTGCCCTTTTGTTTATTGATAAGTGTAAGAATAGAGCCTGAGACACGCAGCCAAGCCCAGGCACAAATGTTGCCATGAAAGATAAGGCAGACAAATGTGAAGCTTACAATAAATACAAGAAACAGAATGTGAAAACTATTCAACTTATATTAAAACCCTGGATTTGAGAGCCCAAGTTTGGGTCAGATCTGATTTTGACTTAAATTAGAAATTTTAGCCCTGATTGCTATTATAATAGTATTTAAAAATACAAAACCCGCTGCACAGCACATCAAGTCATGAGATAGTAAAAGTGTAACATGCAAGTGGGCTGGTAACAGACTGTTTGGGAATTGCCAAAGTTATACAAATGGTCCAGAAATATGAAGGGGTTTATTTGGTTCTGGCATTAAAATATTCAGGCAGATGAGGACATCATTCTCTGAGTGCCCACTGGTTCTATATATTTCATCTTAGCACCAGCAAAATTGCTTAAATAAATCTGAAAAAAAAGGCAAAGGAAATAGCAAAGTGAGATATGACAAGAGGAAGAATTTCTTTCTTGATGTCCACTGTGACATGAATTGCAAATAGATGAATGTTGAATCGTACAGCATGACTCTTGCTCAGTCTAGTTGGAAACTGTAAGACCACTGCTGGAGAAAAATAATTACTTGCCAAGGAAAAGACTATGAAGGCCAAATGGACTCTTGCACAGCTCTTGAAAATTGAATAGTTATCTAGGAGCTGTGAAAATACTTTCCCTGCACTGCTCCCTAAGCAGGCGTGCAGGCAGCACGTGCATGTGTAATCTACAGCGTGGTGTGGCGATCCTAATGGCCTCCCGTAAAGCATCCCGTGATGTTGGGGCCAAGACAGCACTCATTTATCCTGAGTTCCAGCTTTTCCAAATGACCTAAGTAGTGTGAAAGTGTACAGAGCTTTGTATTTCATTTCCAGGTATTTAAGCCAGCTTTTTCCTAAACAGCCTTTGGGGAGGGAAACAAATCAGATCAATTGATCTTTAGAGACCTAAAGAAATTAAATTAGTCTGGAGTCAGTTACTGCACTAAACCATCCAGTAATTGGATTGCTTCTTGTAACTGATTGAAAACAGCCTCTATCTGTAACAATATAGGGAGCTTTTCTTTATAGTAGATCTGAAAGAAAAACACATCTTTTTATGACATGATGACAGAAATTGCACTTTTTTAACCTAATTGAATATGATTTTATAAATATGTGACTTTAATGATTTCAGGCTTCCTATTCTAGATTTACGATCCTTATTTAAGAAATTCAAGCTGAAAATGCCTTTAGGATTAAACCTATGGGCATTGTATGTGTTGTAGTTGAAACAATATATATAAAGCCAGTGATATTTGCACAACAGTAGAGGAGGTAGGCAACAGCAAAACTTTTGAAATGCCCTGTGTTTTCTTTTGTTCCTGTCTAAATACCATAGAAGGGTTTCCTTGTCCTCATAGCTATATGCAAGCCTTTTAACTATTGAAAAAATCTTGGGTGAGTTGGTATATGCCAAATTTTTAGTAGGATGCAAGGTTCCTTTCTCAATCAACCCTTTCCCTACACTACCTATGGTAATCTATTTATAGCAATGGGGCAGACTTTATCTGAGGCTACTGTGATTTAGATAAGTTTCTGACTCACCTTTTGATCTTTTTACATGGTATTTACATCTCCTCTACTATAAAAAGGATCCCACAGTGAACAAAAAAATTGAACATTTAACACCAATTAGCAGAACATGGAGCTTAGCATACTGTGGTGTTGACTATAGGATGCCAAATGCAGTAATGAGGCATTTCTGCTGAAGAAAAAACTGCCAAAGGCATAGAGGATGCAGAGGCAGAACCCAACAGATGAATTTTTTTAATCTTGAGTCTGAATTTATCTTTTGAGTTGTTGTGAAGAATTAGCCTGCTAATAATAAATAGATAAATAAACCCATCATAATTACACATACCATTCAAAAAATTCAGTGAAAAGTGATAATTTCAAGAGCAGGAGCCAAGTATGTGATAGTTAAGTTCAGGGTGTGGATTTTTAACTATTAAGGAGAGAGTTAAGTGAGTATACCCATCTGCCCAAGTCCAGTAATGCTTCTGGGATACTTCATGAGGAAATATGGAAAAGTATGGTTGCACACCCAAGTAACTTTTAGGCAGAGAAGGGAAGGATGGGAGGATGGGGAAGTAAGAGAGCAGCATCCCAACTGGATTTGCATGGTAATAAAATCCCAGATTTTCCCCTGAGGAGCTTCATCTCTGAGATGTGGAAATACATCATGCTGGCTTACAAGGCTGTGTAAACAAAGTTCATGCTAATGCCTGGATATGGGCACTTCCCTGCTGAAGGATCAGTCAAAGTCACGTGCTCAGTGATGGGCTGTGCTCAGCCATCCTCTCCCCCATCCATTCCCTGCTCACCCCACAGAGCTGCCTTCTTTCCCATTCCTACTGCTGGTCTAGAACTTCCTGGACTCTTGAAAGACCCCTACCAACAGCCAGAAATATATACATGCTCTATGATCTAGATGCACACCCATGGTTAAGTAGGGCTTTGTCATAGTTCTCCAACAAGTCAAACTCCCAGCTGATCTTTTATTCTCAGCTAGTTGTCAGTCTGTGAGTGTCAGCAACCAGCCATGAGATATCATCTCTGATGTTTAGGTTCAGAGAAGAGAAGTCCTGAGTTTAGGGAGAAATACCAGGGACTCTGGTGCCTAAATGCCTGGTATCTAGTGCCATTTCAGATGTTGCTGAGGCTACTCCAGCCTTCAGCTTCTGCTTCAGATGGGTGGGTGGGTTGTCTGTATTTTCTGTTTCATCCCTTTCAGAACACTGCAGGTGGTTTGGATGCCTTAGCAAATCTTGAAAGCTTACCTATGCTTACCTATGTACCTATGTTTAGGTACTACTTACCTATGTTTAAACACCTGAATTATTCCCTTCAAATCTGGTTCCTCTGACTCTGCTTGTTGCTAGCCAGGCAACTGTGCCTTTTCACCCAGCAGAAAGCCCCCTGTGCCAGTTAAATCCTCTTTAGTTCCCAAGTTTTTAAGCACTCATACTTTGGCTCATTTTCACTTAGGTTTTCTGTTATCTAGCTTCTTACTTGTGCAAAATGGTATAAAAATATTATTCTAGTTGTTTCCACCCACCTCATGCAGATGCAATGTGTGCATAAGGGGAGGGGATGTCAAATTAGGTCCATGGTTTCCACTCCAGAGAAAGTTTTCCAGGGACTTCCCCCAGTCATAGTTTCACAGTAGTGCTCTGTGCTTACCTCTTATGCTGTGCCTACAGTCAGAAAGAAATGGTTGATCCACTGAGTGGAGCTCCATGGGGCTGGCTATGTAAGATAGTTTTCTCATTTTCATTTGCAATTGAGAGAAGTAGGGTGAGTATATTGATAATTTCATGGCCCTCCTTCATAAATGTAATTTCTTTTCCCATGCCATGGCTTCAGCCAGGCTTTGTCACATCCGTGCATATTACAGCTCTTTACAACTGCTGGGTTTTTACTGAGAGGGTGACAGTAAACATTATTGTGGGGGTACACTTTTTATTCTACAGTCATCAAACCCCAGATTTTTCATAATTTAAGACTAATTTCCCTTCTTTTTTGTATATATTCTTGCAGTAATGTGCCCATCCAACAGTTGCCCGGTAGTTTTGACTTCATGGGAAAGTGTGTCGGGGCTTTGGGGCCAGGTCACACGAGCCACTGTAGCCTGTAGGTCCTGTTTTGTCCCTGGTTGGTTCAGATTTAATCTAAGCAGTGGAACAGAACTACTTTGTTCTGCTCAGTGATTTGGTCCATACCAGGGACCATCCACAACCTGAACTATGTTCCTATGGTCAGCCTCTAATATTCCTCTACCAGTGAAAGAGCAAGTATACGTAGAAAATTAATATGTCTGTATGTTTGTGCTTATACAAAATAGCAAATAAAAGCCACAGGATTGTAAAGGCTGAGTGATATCTGGATAGTGTTTCTGACAGCATAAGTTGTTCACTCACAGATGCTATTACAGAAATGTATTTGCTCTTCCTGCTATATCTTTTTGGTTTTTTGGGAGGTGAGTGTTGTTTGTTGGTTTTTTTTAGGGGAGTTTTGTTCATTGGGTGGTTTTTTTCTTTGGTTGTTATTTTTTTTTTACAGACTTGTTTTTAGCACTTGTGTCTTGGACAAATTAGTCATCTTTTCCCTTAAAAAAAAGTTCTACTACAGTGCGACTTCCGACAAGTTTATTTTTGTGCCTTCTCAGCCCATTTATTCCATCTGTCTTCACCTCACCTCACTTCTGACGTCTTCTGTTATCTGGGCTTTCTTCCAAACATACTAACTGGCAGCTACAAAAAAAGGAAACCTTTGAAATGCAGAACTAAAGAAGTCATTCAGGCTGCAAACTGATAATTCATACACTTTATATCCTGTTCTGTATTTTTCTTTGTGTTGGACTGAATAGCCAAGCAAAACACAATCGTCAGATTTACTATTTTATTATTTTCCTTCTTTTTTGTATTTTTTTATTGACATTGCCTTTCCTCACAAAGAAAAAGAAAAAAAAATAGAAAAAAGTAAACCCCATGATACCAGGAACAGGGAGCAGAATCTGAGGATATCCTTACCTTTCTGCATACCAAGCACTTGGATAGCAAGGGGTGAAAAAATTAGGTTAATACTAAGAGACTGTTCAGCTCTGCTCTGAAATTTTTATCTCTTGGAGCCATTCCTGAAACAGTACCTTATGGAGAAGACACAAGTTTAGAGTGCCTGGCTCAGCCACTTTCTCTTTTTCACTGCAGTTTGACTTTTGCATGTTGTCTTCAAACAAGCTTGAACCTGGCTCCCACTGGAAAGGACGGCTGCCCCTTATATCGGACTCCATCCTCCTTGTAGCCATGTTATAGATCTAAGACAGATACTGGATGCCCTGGTTCCAGCAAGATAGTTCTGAATCAGCTTTTCTGACACTTCACCCATTCTAAATATATTGTCTTAAGCATTCTTGTCCCAAAGGGAGAAAGTAGGCTTCCCATCTCAATTTTCTTTTGGCCAAATTCAGAATCAGGGTCGTGGTGACCACCAGGCTGCTGTGTATGCACAGCTGACATAGGGTAATAGCAAAAGGAGCAGAAAAAATGACATTAGAGATGCCTGCTCCCACCTACAAGAAAGCCCTGTTCTTTCATCTTGATTAAAGATCCTGCTCAGGGTAATCTGGGACTTTATCATCTCCTGAGAGAATTTCTATAATCTGGGTTGACAGCAAAAGAAAGTGAGCATCCTCTCACAGAGCCTCTGCTACTTACCAAGCCAGCTCTATTTTCTGCCCTCCTCTAGTTCAAATCCATGGTAAACCTTGGGTTTGGTCTGTAAAGTGTTAGTGAATCCTTTGTCAGTAACATCAGGATTTTCCTATTTTCTTTTGGTCCTCTGAGGCTACTCTGTACATACAGGACACTGTTAACTAAACAAAACCAAAGCCTCAGCTTGGAGCTGCATGGCATAAAGCATCCCTAGATGGAAGTTTTGGAATCAGTTGTCAGCAGAGGCAAGAGTGAAATGTTTAATCAAGAGGTTAGAACCTGCAGAATGACAAGATGTTCCCTGTGTACCCTAAACCCCTTCTAATTGATGAATTCTCTCAGCCTTTTGCATGCTTTGATTTCAGGTTCAAATTTTGCTGGTTTATTTCTTGGACAAAGGAGAGAAGTGCTTCATTCATGATAAGGTTTATTGATAGGGCTGGACTCAAAGTGTGCTTCTGCTGAAATGTAGATTATTTGGATCTGCCTGCACTCCTTTTCCTATTGTCTCTCTTCACATTTGTCCTTCCTCAGCATGTCCTCTGTGGGTGTGCTTGCCAATATGAGCGTAGTTTTTTCCTTTCCATTTGGCATGCAGATCCTTTTTCTCAAGCAGCTTCAGTCCCCAACTTGCTCTTCTCCAGCCTGTCATGTCCTACTATTATCCAGCTGTATACATTGCACAGCTTAATCACAGTAATACATTTTGTGTATTTGTGTGCTTTTCCCCCTCCTCTGGGTACTTCCACGATATCTATGAGTTGAAGAACAGTGTGGAAGACTTGAAACTTGTTGGTAGACCACACAAAAATATTTGACAGAAAGAAGACATCTTTCCATTATTCAATTGGCAGCTTTTGATCTTTCAGAACAAAGTTTAATGCTAATTTCCTGCAAATAGAATAAACTGCAGAGTTCTAAGACACATTAAAAGGTAAAAATTGTTAGGTCCCAGTATTAGATAACAAATCTCTGATCACAAACAAAGAAATACGACAGAAGTTGAGTATTGTGTAAGTGGAAGTCACTTGGTTCTTCAGACAGTTTACTGTGGAATAGTGCTGAAAAATGTGCAAAAACAGCTTTAAAAGACATGCCATACTCTTCACTTGCTATTTTTTGAAACTGAGCATGGAATAATAAAGTGGCAAATACTGATTTATCATTCAGTAATTTATAAAATTATTTCCATAAATCCTTTGAACCACATTGAGACATCTGATGTTGCATACAGAACTATAAAGCCAGAGGTAATGATGTCTTTCCCTTTCAGTAGTGTTATTGTAATATTTTGGGACTTGAAAAAAAATGTATTGTATTAATCTGCTCTCCAGGGCACCATATTTGGGATAATCTAAAGAATTCATACTTCCATAAAGAGAATTTCCAGAAAGATTTTGAGATTTAAGTCCTTTTGTACCAGTGGAAAAAAGGGTATAAGAAGGAATCTATGTTCCAGATTGCCAACTTCGTTCCTGCATTTTGAACTAGATTTCAGACGCACTTAAGTTTTGTTGGTAAAGTTCTGCTTCCTCCTACATACAGTAATTCATTGGAGTAAGTCCTAAGGCACTCCTGTCTTTAAAGGATTGAGGAGGTTAGTCTCCTCTTTCCAACCTGCATGGGAAACTCCAAATGTTTTCATAGATTAAATGAGTTGCAACTGCTGTCTTCCCTATTGAGACTCCAAGTGATGTTCTCTGAGGATGGAATATTGCAGCATGGTGAAGAGGCCACGATCTCTTTCTTTTGAAACACAAAGGGAAGCAAAGAAATATAAATGCAGGCTTCTGCTCTTGTTTTTCCAAGTGGAAGAAACAGTGCTTGGAGGATAACTCTGAGATATGCTTTATGAGTGGAGAAAATACACTACTTTTTTTTCCTCTGTTTCCTTTTGCACACTTAGACGTGCTCAGCCTTTTGCGTTTTGTAGGTCTGTTTGGAGGTTTATATGCAGCATGTGTTGTATGTGCAAAGAAGAGGGGCCACCTGAAGCCTGTGGGGGCAGGTGCCTAAATTCTGGTGTGAATCTCAGCTCTTTGCACTCACGATGAGAATCACAGCCTCAACCTCTAAAATGAAAATTCATTAGGTGTTTTGTGATTATAGCATAAACAACTAACGTGGTTAGTCAAGGCAAACTTACACAGTTTTGAATCTTAAATCTCAGCTGCACGAAAGGAACTGTTTCTGTGAGATGAGCTGCTTTTTCTGATCCAAGTTTCCACATTAGACCATTCCCTTTGCCATAAAAACCTTTGCCTCTTGTGCCGATGAATGAGATTAATCTTCCAAAACCTTTTGCATACTATCTGCAACACTACATCATAAAATAAATAAATAAACCTACCACATAGTTCCCTGGTTTCAAACTTTGCAGATTCAGGGTTCACTAAGAAGTCATCTCTCCTTTTCCTTTAAAAGAAGACAACCATATAGAATAATAGAGTTCTCTGTCTAGCATACAAACCCATCTGGAAAGAATTTAGTCTGCAATAATTGTGGGCATTTGATTTAGCTTTAAATCCCTGTAGGTAATTCAAATGTAAATTTATTGGGGTGAGTTTATCCCCAAGCCGCCATTGGATCCAATGCTTTAGAGATGAAATTGGCTGTGCTAAAACTAGAGCCTGCATTGTTTCTGTTGCATCAGGATATTATTACTTTCTGTAATCTCTGTCGCTATAAGCAGACTCTTACTCAAAATAAAGTCAATAGAGACAATACAGGCAATCACCTGTATCAAATTTATTTTTCTGACCTCTGTAATTCTGTGATTATGAATATGTTTACATACTAACACTTAAATCACTCAGGCAACACTGGTCTAATTTGTTATTCTGCCATGCTGTACTTGTACTAAATAGTCCTTTTGGTCAAGTAAAAGTCTTTGCATTTCACATGCTGCTTCAGAAGAAAGCCTAATGTTTCAAAAGACATTCAGCACATAATGTAAACAATACCATCTGTCTTTTTCTTTGGGAAATCTTCTTCAAGATAGCCCTGATATGCCTACTGTTTTCAATCACTTAAAAGGCAATAATCCAATTATATCATCCTCTATGTAGGAACTGCCATTGCTTTCAGTCCACTTCCAATCCTGACACAAGTAAATCACTTTGATAAGATCCTCTTTTTATTTATTTTTTTTCTGAGGACACTAGCATAAGTAATGATGCCAGTGATAGACCAAGGACAAAATGACCATAATGGACTTTCTATAGGAAAGGAAAGAAAAACATGTGCCATTGTGATTTATCATGTTACTTGAAAAATATTTTTCCTTGGAATTTCTGCAACAGACATATTCTCTATGTGAAGGGCATTCACAAGTATGAATAGACAAACGGTGAATTCAGACAAAAGCTTCATCAAGCAGCATATTTAAACAACTATTGCTACTTAGATTTTCTAAACAGGAACAGAAGGTCAAAGCCATTTTGGAAATGCGCCTAGATCATTTTCATCTTTGGTATAATGCCACCTACTTACATGGAAATGCTTACATGGGAACGTGTAAGGTTGGATCTTCCTTACAAACTACCAAGGCTTATCATGCAGATATGCCTTCCTTCTATTTAAAAATGGTTTGGGTGACTTCAGTGCTTTGTGCTACCAGCAAGGCAAGGGCCTGGCAGGCATGCCTAACCTCCCAGAATAGACGTGGCAAGAGATTGGTAGTATCTGTAGACTTCCTGCTACAAACTGCCCTCAACTCCGATGCTGAGACAGCATGGGAAGAGCTGAGCTGTCTCTGGAAACACCTGTCTTTGCCCCTGCTTCCAGAAAAAGGGGGGAACAAATGAGGTGGTCATGTGCAATGCAAAAGTTTGTTTGAAAGGAGCTGGACCACAGGTGTCTCTTTGAACCCAGACTCATCACTCAGCAAAAGTAACTGCAGAGTTTGCATTTTCAAATTTATGAAGAGTGCTGGTCTTATATTCACTGCCTGAGACCACATCCAGGAAACAGAGTAGGAAGTTCATTCTGCTTGGCTGGAAAAGCTGGTGAGATATAATCAGCAATATTAAAAAACGCAGGCCAAATCTGGAATTTCCAATGTCATGCTATGAGGTAAGTCTTTTGTTAAGAAATTTTCAATAATCTGTGTGAGAAAGCTGTGATCTGGACAGGAAAAGGCATTTTATTTATCTTAATGAATTAGGATTGTGTTTAGGATGGTTTTGATACACTAGGTTGTTTCCTTCAACAGAGAAAGTGTGGAGAGCCTTATCCAAAAGCATTCCTATGCCCGATCCCCCATTCGGACCTATGGAGGAGAAGATGATCTTGGTGATGACAGCCAGGCAACACAAAGCAGAGGTAAGAAAACGTGCTCATGACGTAAAGTTGTGACCTAGTTATGCTTGAGAAAAGCAGGACCACTTATGCTTGAGAAAAGGCAGTACTGTGGTACTCTAAAGTATTTCTCTGGTGTGTCTCTCTGCTATGAAATCCTATAATGAAGAAGAGTACTTGTTACCTTCTGGCTCTTCGGGACATCCAATATGCCCATGACACTGGTGTTGGCGGTTCAATTCAGGAGGCAGTTCTAGAGACAGCCATATAGTCTTTGCCATCAGAAGAGAATTAGTTCTGCTTCCTCTTCAAAATGTCTGCAAACCAGACAACTTCATTACTGTAGTGCTGAGAGCAAATTAACACTCCCCATCTCTTGGCAGGATTTTCAAGTTGGGCTCCACACCGTTTGTAAAGTACCATGTAGATGTACCACTTGCTGCCCCTCCAGCCTTCTGTAAACAGAGGACTTAGTTCTAACCATCTTCAACCAGCCTGTGGTTGAAGATGGTTACAACCTACTTTTCCTCCACAGGAAGAAAACTTGGCAGCTCCCTGAAAAATTGATGTTTAATTTTTATCTGTTAGTCTCTTAAAAATGCTGTTCCTGCTGAAGCAATTAGCCTCAAATGCTTTATCAAACAGTTTGCCTGCATTAGCAGTAGCAAAAGTAGTAGCAAGACAGACTTGTTCTTTGTGGGGAAAAATTGCATCTGTCATAATTTGCCACTGGAAATAGGTCTCAAACCCTTCCTGTAGGATTGCTGACTAGCACAAACTTGTGTTGCATTATACTTTGCATGTTGACTTTGTGACCTGCCTGATATGCCACAGCCACTTGAGGTAAAGCAGGTCTATCTGTCTTCCGACTGGCAGTGCCCTTGCCTTGTCCTCTAACTTCATACAGTGCTGCTTAGATAAGAGCATTATTTCTGGTCATAAGCTCTTTGGACTTGTGCAGGGAAAACACACTTATTTTTAACCATGAGTTGTTCTTCAGCAAAATGTGATTAGGTGGCCTTGTTTTTACAGGTCTATTCTAAGAGCAGGTCCTTAGGTTATGGAGTTTCTGAAGCAACTCTTCCCCTGCTATGATGCCATCCTTTCACATACATCTGGGGGATTACCTTGCTTCATGTCAACTTAGATCCTAGGCCAGCTATTCTTGAAGACAGTATTAAATTTTCCATTGCTGGAAGTGCTCAGAGCAAAGCACCTTCTCTTCAAGAATTAAATTTCTCCCTAGCATGATGTCCTCCCTTGGGAGTGACAAAATGAACCAGGTGAACCTCAGTAGGAGAGCAGGCCATTAAATCTCTTCAGGAGAGAATCCTTAGAAAGGTGCCATAAAGGGAAATAATATTTTATTACAATGAATTTTATGTGTAATAAAAAGGTACAGCTCTGCATTTGCTTGCAATATGGCAGATGAGTAAGTGAGGAAGATTGTGAATCATGGCAAAGAACTTTTGTCTAATCTGGGAGCCATATGCTACATGGGATGTGAGTGCTCTGGGCAACCAGACATGCACAGAGGGTAAATCATAATGCTCTTGCACATGAGTTACTGGTGCTACCTTTGCTCTCTCTCTAGGTCTAGTGTCCTTAAATAAGGAAAAGCCCTCCAAGATACAAGGAAAGGAATAATGTTCTCATTGAAATTCCATTGATATTTATTTCTTCTGATTTATTTTAAAATCACCTTGCATGCAAAACTGATGGATGTTCCCCCATACAGATAAGAGTTGAGAGCCACATATATACACATTGCTGGGAGGTGTGCGTTATAAGCTCTTTGAGACCTTGGTTGCCTCAGAATTACTAATCTCCTTGGTGCTGGCAAAAGTGGTATATGAGACTTTTTGGAGTACTAAGCTGCAATTAGAGACCATTGCAGCTGGAGCAGGAAAGGATGCTTGAGAAGGTTCCTCGCAAAAATCATGGAATAGTTAGTGTTGGAAGGGACCTTTGAAGGTCATGTAATGCAAACCCCCTTTAATGAGCAGTGGCATCTTCCACTAGATCAGATTGCTTAGAGCCCCACCCAGCCTGGCCTTGCATGTTTCCTGGGATGGGACATCCATCCTCTCTCTGGCAACCTGTACCACCCTCATAGTAAAAAATTTCTTCCTTATATCTAGTCTAAATCTATCCATATTTAGTTGCCATAACTCCTTGGCCTGTCACAACAGGTCATGCTAAAAATTTGTTCTCAGCTTGCTCACACGCCCCTTTAAGCACTGGCTGCAGTTTGGTCCCCCCAAAGCCTTCTCAAGACTGAACAGCCCCAATTCTCTAAGCCGTTCCTTATAGAAGTGTTTCAGCCCCACAATCATTTCACAGTCATTCATGAGAATCACATACCTTAATCTGCATAAAACAAAGGAATAAATAGCAGTGATGGACTTTGAAGCTACTTCAGCACCTTCCCAAAGCATTCTCTGCTCAGCTAATTTTAGCCATCTAAAGATGGACGCAGCTAACTCACAGTACTGTGTTTATCCCAAGATGTCTATTTCCAAAGGAATTAACAAATAGGAAATATATAAATTCAGTGAAGACTCTTTAATGCATAATTTCTCTGCGTGCCTGCATTTACACACAGGATTCATAGTAGCCACCTGGAACAGAGCCAAATGCAAACTTTCTGGGCAAATCCAGATTTGAATCCTGCTTTCCCTGCAGTGCAGTAATGCACAGATACCCTCTGATTTGTCAAGGGGTTTGCTATGGTCTGTGAGTATTGTGCCATCCTTACAGTTTGGCTCTATATCCTAATTTCCTAGCAGTTAGGATTTGGTTCAGTGGTAGGACCAGGATTTGGTTCAAGTTTCCTCTGCTAAATTGGCACAATTCCTTTTTCCTGTTACTGGGCTGTTTTACATGTTTCATTAAGCAGAGGAAAAATTAATCATGATTTGAGAGTACATCCTATAAGAAATTTATGATTTTTAAAAGAATAACAATTGTCATTTTTTATTTCTGTTGTTTTTTGCTTATAGTTTTGGTTAGAATATTTGGCTACGATTGGTTATTATACATAATTCCAGTAAGTTCACTTTGATAGATAGAAGTCTTCATATGTCTTCATTCTACAATTTGGATGAACATCCCTTCTTGAGTCAGATTTATGAAGCTAATACCTGTTACAAAATTTGTTGTCTCAGAATGTTTTGAAACACTGAATCGAAATTATATTTCATCAAATACTCTTGTCAACAAGTTTATTTTCTAAAGTAGGAAAGTTTGTCAAGTAAGAAAATAGATAAGATACAAGAGTTAAATTATTGTTTGAAGAGGAATACAAAGAGTTTATTATTTACAGCATTTTATTGTATGCCCCATTTCTAGAAATCAGACATATAATGATGACCAGATGCATAAAGGAACTACAGAGATGAAGGGTAAAAGAGTAATCAGATTTGAAAATGACCATGTGTAATTATCCAAACAAATTATCTTTTCCCCAAAATTTTACTGTCAACATGAAATAAGTAATTAGTTCTCATTTTAATAAACCATTTTTCTTTTTTTTATGTTTCTTCAAAAAAAAAAAAAAAAAGTATTTTAAAGAGTTGGAAGATTTGTGCAAATAATATTTGTAACTTTTCAGATTAAACAAGCCCAAAACAAAATGTCAAACAGAACACTTCCATTTGATCAAAAGTAGATAATCACCTTCAGAGCAAGTTCTGCATCTCTTACTATGAATTAGCACTAGTGTTGTTTATTAGAGTATTGTACATAGTTGGAAAAACAACAAATACTTTGACGTTTATGTTTTTATAATTTTTTGTTCCATATTGTAGAAAGAATCAGATTGACTGAAAAGATGTATGTTGACAAGTTTTACTGGGATTTAAAAAAAAGAAAGGAAAACTTGTAGTGCAAATTATATTCTTCTGCATTTTTGCCATACTGAAATTTTAGAAGAAAAACAAAACAAAACAAAACAGCTCTAGTAAGGATCTGATGTAAAAATATTCAAGCATCTCTTCTCAACAGGGATGTAATGGAGTGAGCTTCCATGTCAGAGTAGATATTTCAGTATTTAGTGGCACCATTAGAAGATGCTTCAGTGTTTAATACCTAAAATATTCGATGTGCAAAGCTGATTTTACTGTTGAACCACTGCAAACAGCTTCTGAGAATGGAAATTTGTCTAAGATGTAGCGATAAAGGACAGCAACCAGCAAATATCATGTTAAAGACGGAAGTATTTGGGAAGTATTACCAATGACAACTGGTCATTGAAACCAGGCTTGCTGTGAAAGACTCATTTTCTCCCTTTTCACTGCTTTCCCAGCTTTGTGTGTCTAAGTGCCAATGTTAGGTATTCCTTCTCTTTGCTTGCAGGGTCAGCCTTTACAACATCTGATAACCTGTCCCTCAGTTCCTGGGTTTCCTCTTCAACCAGTTTCCCGGGATTTCAGCATCCACAGTCTTTGAGTGCCCTGGGTACCAGCACTGCATCCATAGCTACACCCATTCCTCATCCAATCCAAGGATCTCTGCCTCCGTACAGCCGCCTGGGGATGCCTCTTACACCCTCTGCCATAGCCAGCTCCATGCAAGGCAGTGGCCCCACTTTTCCATCTTTCCACATGCCAAGGTACCACCATTATTTTCAGCAGGGTCCTTATGCAGCTATCCAAGGACTGCGTCACTCCTCCGCAGTGATGACACCGTTTGTATGAGTGATGTAAGACAAGTGGAACACAAGATTTTAAATGTGCAAGTTTGATATGAAAAATACAAGAGACCTTCCTGAAAGGCCTGTGGCAGGAGTGCTGAACTCGTAACAAACCAGCTAAGGAAATGCATTGTGGATATGGATTCCTCTTTTGAGGGATCACAAGAAGAGAGCATGCAGCTTGGAGCTGCTCACAGATCTATGTGTAACACAGCCAAAATGGATCCCAAAGTCCCCAGGATCTTTGGTCGCGTGCAGCTTGTTCCAAAGGTGCATTATACCTAGCGGAAAGAGATTATCTTTAAGCAGCAGTGTACAAACTACTTGTCTATAGGTCTTTTTTCATATGCTAGATGAATCCTGAAAAAGGCAATACTATTACTCATCTTCATCTCTTCTTGTGACTGACGAGCATCTAAACAGAAAAATGTATTGCTATAACTTTGAGCATGTTTTAGGCTATCTCAGCATACATTTGCTGAAAATGGGACAAAGTGGAGAAGACCACTGTCCTTTTTAAGACTGGCTTATATTCACCAAAACCAGTATTCCTTAGTTGCTACTATAATCAAAAAGAGAGCATTATTAACAAGTCTTTCTTTCTTTGTTTGTTTCTTTCACAAAACACTTATCGGTTCCAAAAAAAGAACTGTGTTACAGGACTGTAGTAGTAATAATGTATTCTGTCCTTCAGTCTAAAAGGAAGTTTGTCCTATATCCGAGGAGGAGCAATTTAACTGTTGGTTAAGGTGTAATGAAGAAAAATTCTGATTTGGAAAAATCTGTTACTTCAACTTAGAAAGTTGATTTCAAATTTTAAAACAGTGCTTGTTTGCTGCTGTGCTTGCCACTGAAGATCTGTTTCTAGCTGCACATGTGTGCCAAGTTACCCCTATTTCAGGCTAGATCAGTCTATAGACCCTCTGAATCAAACTATAATTAATGGACTGGTATGAGGGGCATTGGAGTATCTTTCTACTTGTTCAGATTTTCTTGGTTTTGGTCATGGCTTTTATTATACAAGCTCCTTGGCCAGGAAAATGAGAGTTGTACTACCAGTTTTTCCACGTCCCACAAGAATGGTGGAGTTTCCTTAGGAAAATATCAATACGGAACTTCACAAAAATTTTTTTTAAAATTCATGTCTGACTTTTTTTCAGTTAGTATTTGGGGTTCTCACTAAAAGTACTGCGCTCTTTTTCTGGTATGTTGTGTCTGATACAACGAAGGAGCTATAGAGGCATAAGAAAATAATGACATGTCTGCAGAGAGCTAGCATGAATCCTCTGCACTGCTGGAAACAGTACCAGTGTGATGTTGGCTTCCTGTGTGGCAAGAGCTGGGATTCCACTGTAAATAACAAGTCGACACAGAGTTTCTGTGTTGAGTTGCATCCAAGCTATAGATGATAACACATCTACTGGCCAAAAAGAACTAGCATGTATAATCTCATATATTACACATCTCTGTAGAGCTGGAACACAAAACAGACTTATTTCTCTCTATTCTCTTTTACTTTTGGCCATCCTGTGTTGGTGTTATATGGTAAAAAGCAGAGTGCGGTACACTAAATCACCTACTCCCATCCCTGCAAATTGCAAAGCAAGGCACATGCAACCCACAGAAAAGGATCACCATTATGTATTTTCTAGTAGCTGAATTTGAAATCTTCTCAAGTTGGCCACCTTTTCAATCACCTTTTCAATGAAGTTATCTGCAGTATCACCCTAATTCCCCATTAATCAATGTTGGACCTGCTGATGAAAAATGACCTGGGCCAACTTGCAACTCCTGTGTTCTGTATATAAATAAAAAAGAACATTTATTCACAATTTCTGGGTTCAGGCCTGCTGCAAAGAGTTCCATAAATTAATATAACAGGCCAAGCTTTGTGGTATTTAAATGGCTCAGAAACAGACACTGAATTTGTCTTGGTATACCCAAATATTAGATTTTGCTGTAGGCTCTCAGATTCACAGGAAAAGTGCATGTTGCAAGGTTGTGTCTACTTATAACTGGTTTTGATATAAACCTCTTCTTTTTCAGGAAATTAGGTGATACTAACCCTAAAGGAATGTAATTCTTCAAGTACATATGACATAGAAACAAAAGAAGAAGTTTGGAAGAAAGTTTTTTCTTCAGTTGCTTGACTTCTGTCAGAGTTGTAAGAGTCCCCCAGGATGACATGCACTAGAGCCTGTGGGGAAATTCAGTTTCTTTTATCTGGTTCCTTCTGCAGCTTCATTAACTTACCTGGAGTTGCAGGGGTATGGTTAGGTTCAGAATTAAAGCCAGTAGCTTTACTGCAGATATTTCCATCAGGAAAGGGTCAAGTAACTAGGCAACTTTTACATGGCTCCAGAAACAAGTTTGAAACAGGAGGGCTGATTTAGGCATGGCCATCATGGGACATAAAGGCAATTCATACATGACCTTCCTTCATGAAGCTAATTCAGAGAAATAAACTCTACAATCTTTTCAGCCCTGTCCCAGTCCCTGTTCTGAGAATACCAATATTTGGCATGCAGAAATGCCCCTGATACTTTTTCAGAGAAAATTCTCCAGGCCATTTCTGGAGAATGAAACTGGATTTTGACAACTTAATTTACAAAAATATTAAATGAAAGAAAAGTGCTTTCCACTACAAATGAATTGGGTCCATATCTGAAAAAAACATGGCAGTGGGCTGTCTCAATATAAAAACATGATAGAGCCAACTCCTTATCCAAATTCTCTCTGATTAATTTTGTATTATAGATGATGCAGAACTATCTGCATAAAAATCCACAGCTTGATTTTTCCAGTCAGACCAAGTCTCTCAGTGTGCTCATCCCTCCTTGTGTTGGTCTTTGATAGTTTCATTCCTTTGCAGCAGAAATCAATGGGGTACCCCACTAATGCAGAATCACAGGCAGGTCCCAGGCAAGGGAATGAAGGCAGCTTGTCACAGCCTTCCCCAGGAATGAGATGAATAGGTTTGTCCATTCCTCATTTCCTCTTCTTTGCCCTCACAGACCTACCTACAAAACCAGTTGCATGGATTTGAGGTGTAAGGGATTAAGTTCACAGAGGTCACAGGATGTCCAGTGAAGAGGTCTTGCCACCTTGCAGCGTTTCTGCTCCCTATCCCTCTCACCTTCCTGTGGGCCTGAGGAAGCATGGGAGTAATTCCAGGAACAAAATTCTGACCAACTGAAGTCAAATGGAAATTTATTGACTGTAGCGGGGGCAGGATTTCATTCTGCCTTGTCATCTAAAAATAAAGTCTCACTGTTAAGAACAGTGACTTAAATGACAGCAACAATATAGGAACACTACAGAAAAGATTCAAACCCAAGTACAAATCAGCTTTTGCACTGAACTCACAACTGGCAGAAAATGAATGCAAATTTGTAATTAACTGATTAAAGAGCGAAATCACGTTTGCTAAAAAAAAAAAGAAAATTAAAAAAAATTAAATTATCTCTATCACTTTGACAATAACCCAGTAATTTATTTAAGGACTTGCTGTACTGCTGTCAAAATTGTATCACTTTCAGGATAGAACATCTGTTGTTGGTCGATGGGCTAGGAATGCCAAATATAATCTAGAATTATATTCCAAACACAACTCACATTTTATATCCCATGAGAAGTGCTCTCCACCTTTATGAGCTTTTTTCCTTGGCTCAGAAAAATGGAGCTGGTTTATGTTGTTTGATTTTGGTGGTTTTTTATTTTTTTTTTTTTTTTTTGGGGGGGGGGGGGGAGAGGGGTTGTCTCTTTTTAAGAAGAATGGAGAGAACATGCCTGAATATGCTTTTCAAAGAGAATGATAAAATTTTCCTCAGAAGTGTTACAAGTATTTTTGTGTTTTTTTTGAATTACTATTTTATCTATAGGTCGTCAACACCCTCCAGTCTTTAATCCAACAAAAGCATCCCATATATTAACAAAACTGGTTTGGGTGTATTTGTCTGAATTTTTTTTTTCTTCTACTTTTGGAGTCCTGGGAATATAAACATAAAACTCCCCCATTTTTAATTTAGCTCTTTGGTTTGCAGGATTGCTTTATATGTCCTGAAGCACTGTCAGAGACAGCAAATCAATGCCACTGGGTTTCAGTCGTACTCTTCTGGGTACAAACTGAAAAACAAGCACAGTCTAAGTAGATAGAGTTCATAATGGAAATCCTTCTTCATGAGTTCAAGGATGGTAAGTTGTACGGTAGCTACCAGGCTTGGCACTACAACCTTCAGAATGCAATTGCAGAATCTCTCACAGCCTGTTTTACCCATGAAGGCTGGGACACTGCATGAACACGTACACATGTATGAAGAACTTGCCATTTCCAGCAAACACTAACTGGCACTTGACAATGAACCTTTTTTAACTGAAAAGCATTTGGGCTGGCAACTTGATTATACAGTACATCCTCTTTATGTGTGTGTACCATGCAGAAACAGAAATATCAATGGAAATTATTGCAAAAACTTGGGATGATTTCCAAAAGTGTAAGTTAATATAAATTGTGGGAGTTTAGTCCTAGATAAGGGTAAAAGCAACAGCGAGATCAGTGTAACACTTTTGGCTTCTTGTCCTGAGGAAATTGTGGCCACAGTGCGTATACTCATCATCTCCAGGGGGGTGACATTCACTCACTCCAAGATTAATTTTGGTTTTAGTGAGACTTAGTATTCTGACTATTCTTTGCAGAGCACTTTCTGCTGCAGGAGATGCACCTACTTGCTGGCTAGAGGGTTTATGTATTACTCTGTAATCAAATGTCCTTGCATATAATCTCTAGATTATCAAATGACAACTTCTTTTTTCTTTATTGTATCTTTTTAAGAGAAAACTAAGCAGTGAATTAAATAAGCTCTGAAGTAACTTTTTATGATAGTTTAAGGACAAAAAATACAGTTTGCTGTATTTTACCTTTAGCACATTTAAACTTTTTTTTTTAAATTGTACCTTCAGAAACATGAGGAAAGGTTTGGTTTAAAAATAAGGAAGGTAAAAAACTGGATGTAACCTCTTTAACAGAATGTACCACAGTTCTTCTGTTTGCTGTGTTGACTTTGTTGTTTATAATGCATTGCGTGAGCACATTCACCATGTACTGAAGTGTGTGTTTGTGTGTATGGGGTGGGGGTAGAGGGAAATCTTTTTATGGAAAAAAAAGTTGTGAACATAAACTATGAAGCAACATCTAATGAAAAGTTTCTTTTTAAGTGCAATATATTTATTTCTGCTAGAAATATAATATCAACATTATGTAATATTTGAAGCATTAAATGTTATTTGTAAACAGCTTAAAATTATATATATATCACAAAAACTGTACAGAAGTGCAAATGTGTGGATATGCAGTTTCTTTCATTAAAATATTGGGTGTTTTGATATATCATTCTAATTTAGCCAAATCTTTCTCCTGGCTTTTTTTTCTTCCCTCTAACCAAGGGCTGAGGGCAGTGGAACCAGTCACAGATGTTTCTGAGAGTATACAAAATTCATTAGGGCTGCTCATCTACAAAAGGTGGTCTATGTCTTGGATTCACATGGAGTGATAGTTGTACTGTAGCTAAATACAATTGTAGTTTGAATGGAGTTACACAAACTGTTTTTTTTTTTTTTTCAAAATGCTTTCAATCATAGTCATAAAAATTACTGAGTTTCCCAACAAAACCCAAATAAATGGCTGATATATGGGGGTTCTCAGGGTCTCCAAGACAATAAACACAGACCTAGGAAACCCAGTATAAGAAAAGAATGGAATTAGGGCTGTTAAGTCAGGAGAAGTAAAGAATGTAAAGAAGTGAGGAATAAATTCCTCTCCATAACTGCTGCAGGCTTTTTATTTAATTGGATTTTATTTCAATTATAATAGCATACATTAAAGCAAGAGAGTGTTACCTAAGACTCTATCTAAGGTATTCAAAGAGGAAGGATAGTGAAGCACAGTACAGGATTACCCAGAGAACATAAGGAGTAATACCTATCATTCAAGGTCTTTTAGAACAGGTTGAACATGCACTAGTCAAGAATGATGTGATTAAAGATAATCTTGCCTTAGGATAATCAAATGATCTCTGGAGGTGCTTCCAAGCATCCTATGAGAGCCATCCCTTAAAGCAGCTTCTGACAAAATTCTCATGTTGCTCCAAAAGTTTTTGTTATGCCCCTGCATCTCAAATAGAGATCAGCTGCTGGGTCTTTTGCAACTAGGTCACAAGATCCCTGGTTTGCAAAGAAGCTCAGTGAGATAGAAGAGCTGTGAGGTCCCAAGGAATGGCAGCAGCAGCATTGTCTTGGTTTGTGAATGTAATCAAGGAGATAACAGCCTCGGGTAATTCAAATCTACTTTTAACTACGCTGAGCTTCAACCATGCATTATTGTATCTCATTAAAGTTTGGAATATATGAAAATTAGGATAGATTGCTGAGTTGGTAACTCTGTATGATGCCTTTTGTCTCTGTATTATATTTTTATGGCATCTTGGTAGCAAAACACCTGTATTCTCTCATGGATATTCAATGCTGTGAAAGTCTTTTGCTTTACCTCAGGCTAAGGGGGCTTTCTTGATTACAAGTAACACCAGGTGTGTGCACTGGCACTTTCCTGAATCAGAACTATTGGTTGTACACTGGTTCAAGTCATAGTTATGTCAATGGTATGTCATTGAAATCAGCAGGTTTGCTTGCTTGAAGTTATATCAGCGCTTAAGCATAGCAGTGGCTCTGCAACAGCAAAATTCCTTGTTTCTGCTTTGCAGAATCAAGACCTTTGGGAACAAGTTGTCTGTGCAAAAAACATCTCTATAGTTGGAGCCTTTATTTGCTATTGTCCAAAGAGAAACCAGGGGATTAAACAAAATGAAGATTCTGAACTGTCTCCCAGTAGGGTTACTTTGAAAAGACTGATGAGTAGTCATCATGACTGTAAGCTGCCTTGTGTTTCACATTTATAAAACCAATTTATATCCAAATTATCTATCTTGGAGATAAGCGTGCAGAAAACAAATTATTTGGAGAATACTATTTTCTAAACTTCCTGTGCAGCACAGTGAATGCACTGATTTAATGGTATTCTTGAAATACAGAGCAATGAACAATATTTTGAATCAAGGTAATTTCAAATACACGTAAAATATTTAGATTATACACCAACAGTTCAATATATATAAACTAACAATAATCACTAATGATAACACTAAAAGTTAAACTGCCAGTGGTCTAATATTCAAGATCTTTATTAGTCATGGATATCAGGGTTGGTTGGTGAGACTCTAGGGACCTTTGCAAGCAATACAGAAGCTGGTCCTTGTTCTCCAGAGTAATAACCAGAGGGACCAAGAGAAACTATGGGGATGCCTACCAGAAAAGTAGGACAGAGAGGGTTTTTTTTTTGAAGAGTGAGATAATAATTTCTCCCAATGCAGAGAGTATTAGATATTATCACCACTGTAGCATTTTTAGCTCTGTTAATATAAGATATAATTTGACAGGCAGAAACATCAAAATTCAGTATTTTAAGGTTTTTTAGGATGGAAAATGGGTCTGTTGCAGGAACCACATTGACTAACTAATTTGATGAATTAAAATCAAGCAACCATTCTCTACAATTTTTGCCTTTTGATTGACTTTGAATTGTTTTTATTCCCATTTGAAACATTCCAGGAATATATGCAGTAATTCTGAGTGGCTTCAGGGTTTTTGGTCCTAGAGAATCTCCTGGATTTGAGTCATGTTTTCACAAACTCCATGAGTACCCCCTTCAAAAGTCTGTGTTCTCCTGTGTTTGGCAAAGGGTGGTTGCAGAAATGGTGGTGAGCTGAATGGTTGTCTTTCAGATATGCAAGGGGCACTCAGCTAGCTCTTTGTTTAAATTACCAACAACCACAGAACAGCTCAAAGAGTAAGATTAATTAAAAAAGGGAAAATGCTTGCAACTGAATCTGTAATTGATGATATTTGGACATATAACTCTCCAAAAACTGGAGGTAATACAGTTCCTTGAACAACTGTGGCTTTTCTCAATTTAGATGCTTAATTTTGGTCAGCTGTTCTGAGAGAGTCATAGAAGAAAAAAAGCACACACCAAAAAATCTGTCTGTCACCTGTGTCACAAGTCTGTTATCTGTGCTTTCAAAGGTAATGCATTCATATGGATTTGTCACCTCAAACTAGAATGATTTTTGTGATTTTACCTGGGTCTCTGTCTTAAGGCATCTTAAATAATGTGAAAACAATTATATGGAACTGGAGAAGTTCACAATGTCTTTACTTCTAGTCTGCACTATCTTCCAGTCAGCTTCTAGGGACAATGCATACATAGTTTTAATTTTAAATACTTAATCATTTAGGTATTTGGTGTCATCGGAAACCACTCTCTGAGTTCTCACAGAGGTAGAGTAAGTTGTGATACTTAAACAGGTAGTTTGTGTTTAATAGGGTTGCTGAAATTGGACTGCTTTCAGTTGGGGGTTTTCTATGCAAAATCCCCCATGATTTTCTGAGACAACAACTCTGTGGTCTTCACTCTGGTATAAAAGTCAAATGTGGGAGAGAACCATTTCTGTTTATCTTAAAGGCATGGTTGATACATCATCACAAATCAATTATTATTTCTTCCTGTGCTCTCTAGTGGATTGATCCCAAGGTAGCCAAAGGAGGAATTACTTTTTATCTTGATGCAAATTGTTGGCTGTAAAATTTGCATTGATAATATCTGAACATGTACCAAGGGCTTTGGAGTGGCAGGCTTCAATTACTTTCCCTCTGAATGTCATAGCTTTCAGACTTGAGACACCAGTCATACTACTCATCTCGCATGATTTTACAAATAAGTTAGTAGTACTCAGGGGATTCATCAGCCTGACTTTATTTGTTCTCTCCATATTCAGTTTAGTCACCTCAAACAGTGCATTTCCAGAGGATGATCAGATTGTTTCAGATGGTTAAAGACTTTGGCCTTCCTTGCTCCTTCATTTTACAATGCACTAGGAATCTTGTGCATTTTTAACTGAACATATAAAAGCCAAACACTTGTGCCCTCATAATTTCCTTTACAAGGCTTTAAACACTTCTGAGTTGTTCTTAAATGAATTAGTATGTGTTATAGAGCCTATCTAGCACTTAAGACAACTTGGCATGATTTCAGTAGTTATGGACAGACTTGTGCTTTCAGTCCCAGGAAATGTTTTCCTTCCTATATAACTGATGAGGAAAAAGACTAACAAGGACTATTATAGGCTGAGATTTCAAAGCTGTTACAAAGGTAGATGCACAGCTCGCAGTAATTTTAGCAAGAGTTGTGCTTCTGAGTCCTGTTCAGAAAGTCTTTGCCATAGTGTTTGCTGTTTTAAATGGTTTATGGTTTTCCTCAGAGACCAGCCTAAACACTTTAACATTTGTTCCTGAATTATTTTAAAGCCTCCTTTGCTCCATGCCATAATATCATGCCTTTGTTCTCCTGTTCTTTCAACCTTGGCCAAACTGTTAGAGAACACATGGATACTTCCTTTTTATTTGCTAACTCAATAATAAGAGAACTCATGTGAGCTGAAGAGGTTAATTTATTTTTTTCTTTCTTTGTGGGGTTTGGACATGTTTTTTTGTGGATCCTCTTCTTCAGAGCTTGGGGTTTTTTTGCTTTGCAAAACAGTCCTTATATTTATCTCAAAGGCAGAGTTGCCATCATTACAATACAGGCAAAAACTGAATTTTGCTGTCCAAAATTCAAGGGATAAGCTCGAGCTGTCTTGATATAAAAGAAGTCAGAATGTAAAATGACATGGAGAAGCATCAGATCAGCAAGCCCTTACTTCTGCCAAGAAGTGATGCCTCCCCCAGGCTCCCGAGCAGATGCTGCCATTCTGCATGTAGAACTTCCCCAACAGCAAAAGCAAAATGTTTTCCTCTTCAGGGCTTTGATATAGGCAGCAAAGCAGGCAGCAGGTTTGGGACTGGTTTGTCCCCACCTTGCCCACAAACATATAAACACGCTGAGGAATTTGATGCTGAGGAAGTGCCTTGTCAGCTTGTGCCTAGAGCTGCTCAAGGCTGTGGATTCCCCGAGTGATCTAAGAGCCTAGAACCTAAGATCTGCAATGTGCAAGTCTCTCACATACACACAAAAACTTATGGCTTAGAATATTTTTAACACTTGTATTATTCTGGAAATGTGAATCCTCAGTGCAGCTGTGATGAGATGGACACTTTCACCAGAATGAACACATTGGAAAATCCAGAAAGACATAAATAGCAACTGTCCGGATGCAGCAGTAGAAATAAATTGGAAGCTGATCATAAGATCCAAGTGGGTATTTAGAGTTAGTGTAAATAGAAATACCAAATTAAGCAAATAACATGTAATTTTGAGATGAATTGCTCTATGTGCCAAGCATAAAAATT
The DNA here is from genome assembly GCA_020086605.1 of Lanius collurio. Classification (NCBI taxonomy): domain Eukaryota; kingdom Metazoa; phylum Chordata; class Aves; order Passeriformes; family Laniidae; genus Lanius; species Lanius collurio. The sequence continues at coordinate 19,357,939 of JACBWW010000012.1, read as the reverse complement.
TGCACTGACTATGCCCTGCATGATAACACGAGAATAGGGCAGACATTTTAAAACCTAAAATCACATGAGAAATTGCAAACCACAAAAAAGAATACGAAAAGTCACACGTGCAATGGGACCGTAAACAAAACTGCAGTATGGTTAAAGACAACTCTAACTTAGAAAGAAGGTTTCCATAACATGTAACCTGAAGGAAAACCAGATCATACATCCAAATTTCAGCTATACCAGATTCTAACTGAAAAAACTTTTAAAAAGCACCAGCGTAAGCATGCCTAAATACAGGAAATACGAATGCTTATTCTAATTTTTGTGTTAGAATACACTGCTAATTCCCTGTTTACTGCTTTGGTTCTGGAGTATGTCCACATAAAGTTGCACGACTGTGGCTTAAACCAGTTATCCAAACACACAAAGACAACAAATGGGATGACAATAATGGATTTCTGCTTTATCTGGGATTCATGGCAAGTGCTGAACATGCATCCAGATGGAGAAATTACTCAGAGAAGACGAGAAGATCCCAGAAAAGGAAACAGAACTGTGTATCATCTTCATTTAACTAATGAAAGCCATAAGAATTAATAAGTGCACCAATCTGTTGGAATAAAATTGAGAAAAGAAAGAGAGATCTGCAAAATTTCTCCCACCATTGAATATGACATAAATAATTTTAAAATTAACAATGACTTCATTTTTGTTTCTCTCCAGACTTCACTGATGTTGAATTAACCAATGCCTTAAAATAGATTTCTCCACGTGAAGTCACTTTGAAAATTAGCTTTTGAATGAAACGTTTTAAGTTAGTGAGGAAATCACAAGTTTTAAAAAAAAGCAAGCCTTTGCAAAAATGTTACGTGATGGTCTGCACTTTTGCTAGTAAAGAGAGCAATGATTCCTAAATGTGACAAAGTTCAGGCATAAACCTGATTCTATAGGTACTATTCATCTCTGTGATGGAAAGGACAATAGAAGGGAGCTTGTTCATTTAACACAAGTGTGGCTTCAGCTGTTTTAACTGGATTTCCTTATTTATATGTACAGGACCTTATAAACTAGTTGTTCTTCTTGCTCCATCCAGACCCACATGTATTGGATATCCACACATAGCACTATAAGGTATAAGACTACTTTTAAATTTTAATATGGGACAGCTGCATTCCCCATAATCTAATTTTAAGACTAAAATATTTCAATTCAGCATTAGGGAAACCAACCTTTTTCTCTCCAAGGGACCCTCTGATTTTTTTCTTTTGTAATTTTACTGTGAATTTTGTGTTGTTTCACCTTGTGTTTTCATTAAAAGCATGGACATGAGAAACAGAATTTCATGAGAACCCCACCTTCCATTAAAAAGAAAAAAGGTGAGAGGAAACTAAGGTGAAATAAATCTGTTTCAAAATTCAGGATACTAATAAATAAACCACCTTATAATTCTTGTTTGAACAGTCTATTTTTTCTTTCTTATCTTTTTTTTTTTTAATATTTGGGGCTGGAAATAGAATAACTTTTGTTGTTATTGCTATGTCAGCAAATAAGTTTATTTCTAATATTATTTATTCCAGTTACATAACAAAAATAAACAGCAATGGCAAAGTGACTTTTCCCTGTTGCTCTTTACACAGCCCTTAGGATTCTTAAAAAATGGGCTTGTGGATGGTTTTTGGTTGGCTGATGAACTGGAAAATTAATTCAGAATTAAATAATAATGCAAAAATCAAATTTGGAGGAGTATAAAGAGCTGGTTTAAATGAAGAACAACAAGACATATGCATTTTGGGTAAATACACTGTCTTATTCACTGAAAGTATTTGACTGTGTCCTCAGGTTAATCACCAGTCTTTGTTAACTTCCTAATTTACATCAGTTTCAACTAAAATACCAAAACACTTTATTACCTATCAAGTAACATTTTATTTTCAACTTCTGATATAGTTTCCTCTTTCTATTTCCAGCTGAAAATCATTTGGTCTGAATTAGAAACTCATTTCCGCTTCCAGGAACCAGATCTTTCTTTTGACAAATCCACTTATCACTGAATTTCTTGGCCATGTGGGGTCCTAAGACACTCCTTCACGTGATTATCTGATCTTTACTATATTATAGACTGCCACTCCATCACAGTTTTTATTGTTAGATGCAAAAAAATTCCACAAACAAAAAAAAAAAAACCCCATCCCAAGAGAAAACTCCACCTCTTATGTAAAATGGCAATCCTGACTGCTGTAAAGGCTGAGACAATCACGTTTTCACACCTTTTTCTGTAGCTTGGATAGCTTTAGACCTTTTTGCACGTGCAAGATGAGTGCTCTGAGGGCCACTACCCTGGGTGCCGCCTGACCTCACACTGCGAAGTGCTGGTGCTGCTGAAGGATGGAGGGGCCGCAGCCCTGCCTTTCCCCACCAGCCTCGTTTCACGGGCAGGAAGGTGGTTCCCTTTCGTGCGCACCGCTCGGTGCCAAAAGCCTCCTTCTCTGACGCGATGTTCACGGCCACGAGCACACGATTCCTGGCCCAGCTGCCCACTCGCAGCGCAACCTTGCCGTGAAACCTCAAAGCTCAGGGAAATGCTTCCAGCTCGGGTGACACCAGCAGGGAACTTTTCTCAGGGAGTGACTCACTGCAAAGGCCGCGGCCCGGGAGGATGGAGCGGGCTGAGCTAAATGGAGGGCAGTCACCCTCACGGTTCCTTGTCAGGCATCAGCGAGTTTCTCACCTGCGCCCTAACACTCAGCCTACCTGAAGGGACGTCGACACAGGAGCTTTTCTGTTTGTTACTAATTGAAGACGAATGGTCCCTGGGTTACACCAGTGTGAGGCAGAAGCCACCTGGGCGAGCGGCAGGGCCCTGCCCGCGGAGGGGAGCGCGTCCCGCGGGCGCCCTGTGCCCTCTGCCGGCGGCTCCCCCGGCAGCCGCTGCCCTGGCACAGGGAGCCTGCGGACTCGGCACCTCCGGGAGAAGGCAGCCGGCAGAGCAAACAGCGAGAGGGAAAAATCACAAGGAGGAAAAAGAGAGATTTGCATACTCAATATTTTACGTGCCACCTCTGGTGCTGCCTAAATGGCCCCCCTCCTCTGACCTCAAGCCTCTGTAACACAGTAGTAACTCAAATCTTTCGCCCGGAACCTCTTCTGCCACGGCTGCACAGTTTCACTGCCTAGGACAGATTTAGGCAGTGATATCTTTTTTTTTTTTTTTTCCTACACACAATATGTAACGCAGTCTGCCTCGGGTATGTTTTCCCAGATTTTATACCAGGTCCTCAGGTGCAAAATCCACATGGTGAATGAAAGCATGCTGGCCTGCATTGGAGTGCTACTTACGTTTCTTAAGTTGATTAGGCTTTTCTCTGGTTGTTTTTATCTCAGTAGTTTTGTTTGTTTGTTTTCTGCTTACTGGTTGGATGGCATCCAGGCAGTCATAAATGTATTTTTGAATTATGGACGGTAAGATACATTTTTTTTTTACTCGCTTATTTTCAGCAAATATTACTGTTGTCTGCAATAAATGAACCTGAAAAAGAGAAAAGAATTAGCTTGTAGCCACATGCACTGCTTCTAATTTCTTCCATGTAGACAAAACAAGAATATTGCTCTGTATCTTAACAAAGGAATAATCTTGAAACACTTTTGTAACATGAACCCAACACCATACCAGGCAGAAAATACACAGCCTGATTTTCATTTACACAAAAGCCAATTTATAAAGCTCAGGAAGCCTTGAAAAGATTAAAGCAGATGTCTGCACCCACTTAGAGCTTTCTTTCCACACCAGAGTTGTGTAACTAAATAGTTGTTCAGGACTTGCTGCTGCTGAACCGGGTAAGTGTGCCACACCTAACACCTTACTCAGGCCAAAACTATGTAGATTGTATGTTTGCATAAAGATGCATGTATTTTCTCCTGTGGCAATCATTTTCATAGGTTTGCAGTCCTTCACTTCGAGTCTCAAAAAGCACACTGACAGTGAGCTGTGGTCTCAGCATTTTGTCTTTTGTCCCCTTTTCCTTCCACTCATTGTGTTGATCTAAATTGTTATTTAATGCAGAAGCCATTCAATTACAAAGCCACACACCACTACTTTAAAGTGTAATGTTGAATTAAGTTGAAACTGGCTAAATAGTAAAAAAATTGGTATAATTAGAAAAATTTATATATGCATATGCAGACACCTTTTTCTGTAGGAAACTGAGTAAAAATCATGAGCTTAAGGACTTATTTTCCTCCTTAATCTTCATGATTTTGGATTTTGTATTCAAGTGGACACAATGAAAGAAATGGAATCACACACTGAAAAGGATGAATACAGTCTGTGCAAAAGGATCAGGTTGTCTCAGCTGAACTCCCGAGTAAAAGAGGAATGTCTCTTTCAATGGAAATGCTAAATTCCAAAGCATGTGCCTGCCGTAGCCCTGACATCTCTGAGGAGTAAAGACATATGACTGGTCTTGAGTTTAAACTCCTCCCTCTTCTTCCAAGACATATTTGGAGAGCTTTTAAGAAATAGGAGGACTAAACCCCAGAAAAACATATTCCAATTCTATTAGTGCTAAAATTACAGGGACTGTAAGACAAGAACAAGACAACTCTGAGGAGCAGAGATAGGACAGAAACCTGATTGTGTTTGTTAAGGCAGAGCTTACTACAGGAGAAATGTAAGAAAACCTTGAAGGTGTGGCTGCAATCTTTATTTTTGCAAGGTGGGTGAAAACTTCTTTGTCTTCTTTAGCTTTCCTTTTCTTCTTGCACAAGGGGTGCAGTTGTTCTTCTACGTTCTTCCATTAAGTTTAACAATGGCAAGTGCTGGATTCTGCACCTGGGATGGGGCAACCCTGGTTGTCTGCACAGACTGGGGAATGAGAGGCTGGAGAGCAGAGCTGCAAAAAGGGACCTGGGGCTCCTGGTCAATGGCAAGTTAAATGTGAGTCAGCAGTGCCCTGGCAGCCAGGAGGGCCAACCCTGTCATGGGGGGCATCGGGCACAGCATCACCAGCCAGGCAAGGGAGGGGATTGTCCTGCTCTGCTCTGCACTGGGACAGCCTCACCTCGAGTGCTGGGGGCAGTTTTGGGCACCACAATAGAAAAAAAAAAAAAAAATTAAGCTGTTACAGAACATCCAAAGGAGGGAAAGCTGTATGGGAGCAGCTGAGGTAACTTGGTCTATTCAGTATGGAGAGGAGGAGATCTCGTTGCAATCTGCAACCTCCTCATGAGGGGAAGAGAAGGGGCAGGCACTGATCTCCTCACTTTCATGACCAGCAACAGGACTTGAGGAAACATCATGAAGCTGAGATGGAAGGTTTAGGTTGGATATCAGGAAAAGGCTTTTCACCTGGAGGTCGGCTGGGCACTGGAATAGGCTCCCCAGGAAGGGGATCACAGCACTAAACCTTGTCTGATTTCAAGAAGTGTGTGGACAATGCTCTCAGGCACATTGTGTGATTCTCAGAGTGTCCTGCACAGGGCCAGGAGTTGGACTTGATGATCCTGATGGGGCCCTTCCAACTCAGCATTTTCTATCCTTCTGTGATTTTAATTCAGGTAGAAGTGACAATGAGGAGGGAGGACCAGAAACAGGCTCTTCACAAGACCTCTGGAACTTATTTGTGGAAATCTGAGGAGGAAGAAACCTTGAGTCAGTTCAAAAGAAGACAGCAGCAAAAATCCATCACACAGAGCCACTCCTGAACATGGGCAATAGAGTGGATATGATTCCATGAGAAAGCAACATTTATTTTATCCAGGGGTAGAAAAGGTACATACAAGGATGCCCTCTCAATCCCTTGAATTTCATAAAAAATTTAACCATGGCTGACTGGCAGTCACATGTCCTTAGGAGTATGAGATTTTGGGGTCTCTGACCTACTATAAGCAGCCGGTCAGGGGATCCAGCTTCCAGGGCCAAGATTCACTCCAGCACTTAGATTTTTTTTTCCTACACATAGCACTCCTTTAAAAACATATGAAACACTGAAAAACACAGAATCTTTGTTGGAGTTAGTTAGGCCTCTCTTGCACATTTAATGTTATTTTCTAATATGACTTTTCTTTCCTCTTTCCTTCTTTGTCCTCTGACTTTTCATTTTCTTCCTCATTTATTGCCTGGTCCTCATCCTCATTCCATAGACACAATCCTCTATTCTCAATGTTACTAATCAATTATTGTCACAGGTCTCTTCCTTTTGATCACCTCATTTTAGACCATCTACTGCACTTACAAAGTAGATCTGTGGCAGCCCCATTAGTGAAACCTGTGCACCTCTATAAGACCTGTGCTAGTTTTCCACTGAAAACTCAGCATTACCTCTTCCTTCTTCTTTTCTTCTTCTGCTCTCCCACCTCAAAAGAAAGGTCCAGGCAAGTATCACAGGTTTGTCCCTGCTCTTCTGCTCTCAGAGTTCTCTTTTCTTGTTTGTTTCTTTTTCTTCTTTTTCAGGTATTGGCAAAATTTGAAAGTGTTGCCAATGATTTTCATTGTCGAAGACTGATAATCTCTAGGTGACACAGAGCTTTTATGATAAACAACATGGCATCTCAGGGTAAAAGTAGCATTTTCCTCAGTATATTAGGAGCTGGGTGGTCTCCAGCTCAAAGCTGGGGCAGGGGATACCTGAGATGAATTTTTTTCTTAAATAGTCATTGAGGGATTAGCCGATATATAGTAATAACAGGTAGGGCAGGAAGGGGTCTTCAGAGATCATCTCCTTGACTCAAGCCAAGATCAGTTTATATAATTAAACCACCTCTGGAAGATGTTTATCTTATTTGTTTTTAAGAGGCCCCAACAATGGAGACTCCACAGGTCCTTTAAAGATTCTGATGCTTAACTATTCTTTCTTTAGAAATTAGCCCCAATATCTAACCTGACCCAGTCTGAAATTTTAGCCCTTCACTCCTTATCCAGTGATTCCATCACTTCTTGTAGCAACCTTTTGCCTAACTGAAAACTGATATTACATTCCCTCTGATTACTCTTCTCCAGGCTACGTTTTACATCTTCCTCATGTAGACTTCAATGGTATTTTTTGCTGTGTGTATGTGCTTGGTGGAGGGGGAAATCTGCTTTACAAATACCATGGCTGATGTAAAATAAGAATGACAGTAAGGGATAAAGGAGATTAGGAAAATTATCTTTCAGTGGCTCTACATCTTTCCTGAAGTGCAGTGTTCATTATTGGACACATACCTTCAACTGAGATCTCTCCATTACTAACTAAAGTTAATAGATGACTGCAAAGTAAGACTGTCACCATCTATTTTGTATTCTTTCTTCTGCAGTTTTTCTAATAATGCTAGCAATAAGACTATAATGACAGCTGAAATGTGGAGGTTCCGTGCTGCCTGCAAAATGGAATTCTGCATATGCTGTGCTAACATGAAGTTACTTTAAACCTGGTACAGGCAGTTTGTGAGTTGTTAGTGGGTAATGAAGCTCTTTCTCTTTGAAAGGCAGATAGAATTTTTCCAAATACCACCTCAACAGATTGGGAAGATTTCTCTAAAGAGAAAAGTATCTTTTAAAATTTATCACATTTTCCTTACAGTCATTCTGCTCTTTGACATAATTTTCTCTTCCATTAGGTGGCAATTTTAAAAGTATCCTTTCTATCAAGTATTCTTCAGCAAAACCCAGGATTACTAGTGGGCCACAGTTACCTTGCAATGCAGAGCTGGGACTCACTGTGGAACCACAGCTCTACTCAGTGAAATTCTCTGTGACTTTATGATATGACTGTTGCATGGGAGAAATGGCTAAAGACAGATCTGTCTTATGAAATATGCCTTCTGTGCCCAGCAGCACAGTTTGTTTTTCAGCATTCTATAGATGCTTTTCATATATACATGCATGCAAACACACATACACTTGTACATGCACACTTGAAAGTGCACTGTTTAGTGAGTTCTCATTTTGCTGTGGGACTAGCAGGAGAAAATGAATGCTATCCTATACTCAGGCTTCAGTCCATCATCAATATATACCTTGATACATATCATCAACATAACCTCTGCAGAAGGGAAATCCTCTGAACTCCTACGTATCATGCCATGGGGAGCCATGCTACAAGATCCCCTACTGGGAAACAAGTTGTAGCACATTGAGGAACTGGAGTGGTTGCACCTGTCTTGTGAAACAAAAAGTCAGCTGCTGCTGTCTGAGCATAATGAGTTATTCTGTCAAACTAAAAAGAAATTGAGAATATGAAACAAACAATATATTTTAGAAGGAGTTTTTCCCCTCCCCTCACATAATCTCTTAAATGCTACCAGCTGCATGCTTCTTGAGAAGTGGGTGAGGCTAGGGATTTTTGCTGCCTGTAGATACTTCTTTCGATTTGAATTGTTTTTGGTAACATCAAAAGTAAGTAGGATTTTCTAATGCTAGGGATGGAGTGGGCAGAGCAGGCCATGCCTTGTGTAAAGGTGAGTGGGCCTTTTGGGGTGAGAGAGGGAGTGTCACCAAGGGTCTGTGGTTATTTGTGAGAAATGGTTGGTGTGAGGGCAGGGTGGTCCCAGGCTCTCTCAAAGGACAGTCTGTGGTGCTCCAGGTGACGCTCACAAGTCAGTGAAACTACTTACAGTGCCACACGTCACTCATAGAGACAGAGACTGAAGGCAAACACAAACGGAAGAGGAGTTTGTAAAGGACACCTCTGTATGTAACAGGTAATTTGTATCTGCAGAGCTGGAATGATCACCTGGAGAAATACAAATCTGTGGCAGAGGCATTTACAATTTGTACCTGCAACACAGGCCTGATTTTTCCTACTTTGCATGCATGTCAAAGTGCTTCCTTATGTAGACTTACTCTACATTTACAAGTCAGGTGTGATTGAAGCTCTGCATAGATCAGTGGCTTAATTTAAATTATTAGCAACTCTGACAAAGCAGCATGAGAGTCAGCAAGAAATGACAATGGCCTGACCAATCTGTTTTCTTTTCAATCAATCAAACAACTGCAGACTTGGCCTACAAGTCTAGATGAAAGAGTATATTGAAACACAAATGAATGCGTTATTTCATATGCTGTTGTTTTTCATTATGATGATGAAGCAGCAAAGAGGATGCCTAGAACAGTAGAGGGCACTGTGACCTTAAAAATAGTCTTCAAATTAGGCTATAGTGGTCGGTCCCTTTTTGCGAGCACAGCTGATCAGATACAAATGTCCTGTTCCAACCGAAAAAGAGCTCTGTTTGTTCCACGGTAGCTCAAGAGACTAGAGAAGTAATGTCAAAAAGCAAGGAGGGGTCGGACTTATAGGAAGTGGAAAGGCATGATCACTACAAATTTCCACATGAAGAAATTGAAAAAAAAGGGATGAATTCCACCAAGTTGCTTGATACTGTGGCACATCTTAATGTTTCGTGAACACAGACTTTAAAGCCTAAGTTGGGTGCTATTCTTAACGAAGTTTAAGAATGCATAATGAAGTATTTAGGATCATGTTCTGAGACACATTGTCAAAAAGTTGAAAAGGTGAGGAAGGAGATGAGAAGATGCAACTGCTGTTTTTAGTCACCAACAGGGACTCCATGTACCATTTTCAAAACTTTTCTGTCTAAGAATTGTATCATCTTTTTAGTTTTTTATGGGTATAAATTAAAGGGTTTGTAACCTCAGTATCTTTTTTACATTCCTCTTTATGAGGTATCTAGCAAAAAGACCAGATTTACCAAGAAAGGATGCTCTGCAGCCCTCTAAGTGGCTGTTAGTCACTTCAGTTTGTCATAAAGGATTCACCCTTTCTCAGTCATATACAGGAAGCAAACAGCATTCCCAAACCACAACTTTGTTTGTCATTTAAGGCGTGTTTGATGTGCAGGATTATCTTGCCTTCAGTCTTGTCTGCCATGTTGCTTCGTTTGCCAGAGGTACTTTCTATCACTGTCTTAGTGTGCCTCTTCTCTACCTTCAGTAACCAGGGCAGCAAAGCACATTACGGAATCCCCACTGAAATGAAAATCAGGTTAAGCAAAGTGTGAAACAGAAATAAACTTGCTAACATCTGAACAGGCAAGCTTAGACCCTGCTGCTGTTTCTGATACAGCTGTTTGTATTTCATCGTGGTCCACAAGCTTCTCTTGCCAAAACAGATTTGCTAGTAAATCTCCACCAATGTAGATATACTGACTTCAATATGGCAACATATTTCAAGAGCCCTACCGTTCCTCATGTCTGGCTGCTCTGCCAGTTGTTCACTGAAAAGTTATTCTGTGAGCACTTCCAGATCATTACTTTTCTCCTTTTTCTGTTCTAGGTCCATTGCTGGCCTTCCTGTATTTCCACCATAAGTGGTGTCTATATTCTCAATCTCACACAGGGAGCAGCTGCCATGAAATATAGTAGTAGCTCAGCCCATGTTCATATGGTCCTGTTCTGTTATTATCACTTGAGCTTCTGCTCATCGCTTCAAGCTGTTTCCTCCGAGTTCTCTGATGCATCTTTTGGCAGCTGCTACTTAGAGACACACCAGATAAACACTGACTCCATAAAAAATTAAGTAAAACCACCATGGCTAGTAAATCAGATTAGCAGAAGCTGGATCCATCACTTCTACTTGTAAATATTGAGTTCTGTGGTTATCGGATAACTTACTCTGTAATTTGCTCCTCCAAATAGAAACATAATGAGATGCAGTTGCTGTGGCTGTGAATCATGGCATCTATGCCAAATTAGCATGACTACTCACAGTGGCCAAATGCCACGCAATGAGTACGTGGCGTGTACAGCAAGAGATCCTCATTTTGAAATCTGTAAGGAGATTATGTCAAGCAGAGGAGTTAAAAGTCCTCAGAACAGTGAAGAATTACAGAAACATTCCAGGCCTCAGCTGGGAGGAGATGATCACACTCCATGCCTAGAAAGGGGCATTGCCAAATCTCCCCAGTCAGCTGCTCAATAGGGCAAATGAATGCCTGGGCTGCTTTCATCATTCTGTTTGCAGCAAGGAAAGAAGTGTAACTGTAAATATGTTAGAACTACCTAAAAGGTTCCCAGTGTAGCCCACATTTCTTTCCTGGAGTCATAGTATTTGGCGTTCCTTTTTTTTTTAACTATTTTTTTTTTTCAGAGCTGCAGGGAAGCACTTAAGGTAGCATGAATATATGGTACTGGAAACTGAAAGCAAAGAAGTAAGAAAAATTCTGGTGGAGACTAATTAGGTTTTCTGAGTCACTAATGTTCTTCAGTGTTATTCTGGCAGCAGGAAGCTTGAGACTTATAATCAACATTATAAAAACAAAGGAAGTAATTTCTGTGTCAAAGATAGAAGGGCTTTCAGGACTTCTCATTCAATACCTGATTTTTTGTTTCATTTGTTGTTGTTGTTGTTGCCAGGGTAGGCAAGCTAGGTAAATTGTTCTTATTTGTTTCTAGGAGAAGTAAGTTTTTGCTTGTATGAGCAGTTAGCTGTACAGACACAGATAATCCAGTTCTACAGAGTTTTTCATATATATATATAAAAAGTTAAAGTGAAGCTGCAGCTTTTAAAGTGAGAGAAGATACATACAAGTAGACATGTGCAAGTAGAGATCAGATTACTAACCTACCAGGAGCATACTTTCCTCCCTTCAGAATACAGGTAATGTATGTTTAAAGCGTTAGCTTAAGGATGAATATTTGTATCCTCCAGAAAGTGCACTGGTCCCACAAAGCTTTTAAATAGCACAAGGTACACACTATAATAGTTTGGCACTGCATTCTGCTGTTTTTGTTTTTCCCTGGCAAATTCCTCCATGTATGAACTCCAAGGGCAATTCTGCATCTTTACTTCTGCCTTAAAAGACTCCTTTGCCTTCTCCACTTATATTCATCCTGGTCTTCACAAGAAGGGGTCCCAACAATTTCTGTTTTCATAAAGATCTGTGAGTAAGAATTTGTCTGCTGTGTGACTGAAGCACAAGTAGTATAAATAATGAGTTAAGTCAGATATGACCATATGGTGTGGAGCTCAAAATGCTCTAACATCCCAGTTAGTTACCTGAGGCTCTGAGCTCCACATTGCTGCAGCTTTCTTGCTGTCAGCACTCAAAATGGCTCATTTAATGCTAGGTTGAGTACATCTAACCAAGCAGCAGTCACATGCCTTCATTGCAGGCTAACCTTGGATTAAATGAACCAAGCAAAGAGAGCCTGAAGTTCCCTAACTTGCTACAACGCAGTCCTGCTATTATTAAGTCTGCTGCTGAACGTGTGAAAGTGTGGGGGATCAACACAAACTTCACAGAAGCAAAGCCCTGTGGTAGGTGGAAATGGCAGTCTTGTCACAAAATCTGCAGAATGTGCTCTGAGGCAGTGCCACTGGAACAAAGCAGAGCAGTACAAGAAACATCATTACAGACTAAAAAAAGGAATCTCTACAGGCACCCTTTTTCAGAGTACCTGGAAGGTGATTGAAGAGAGAAGGGGTTGGTAATAAACTAGAAAGTGAAGGTCTCACTCGAGGCAAGAGAAAAAGAGACAACTGCTGTCAAGAAACAATACAGAAGATGAGAATGAGTGGAGGGGGAGGAAAGCAAGCTCTGGACTTTGGTCATGAGGTGTGCCCATCCAGTGTCCTGTTAGAGAATATATAGGAACTGCCAAGGCCAATGTGCTTCACTTGCAGGGGCTTATTCCTGAGAACTGTGAATTATTTCCATTGACAGTGTGTCACAACCACTATCCAGCTGAGATTGGTGATATCTGTCAGAGTGATTTGGAAACATGAAGAGACAGTTAAGTGATCATAGAAAATGTGAGAGCAAAGAGATAAAGAAGACCTAGAAGAAACAGAAATGTCTTATTCCAGAATGTGTCTTGTCCTGGGACAGCAGAAAATCGTGAAGCAACATCTTACGGATTTTGCTTTCCCTGGACAAAAGAAGTTAAGACAATCTGATTAGATGATATCTCTCCTATGGACTTGTAAATATCCTTCAGCACCCTTGAGAGTTGAGAAAAATCAAATTTATTTTCAGAGGTGTATTTCTTTCCTTCCCCTCCTTTTTTGCTATAAAGAGAAAGATATGTGCTGATTTATTGGAATCACTCCTTTCACTGTGATGTGCAGGATTAGTAATGAGCTACACTGTCTGAAATGTGATGTTGGATATTAAACATAGCACTTCTCAAAAAAAGATGCAATTCCTGTGATGATATAAGCCCAAGATTTATTTCTTACTACTTGTATCTTATAGACTGAAACAAATGTCATTTTATTTTTAGAGGTATTACTCTACTGCAGCTCTTCTGAAGTGTTGGAGGTTTTCTGTTGCAGTTCATGGTTGCTGAATATGGGCACCTTTACATATAAGAATGTGATGCTATGTTTTTTGCACATTTATCGTAACTTTTAAAACCTTTAGAATTGTTTAGTAGTATGTGCCTTTGTAACCAGGTTCTGTGGGTGGGACCTGTTGAAATAAATTTCCTGAAGAGTTTTATTGAAAGAAAACAGCCTGAAGGTAATTGATCTGCTGCAGGTTGGAGTAGGCCCAGTTAATCTCAATGGCTGAGCCATCCCCCAGCAATTTTATGAACCTTAATAATATCAACTTTTCAAGTTTCTAAGTGCTCCATGACTCTATTGATTTTGGCAAAAATTGAAATATAGGTTCCAGGAGTTAAAAATCAGCAGAACGTATCATATTGCTCTTTTTCTACGCTGGTTAAATACAAAATTCTGTCTGGAGCCCATACCCTTCAATCACTCAGACAGCAACAACAGACTCCTTTGGTTACCTTTGAATTTTAACAAGTCTACTCAATTAAAATCAAATATGAAAAAGAGCAGATTGTGGGACTTTTTCTCCTGAAAAGCAGGTGTGGAAAGTAGTATGTAGTTTTCAAACACTTGAAGGGTGTTCCTTTTATGCCTTCATTTATATTTAGTGTGTAGTAAGCACAGATAAATGTTTCTTGCAATATGAAACTGCCACACATACTTCATGTCAGAAGAAGAGCCTGGGTACTCAGGAGACTGGCTGTCTTATATGAAAAATGGTATTTCTTTCCTTGCTTGCTTTTTTGAGATCAGTGTAATACATGTCCTTTGCAGTTATCTCCCCAAAACAGGTAGTGGTAGAAGGGTGATTTTCTCTCAGCAAGCAAAGAAATGCAGGGCCAAGAGAACTTGTGGACACACGCACAGGCCTTCTGTCAGTCCCACAGGCTTGTTTGTTTAGTACCAGTTTGTATCTTTACATCCTTATTTTGGTGTAAATAGCCTTACTACTACCACAAAGACAGCAAAAGCAATCCTTCTTACACTTTCATTACCTCAGTAGCTGAATCTGAACCAAAATTACCTTCCTGTGCTAACAATGTGCTAGCTACGTATCTGTCAAACAGTTTTTAAAAATACTAGTATGGTATTTGCCACATTAGACTCAAACCTTGTGTTTCACAGGATAGGATTCATAAAAATAATTAGGAACAGTAGATAGACATAAAGAGGTTGTAAACATTTTAGAGGAAACCCCCATATGTTATGTCAGAGGAAAAAAGTGGAAAGGCTAGGAAAAATAAACAGAGTTGACTGGAAAACTCAAACATAGAAAACTTGGGAGCAGGAACATAAAATGAAAAGTGCAGAGGGATAAAAAAAAGGCTGAAGACAGCAATGAGGAGCACTTGGGAGGCAAGGAGTAGGCATAATCAATAAAGATAAAATGAAGAAGAGGTTAGGGAGGAAGGAGTGAAATGCGTCTGTTTGAAGAGGTTGCAGTTACTGAAGAAGTTATACTCGCTATATTTAACCAACATTATCAAAAAGTTGTAATTAAATTAATATATTCCTATCAGATGAGCCGCTGCCTAAGCGTTGTTCTGTGCTGAGCAGGAGAGCACAAGTAGGAGGAGGAACGGCAGCTTTGCTGTAGCTCGGTCTGGTTCCACAGTTGCACTGTATACTCTTCAAAGAGGAGTAATTAGAGTAGGAGCTACAGCGATTGCTACTGCAAGTTCCTGAAGGTAACTGCTCTGGAAAAGTAATGAAACACCTCGTGTCTCAAGTGTCTGCGTTACAGAGTTTCTGTGCGATGGGGCCCTTTAACCTCTGAACCCAAAGCAAGGGTTTGGCTGGATCTGCATGGTGCTCATGAGCAGAGGCCGCATTGCAAAGGCAAACCCACAATAAAACTCCAATACAAAGAGTAGGAAGAGGGATGTTTTCTGTGGTATGGAAGCCCTTAGGACAAAGCAACAACACAGACAAGTTACCTTCTGGGAGTTAAAATTTTGGGACTATGGGCGGTGGGAGAGGGGCTGGGTACTTCTCGGGTGGACTCAGTTTAAGCTGACGCTGTTACAAAGCTGAACGGCCCGACAACGGCAAAACCAACAGAAACACCAAGAGGTGACGGAGAGCGAGGCCGCAGCAGCGCGGGGGCACGGCAGGCCCCCCCCAACACGGGGAGCGGCGGGAAAACTACGGCCATCCCTCGCAAAAGACAGGGAACGAGTGAGCGGCGAGAACCCCGCTCCTGCCTCCTCCCTCGCCGCCTCCTCCCTCCCCCTCCTCCCCGCCGGGCTCCGGGGCGGCGCGTCCGTGAGCGACGAGGCGGAGCAGGGGGCGCGGGAGCCGCTCCCCGCCCCGCCGGCAGCGCCGCCCCCGCCCCCACGTGTCCAGCCGGGCGGAGCGGGCGGCGGCGGCGGAGCGGGAACCGGCCACCCCCTCGCCCCGTTACGACGAGCCCGCCGGCTGCGGCTCCGCCCCGTGGCCTCCGGGCCCTGCCAGGGGGAGGAGGAAGCTCCTCGCTGAGCACCGCCCCCCCTCGGCTCGGCTCCCCTCCCCTCCGGCGCGGCGCCCCGGCCCCGGCGGGGACTATGCGGAGATGGTCGTCCCGAGCCGAGGCAGGAACAAAGAGTCGCCGCCGCTCAAGCCCGGGCAGCAGCAGCACCAGCAGCAGTCACCGGGCGCCAGCCCCAGCCGCGGCCGCCGGCCGCACTCGCCCGGCAGGCAGGGCTCCGGCGGGGCCCGCGCCATGCGGAAGGGAGGCGGCGGCCGGCGGGGAGCCAGGGGCGACCCCCGGGGACCCTACCGGGAGGGGCCCGCTACGGACGGGGAGCGGGACGTGCTGGGCCGCGGCCCCCTGAGTCTCCTGCGCGTCTGCGGAGACCGGCTCCGAGGTGAGCTTGCTACCCCGAACCCTGCCCCCTCCTCGCTCCCTCTGCCCCCGCTGGGATGGGAGCCAGCCCTTCCGCCCGAGAGAAGTGCGGTGGGGCTGAGCGTCGCTTCCCGTCCCTCTTTCCGGCAAGTGGCAGTACCCTTGCCCCGTGGCACGGGGTGGCTGTTGCCGGGGAAGGGAGCGCCGGGACATCTTTCCCCGGGAAGCAGCGCTCGGTGTCCGGCGGGCGGGAAGGTCCCTCCCGCGGGAGGGAAGCGGGAAGGGAGGCGGGCGGGCGGTGTCTGGCACTGCCCGGGGCAGCGGTGGCGGGGTCGCGCTCCCGCTCTGCCCGGGCCCGTGCTCCAGCATGTCACAGCGCGGGCAGGGTGAAGAGAGAGAAAAGCTGAGAAAGCCCACACGGTGATCGGTGAGACGGGGGCGAGGAAGAGGGAAAGGGCTTTTTATCACTTCAGCATCCTTTGGGGGAGAAGTGGGGGAACGTGCTGTTTGTGTAACTAACTCTTGTTAAAACAGCCTCTCTGGTGATGTTGACTATCGCAGCTTGCAGTGCTGGCATGACCAGCTTATTTCTGCTGGGAAGCATGCAGGGTTTTGTATTCTTTAGAAGTCTTTCTGCTTTAGCAAATTTGCCAGTAACATAGTAGTAACTCCCCTTTGTCAAGTTTTTATGTAAAAGTTATTTCAGAAATTAAAAACCTGATGATTTGTGTAGTTACCTTAGTAGTCTCTCTGTGATGTTTAAAGCTTTTATGTGTAGTTATGAACTTGCTGTATGAAGTTTCTTTCAGCATTTTTGAGGTCTAGTCAAGATTTTTTCATGAAACTGATGTTGCAGAGTTCAGATTTCCTTTTGTAGCATTGTGCTTAATTGATGCTTAAGGTGCTTGTGTTCTTTTGGCAGTATTTGTTGTCGACAGAAAGGCCTTCATCACAAAAGCTGATAGCAAGATATGGCTCACAGTCCTTCTGGGTAAGTGGAAGGAGCACATCACGGGGGAAATACTGATCTTTTTACCTCTCTTTCTCTAGAATTGTAAATAGTATAGAAATATATTTGGAATAAAACTTGGAAAAAGGAAGAAACATAGCTGATGTTGAAAAGGGACAGGAATTAAATTCCTACCTGGTAACTTTTGTAAATCTGTTACTGTAGTAGTTGATGTGGTATCACAGCATCTGTAGGAAAAAAAATTCCACATATTTATGGATTTCTCCTATCCAGTCATTAATTTCTAGGGAAAAAAAAAAAAAGAAAAAGGGAGCTCTTATTAAGTAATCGCAACAGCTTGTTTGGGAAGAAGTATGAGTGGAAGTACATGCAGTTGTAGAGGGATGTAAATTCGGATGTTATTATCATTGGGAATATTTTTGAGTAAATAATGAAATGGTTAATGGCCAAAATCTTGAAAAAAACCACCTAAATTGTTTGCAAAGAGATGCATTCCTAGAGTTAACAAATGTTAAGTAATAGCATATTTATCAGATGCACAATTAGATATACCCTGAAAGGTATTCTAGTAAAGAGTGTCAGGGTATTCCAAAGATGCTGGTACTATTAATCACATCACCAGCAGTCCTGGTTGCCGAAGGGGATTTCTTCAATTTGATGAATTACATTGCAAAGTAGTAGCAGGGAAACAGCCCTTAGCTTATAAGCTAATTAATGGATAAAGTGTTCCTGAATTGCTTTACTTACATCTATTTATTCAGCATTTCCTAGACTCGTAGTACTGAAATGACCTAGAAATGAACTGATGGTCAGAATTGAAAATGCTTTCCTCTGATTGAAATTTGAGATCAGAGAGAGTTTTATAATTTCTGGAGTTTGAATTTGTTTGTGAAACCCAGAAAACCAATTAAATATTTCAGGGAGGTATTTACCTTTTTAATGGAAGTAAAACCTTAATAGCAAAGCATGTAATAACATACAGTATTGGCAGTAGCAAAGAATGTACATACACTACCTATGAAATAGTGAGTTTTGATTAGGTGGAATTTGATTTTTTGTTGTTGCTTTGGTTAAGCTTTAAGGCCTGTATTTTAAAAACAGAGGCTCCCACAGCAAGAGCTGGTTTAATTATAAAGTGTGAATTTTTTTCTCTTACAATTTATCTCCAGTATATGTGCAGCAGTAAAGTTGTCAGACATTCAAGGTCGCTCTTCTACAGCACCTTATTATGTTGTTTGAGGTTTTTTTTTTTTTCATAATGACCATTGACATGAGGCCTTATTCCTGAAGACATCGTTGTTATATTGCACAGAATCTCAAAATGTAACAACTTGACTAAGCTGCAGAAGTAGTCAATGCTTCCATGTTCCTCATTGTTTTCAGTTCTGCTATATTCCTACCTGATCACTTTGTGGATGTTTGCAAAATATGGAACAGTTTATTGTACCTTTCACATCCTGTTGGATTGCAGTATCTCAGCATTTGTTGTTCTCTTGGTAAATAAAACCAAAGAATGGCTTTATTCTTCCATATTTAATTTCCAGAATTAGAATCCTTTCTATATGCCATTCATATTGCTTTTCTTAGAATGGCACACAGGCAAAAATAGGAAATCTATCAGATTTTACATAATAGCCCTAGTCTGCAAAAATCTTATCATATGCTTTGCTTTTAGGGATTCTTGGGCTGGGTGAGAAAATGGCATCTGCAAGTTCAAGTACATAGTAGCTGTGTGTTTACAGCATTAGGACTATAGTATTCCCTTCCTGTCCCCTCCTTCCTTCCCTCTCCAGTAGGGACATTAATGGGATCAAAGGATGGTAATTTAACAGAGCTGAGCGGCGTGTTTTCCATCAGAAACTGGCTTAATGCAGTCTGTTGAAAAATGCTGATTTGGGCTTATAGTGGAAGTCTATGAATTAAGCCCATTTTCTCTGGGAATATGAGTAATTAACATTAATTGCTGTGTGATTATGAAGGGTCTTGACTTTGTACTGATAATAGAATGATACTGTAAAAATGTATATGAAATTCTCCAAAATAAATGTGAATGTATTTACACTTACTGCATTGACGTTCAATAAAGCATTTACTGAAGGGAAGAATGAGATGTAAAGATATTGTTTCCTGTATGAAATAAGTTGTATGTCTGGATGTGAAATGTAATTTCCATAGTAATAGATAATTTATTTGCATCAGTAAAATACTGCATATTTGCCTTATTCGAAACAACATGAATTTGAGTTAATGAACAGTACGGGCACCTAATATGCCTTGGACTTTACTGTATATTCTTACTTAGCATGTGATCTGTTTTAAAATTGTTATTTTTTTTTATAGCTGGGGTGTGTTTATATGTGAATGTATTTCAGCATCTAATCTTACTGGAAATCTTAGGAATGTTGCTGAGAAATGAAATAATGCCTTGTACTAATGTGTAACTATTACTCAATAAGCAATAACTAAGAAAGGTATGGGCTGCTCTGTTTCTTTCCATACAATTACTGCAAAACATGGTTTTTATATGGAATGTGGTTTGCTGCATTGCTGATAGAGCTGATGTGCTTACCTGGAATTCCATGTCATATCAATACCTGCTTTTCTGAAAAAAACATTTGCAGTTTTCCATGAGAACTAAAGTAAATGTCCTTAGTATAAAAATAACCTCTGCAGCTCCTGAACCTTTCCTAAAACATTAAGTTCTGCTTATATCAAGCATTTTTGGTGATTTCTTTCTACAAAGTATAAAAAAGGTGAAGTTTTAAGTGAAAGGTTGAGGTCTTTGTTTTCTAACTGGAACCCAGGCTTGTCTTTGAAAAACCTACTTCAGTGGTGGAAGTGGAGCTGTAAAACTCTGAAGGAAGTTTCAGTGTGGAATAGTACCACCTCAGCTACTGTGCAAAGTGTTTAGCATGAGGGCAGTGTTGTTAAATTGTACTAGTGGCTAGTTTAGAATTTTTTTTAGGTAATTTTTTTATGCTTTTCTTTTTGTTTTGTGGTGGGGTTTTGTGGTTTGTTTTTGTTTGTTTGTTTGTTGTTGTTTGTTTGGGTGTTATTGGTTTTTTTATTTTATTTTTTGTCTTAGCCAGCTTCACTTTGGGCTTCTTCACATACAAAATTTACTTTTAAAATTAGGTCATAATGCAACAAAATACAGTTATGAACCTCATGGAGTCCATGATAACAAAGTACTGTCAGCAGCACTTCCAGGCTCTGTGTTGGAGGAATACATAGACTATATATATGGAATATATATATTGGGTGTATATATACTAGGACTTGAGATACATATTAACTCCACTCTCATATTAACTCCACTCTCATTCCACATAAATTTAGTGGGTTTGTAAAGGTGTTTTTTGTTCTCTTACTGCTGTTGCTTTCCAGAAACAGACAATCCTACTCTTGTAACATGCAGCCTGAACAAATGTACGTCACTAGCTCTCAGACTATGACAGACAGCATGCAGGCATTGCTGTGTTTTACCGGTGTCCAAGCAACTTCACCCATTCCACCTCTTCAGAGAGTCAACGGCAGTGTCCAGGTGCCAGAATGGGGAAAGGTGTGGCCAGTCAGCACCCTGGAGAGGGACATGGTGCTCAGCACCGTTCTGGCCACAGCTGAGTGTTAGCAGGGTTGTCCTCTCCACTTTCTCTCGGCTCCATACAGCCTGTGTGAGTAAGAGGGCTCTTCATTAACCATGAAGATTTTCATGAATTAAAGACAACTAGTCTGCCAGATCTTTCTAAGGCTTTCTGTACCTGGTGAGCAACTAGACACACCTTCAGTCTAGGAGGAGCACCATGGTCCCTCTAAATGCCTTCCCATTATCCCTCACTCATTCAGGCTTTGCTTCCATGGTAAGCTGAATATGTTGTCAGTGCTGCCCAAGCAAAATGGAGTGGTTCCTGCTCTCTCTGGGTCTTGTCATGCTCCAGAGGTCAGAGACCTAGAGTGTTAACCCACTGACTTACCAGCATTTGTCTCTTCCCTTTGTCCCTCAGATTACCTGCCTTGTTCTGTACCTACATGGCAGCAGTGCAGATAGTCTTCAAATGGAGAAATGGAATTTTACTGCGTGCAGAGTGTATCTTTTTTTAGCAATTATAGTCTCAATTAGATTTGTGTTGGTTGTCACGGTCCATTTGGATTTCTCATATTTACAGCACAGTGTGCTCTGTAAAGTAAAATTTATTTTATGTGAGTCCATTAGGAAAGAAAACAAACAAATGTGACAAACAAGGGCCAGGCCACTTTGTACAGATTAGTCTAACATAGGAATTCACTAATTCATCATTTAAGTAATGAGCTTTTGAACTCACAAGTTCTCTAATTCACAGCTCAACTTAAAACTTCTAACTTGTGCACCTCACAGCAAAATAATTACCTAGATGATGGTTCATCCTTCCTTTTTCATCATGATGCCAGCATCCCCTATATCACACCGAGAAGCATGAAAACCTCAGGAGTTCAGCTGCTGCTGGATCTCCTTCAGAAACTTTTTGGCTAAGCTGATGTGTTTACACCTTAAGGCTTGGAAGTTTGGTCTGTAGCCTTTCCATGAGCTAGCAGATTCTGAAGAAGCTGCCAGACAATCAATACACCAGGAGGTGTCTGCAGGAGGCAGCAGGCTGCAGGTGATAAGGGCTGCAGAGTGACCTTGAGCCCATTCAGGCCACCAGGTCCTACCTGTTCGCTGCCCTTGCTTTGACCTGCAGCTCTGCCGGTAGCGTGCGTCAGGCCTTAGCATGAGTTAGTGAAAATCTAAGCAGGAGTTGAGTGAACAGTCACAGCAGGCATCATAAAAATGCTAAAGAGATTGATGCTTATTTTAAAAAATGCTTGTAATTCAGTTTTGTTGTTGATAATGAAATGCATGCATTAGATGCTGGTGGGTCAGCTTGAATGATGCAGGATATAGGTGGAAACACTGCCTAGTGCTGAATACCACAGAAAATTTTCAAAGGCCTGGCCATGAAGGTTAATTCAGATGTTTCTATTCTTCTGTTTGCTGGAGTCTTGAGTACCTTCTTTGCCTCTCTGAAGTAGTACTGCAGTTACTGCAGTGAACACGATTTCATGTTCAGTTATTTAAATATTTGAGTAACTCCACACCTTTTGTTTCCTTTACAGCTGTTTTTGCAGGAGTCCTACATTGGTAAGGTTAAATTTATTGCTTCAGAGTAATATAGTATTTTAAAATAATAAAAATATAATTTTTAGTTACTTTTGGAGAAGATATTGGGATATTTTTATTTAGAACTTTCCTCTCAAGACTAAATTATCTCTGAGCTGAACAATTTTGTTCTTGTGAAGCTGATGTGAAAGGTTTCTTAAGCCTCTTCAGGGACAAGTGAAGCCTGCTTTTCAGGTGAAAAATTGCTGCTTAATCATTAAGTGTCTGCACTTAAATTAAAATACATTGCAGTATTATATATAATATATAGCAATATAGTATTATTACCAATGCCATAAGATAATTTAATAAATACTTTGTGTTCATATTTTTTCAATTTAAAATTATCTGAATAGGTGACAATATTGGTATAATAGATGGTATATTGGTGTATAATATAAATTACAATAGCAATTTCAAAGTAAACTTGGGGTATTCATTGAATGTTCTTTGGTATCTATGACTTAGGACATATTCTAAATCTCTTTATTCCATTTTAATTGTTGTTATTTTTTGGCAGGTGTCACATAACAACTCTCTTTGAAAATGACCGTCATTTTTCTCACCTGTCAACACTAGAAAGAGAAATGGCTTTTCGCACAGAAATGGTTAGATTATGTTCCAGTGTTTGGAAAACTTCTGTCATGTGCTTTCCAAAATTTCTAAATACATTCTGCATAAGCATACATATTGATCTCTTACAACTACTATGCATTACACTTTTACATGCAGAGTATTTGTGTGACTTGCAGCTGATCCCTATCCATGCATCACTTCACAGTTCACTTAAAATATAATCTAAAAGTATGATTCTGGAGGACCCAAAATGCAAAACTGCAAGTACCTTATACCTTGCCTCAGTTATAATCTTGTTATGCAGCCTTCTTTTCTTAATATTTTTTCAATTAATAAATGTTGGCATATATATACACACACATACACACACATCTTTTGTCTGCTTGTACTTTGAGATTTGTGAAATACTATGCTAATGCCTAGTTACCAGCCCAAATGAGACATTTCCAGGTATGCTATGAAACAAAGTGGAAGGAAACCCACATTGCTTGTTTTGGTGGCAGTAATAGAAGATATTTGAAAAACTGGATAGTCCCCTTCAATAAGCCTGTCCTGTTTGGTACATTACAAAACTTGTTTTAAAGTGAAGCTTGTATACAGCGGTTCCTGAAGCAGAAGTCACATCTTTTAATTGTAAATAATAAATCTGTTCTCCTGTAGGGTCTTTATTATTCCTACTTCAAGATCATTATTGAGGCACCATCATTTTGGAGTGGGGTATGCGCAATTATGAATGACAGACTGACTGAATATCCTTTAGTGATCAACACCTTAAAAAGGTTCAATCTTTACCCAGAGGTGAGCTATGTTTTAAATATAATACCTTCTGCAAATCTTTGGTTGTTTAAGTTTTGACTACAAATTTGGAAGAAATGTTACTCTGGAAACTATGATTGTAAAGATACAATGACTAATGAAGTGTTGCTTAAATACTGTACTTCAGTTCCAGATTTCAAATGAGAAAGTTACTTCATACATTGTGATCAGTTTCCAAACTTCACGTATTTTCAATCAAATCTGAAAGCTGTCGAGATCTTGGTATTTTGTACCCTAAAGTTGCAGACCAGTTCTTGCCTTCCTTTGTTATTTTCCCTGAAAGCAGGTAGGTTGCTGACATTATGTACTTCAGGAAATAAGACATGTGAAGTATCACTAGTATGTGACAATAATGACTGCAGTGATACAGGTTGCGAGAGGTTATTTTGTTTTCCATTTTGTGTAGGACATACAAAACTGACAGAATTAAACACTTCAGAGTTCACAGTGGCCATGAAATCCACAAGTGGTAATCGTTTACTTAGATGTTGCAGAGGAAATGCCTCTGTGGAAGACTGACTGCTGTTGTTTTGAATATACTTAGTGTTAAACTTGTTACCTGGTTAGATCACATTCCTGCTCTGCTTTTTTTTTCAGTAAAAAGAACATGTGTTTTAAGTACAGAAATGTTGAGGTATCTGTCTCTTAAGGTTTTGCCAGTGTGTCTCAAACGTTTTGCAAAGGGAAGATTCCTTTGATTAATGTACATTTCTGTAATTTCATTTCTCAGCAGCTTATTATTTTTATGAGAACCAGCTAATAATGGCTGTGATTGTTGGGTACTAGCTTTTATACTCATTCTCCTGCTCTGTTGGAGCAGAGCTGCTTCCAGGAACTGTATGTGTAAGAGTTCTTGGTGTGCATGTATTTGTGCAAGTTGCATGTCGTGGTTTCATTTAAGTCCTTGCTCTAGAAGAACTAAATGCTATATAGATGAGCACTTTTTGTTTCCCTCTCACGTGTTTATAGAGTTTGCTTGGATTTTTTTTTAACTCCAAAGGTATTCCAATTCAGTTCTAGAATTGCCACATTAGGAACATCATTTGAATACTAATGAGTTATTCCCTTTAGTTGACAAAGATTTATTGACTTTAGCTAGAGTCCAACTTTCAAATATCAGAGATTACTGGTCAAATGAACTTGTTCTTAAAGACTAAGCAATATCATCCTGAAAGATGACTATGTAAATTAGATGATGAAATCAAAACAAAAGCAATCAGATAGAGTGGCTGACATTCTGTAAGAACACTAGGTTGATTACAGTGCAAAATGTGTAGGCTTGTCTGTTCATTCAGAGTTTTCTAGGATTATATTGGCTCACAGAGCTTGGTGATAAGGTATGATTTCATTCATCTCTTCTGTGCCAGTGCGGGCATGCAAAGCAGACAAATAGTCTCCTCTATTCCTTTCAGTCATTTGCTGCTTAATGTCTAGACTTCCTAGATAAATAGTGCTTTGGGGGTTTTTTTTAAGTATTTCTTGAGTACTCTTGTTTCTACGTAACTGTTTATAAAACTGTCAATAGGTGCAACTTGACATTTGAAATATGTTGTCAGAATTTATAGAATTTTCTTATGATTATAATGGGGCTGTGTGGTGAGAAGATGCTTGTGGATTTATTTCTTGGCAGTAAAATTTTTCCTTCTGATGCTCAGTATCCAGCCATGCTTCCTGAAAGTGTTTCATTTCCTGTTTGATATTTTGGGATCTTTCCAGCTCTTTCAGCCCATTAGTAGCACTAAGGCTGAATTTTAATAAAATGTTTGTTTGTTTAGTGGATTTTAAAATTAATTTCATCAAAACCAGTCTGGAAGTCCCACTGCTAAATAGGATGTTAAATTAATTAAGAAAAATAAAACAATTCTCTTGCATGTACAGCCAGTATTAACCTTAAAAACTTTAAAAAAAAAGGAAAAAAAAAAGGAAAAATTAGTCTGTAGCAATCCGTGCATCATTTGTGTAAATTATACATATAAGCAGTAAAAAAAAATCTATGGAAAGCAACAAGGTAGTCCTTGTAGCTGTACAGTGTTATGATCCCAATAAAGTTGATTTTCCAAGTATTTGCTCCAAAGTCAGGTTATTCTAGTAATTGTGGTGTTTTCATTTCTGAGGCAGAATGGCAGAGAGACAATGTGTTAGTTTCTGTGGTGGAGAGATAAGGTGTTAAGTTTGCTCTCTGGATGTTTGTTGTTATGGAACAGTTTATATTTCTGTGTGTGGTGGTGATAATCAAAATGTGAGTTGAAATGAGGAGTGTTGCAAAGATCCTTGTAGTTGGTTTTAAAGTGCACACTCGAATGCAGCTAGTGAAAGGGCTTGACTTTTCTACATGTTCTTTTATAGCAAAGGACTGTCCTTGTCCGCAGAGATCTCCTGGGTCTGAAAGCTAGGCTTTTGTTTTCCTGGTTCTGCATTTACTGTCTTATCTAATACAGAACAGTAGAATTTCCAGAAACATCACTGTGCTCCAACTGACCTAGCAATTTTGCACTGCTTACTGATTTGCTTCCATTTTTATGCCCATGTTAACTGTTTCATGTAAAGTAGCTTTTGAAAGAAAAATGGGGCTTTTTGCTTCAATTGCCTAACCTGATACCTTTTTAGGGAGTATTCACTTGTGAAATTGGCAGCAGACACAGGCACTTGTGTCATAAAAAGATTAAGTTGATAAATTAATTATTTGGGTTTTTTTTTTTTTTTTGTGCAACATTGGTTTGGCAAGAATGCTTTATGTGCTTGGATAATGTCAGCTTCAGGGCTGGTGATGGAAATTTGCTATACAGATGTCCCTAACAAAGCACATTCAGGTGATAAGAAGAAAGACACTGATTTGGTTTTCCAGGCCTATTGATGCCTGTCTGGAGGTGGGGCAGGTGTCTGCTTCGTGTATGTGCATGCACACTGCTGGAAGCACCGGGGCACAGATGTTCAGAAAGCTTCCAGGAATTCAGGACGCTGTACTTTGTAAAGAACAGTGTTGAGGTACAGAGTCTTGGTCTAGGAAGATGTAGGTGTATTTTAAATATATAGCATTTACATTGGGAGGGTGTGAAGGCCACAGATGAAGTGAGCCATGATGATTCGAGCCTTGGTGTTAAAAATCAATGAATTTTAGAATCACAGAACAGTTGAGGTTGGAAGGGCTGTCTTGAAGGTAGTTTAGTGTTCAGTGCTCAAACCAGGGTGAAGTAGAGCAGGTTGGTCAGGATCACCTCCAGTTTAATTTTGAATATACTCCACCCCTGGGCAGCTTGTTCCAGTGTTTGACAACTCCCAAATTAAGAAAGTTTCTTTCCTAGGGATAAGTGGAATTTCCTGTATTTGAATTTGTGCTTGTTGTCTCGTCTCTTGTCAACCAAAAAGAGTCTGTCTGAGTCATCTTTGTACTGTGTCCTTGTCTTGGGCAGCCCAGAACTGGATTCAGCACTGCAGACACAGTCTTAGCAGTGCTGAGTAGAGGGGGAGAGTTGCCTCTCTTCTCCTGGTGACATACAGCTGATGATGCATTTGGCTTTTTTAGCATCATGGGCTTGTTGCTGGCTCTAGTACAAATTGCCCGCCAGGACTCACAAATTCTATTCTGCAAAACTGCTTTCTAGGTGGTCAGCTTCCCACTGTACTGGTGCACGGTGGTGTTTGTCCCCACTGTAGGACTTTGCATTTCCCTGTTGGGAAGATTCTTGTTGGCCTATTTCTCCTGCCTTTTAAGGTCCCTCCCTCCACAAGGATCAGTCACTCCTTCCCATATTTATCCTGCAGACTTGCTGAGGATGTTCCCTTGTGCCATTATCTAGTCTTAAGAAGTAGAACAGATTGGCACCAGATTAAAAAAATATCTGCAGCTGTCTCCTTATCTATTAAGACAGTCATCTCAGAAGGTTTTAAAGCTGGGCTGTTGTGATTCCACCTTTGTATCCATGCTGATTGCTTGAAATCACTTTTTTGTCCCTTGCATGTTTGAAAGTGGCTTCCAGGAGGATTTACTCCATCTTATTCTCAAACGTGTTGTCTGTTTCTCCTTCTTGCCCTTTTTGGAGATAGAAGTGACATAAAGAGTTTTATTAATTGTATGGGGAACGAAAAGAAAGAATCATCTTTCTTATATATGTTTTCTGTGACACAGGGCAGAGACAGCTAATACTGCAGTGGTGAAACATATTGTCATTCTGGGAACCCCTGGGTTATAACTTTCAGAGCAGTTCAACTGGAATGGCCACATTACTCATTTATGAACTCTATAAAGTCAGTTATACCCTGACAGAATAGCTTGGTAATGTTATTAACTAATGACTTCGCTGTGAGATGAGTTGTCATTTTTTCTGTGTCTAAAGTACTGATGTTTTCTGTGTCAGTTGTTGAGATTTAATTGACTTGTTGTTACAAGAACATGACAGCCTTTGCATGGAAAATAGAAATGCTCTCTTACATTGCATCTGGAAGCCCTTTGTATTGCATGCTTAAAATTAACCTATCAAAATTTAACAGAGTAAAAATCCTAAAGATTTGATCCTCTTCTTGCCAGGTGCAAAAAAATTGATTGACTTTAATGCCTTCAATTTGGTCAACTTTCCTCTGTCAACAACATTTATAATTTTAATATCTGATAAACAAAAATACTCAAATGAGGAACCTCCCAGACAATGAAATACTTGAGGGTTTTTTTTTTTCTGAGTATTGCAGTTTGATGCATGAAATTATTTCTTTTATAAAGCAATCTAAATATCGACAGGAATAATTTTAGTCTATTAGTGAATACTTGGTCTGTTAGATGCCTTTAGGAAAATATAGTCAAAAGTGCGAAGTTGCTGAGGTAAATTCTGAGTTTGAAAATAATCCTGGATGAGGGCCAGTTGTCATGAGAGGTTACTCTGGGCAGAAACTACAAATCCTGTTTCCTTCCTAGGTGGTCCTCGCCAGCTGGTACCGCATATACACCACCATTATGGATTTCCTTGGTGTACCAACAAAGACATGCTGGACTGTAAACAGAGGAAAAGGGCTTAGTCCTGTTGAAAGCTGTGAAGGTAAATTCTGTTTTATCATGGTTTGTCCTTGGAAGCATACAATTGTGGCTTTATGTATTTCAGAAATAATAAATATTCCTGTGTTGCCAAGGGTGAAAATGTGGGTTTTGCTTATTAGATAACTCCTCCTGCCTAGATTGAATTCCTATCCTGGACTTTGAAACTTTACAGTTACGGTCTAAGCCTTCCTGATGTTGCATTATTACAAAGAATAAGATGTCATAAATGTAATTGAAAGCCTACTGTACATGTTTTAATTTTGTGTAGCTTCTAAAGGATCCCAAATACATTCTGAGTTCCTACATTTCAAGATTTCCTCCCTCAGTTTTGGAGATATTTTAGAGAAATCTTATTTCATTATTCTACTGAGAATCTTCTTCTCATGACCTGCTATTCAGCATAAGAATTTCAACCCTATTCCTTGATTTTGACACCAAAGCAAGGACACTGCCACTTTTTTGTTTTTAGGGTTTAGGGGTTTTTTCCACATTTGAATTATGGGCTTGTCAAGTAAGTATTAAACAATAAAAGTGCCTTACCAAGAAGTGCTTTTGAGGTGTTCTACAGTCAGTTCAAGCTGAATAATAGATGGTAGTTTGTGAAGTTGTTTCATTTTATAATTTAAAATGCCTTTGTGTGATGACAGGTTAATATTTTTCCTTTGCACAAAGGCTGTAAGAACTTCAGAGCTTGAATGGTTCACTATCTCTAATTTTGTAAGAAACAATAAACAGTGTAGAACCTTTCATTCCTGTTTTTCATAAAAACAAAACCAACAGAACCACCAGCTATTGAGACTACTGTGTTTGGTGAGCATATCATCTTACTTTAGAAAACTGTCTTACTTTATTTTCAGCAGTGGGGAATAATCAGTTCTGCATATGAAACTATGAGTTTTGCTGCCATTCACTTTAATGAATAAGGCTTTTTATGCTGTATTGCTGAAATGATTAGAGCCAGGAGGGTTTAAAGAAATGGTGGGAAAGAGAATAACAGCAGAAGAGCGAGCGCAGAAGTGTCTGTTAATGCATAAATTGAAAGACTTGCATTACTGGAAAATATCTTGGCTTACAGTGGAACAAAGGAAGCCAAGAACATTGTGTGTGATACGTTTAAAGATGGATTTAGTCCTGCAAGAGATGGGAAGTGAGAGTCTAGGATTAACAAACCTGTTCTAAAAAGCTCCATGAAGTCAAAAGATAGTCTAGAGAATATTATTAGTAGTACTTCTGCCTTCTAAACTTCACAGGTTTTTCTCTGAAGTTAATGCATCCTTCTTGGCTTATTCTGTCACTGACTGCCCCAGTCCTGTGTCTACCCCTACTCCTCCTGTTTTTTTCCAAAGCTGTGGTTTTCTGGTTGAATCTGGTAGTTTATATATAGTATAGATATATTATGATAGTATACTGATTGCATGGTGCTTTATAACCAATATGGCCTTTCTTCTATAACTGACAACATATATTAACTGTTTTTGTTAGGGTTGGGAGACCCTGCTTCCTTTTATGTTGCTGTGATTTTTCTATTGAATGGATTCATGATGTCACTGTTCTTCATATATGGTACATACCTCAGGTAAGGCAGTTGAGACTGAGCTTTTTGGTTGGTACTAGCTGTCAGTATATAGGCAAAATTTGAAAAAATGAATGTAAAAGTATTTTTATGGGATATTGATTATTTGTTTGTGCAGCAGTAGCGCCTTTTTTTTTTTTTTACATATACATTGTCACTAAAAATTACTGGAATAGAGAATCATTTTGCCTCAAATAAATGATGATGCTGGAAAAAAATTGTGGAAAATTTCAGTGAGGTGGTATCTCATTGATACCACAGGGTTGTGGATAAAACTGGATGCTGTATGTGTTTTAAACTGCTTTTGACATATTTCTTCTCTTGAAATTATCACTATAACTCATTTTAAAACACAAATTTGAATGATTGGGGTTTTCCCAATGCTTTGCCTCAAGTTGTATTTGCATGTATTTCCATTTTAACTTAACTGAGAAGGCAACATATTTTTTGCCATAATGCATTCTTTTGGACAAATTGTATGCACTTCCTTTTTCCTATAAATTTGTGTTTTCAGCATCTGTCCTTACATTTCAGGAACTGTAATACACTTTCTTACAAAAATAGACTCTACATTCAGCAGAAAAACAGAAGTGGAAATGCGTTTTCTGTTTATGTCTGTTTTCATGTGTTGGTTTTGCCAAAAAGCAAAAGGCAACAATATTTTCCTCTTAGAGGTGTGATTGATTGGTTTTCCCCCTCATTCATTTTCTAGCTTCGTTGTCATGGGTTTTTTCTTTCTTTTTTTCTCTGAAGCATGTGCTGCTAGTTCAAATAAGGAATAGCCCAGGGCAGATACTGTCAGTAAAAAGAGGAAGTTGCCTAGTTCATGTTTTGAGGAAATAGGTAAACTTTGAATATTTGTGTCATTAACTTGTAGTATTTCTCTTAAGGGAGTTATGCAGAAATTAACATTTTATATACAAATGTCATTGCAAAAAACACTGAGCTCTTTATTTCTCACTACTTTCTTTAGAAAGCACAGACCTTGAATTTTGTTTCTGGTTTGGCGTGTTGTCTTACAAATTTTTGTTTCGTTTCTGGGGATAACATTTTTAATGCTAAGCACATTCTTTTTCCCATTTTTCATATTAGTTTGAAGCTTTTGGAATTTATGGGATGTAAAGTTGGGTTTTATGTGCAAGAGTGCACAGTTCCTGGAGATTGTTTTAGCACTCAGTTAGTATCTTTAATCCTCAGATTTTGTACCCACAACTTACTGATTCTGTTTGACTTGTGTATTAGTGATGGGTGAAGGATCTGAGAGGATTTGAAGGGGTTTTTTTTTGGTTGGCTTTTTTTTTGTATGGTTGATTTTTTTTGGATTGGTCAGTTTGTTTTGGGTTTTTTTTAAGAATCTTAACAGCTGGCTGCTGCTTTTGTTGAGTAGCAAAAATGGCATAATCTGTCATTCAGAGTAGTAGTGAACTTGTGTACACAAAAATGTTCTTTGCTTTATATCACATAACTTGAGTAATTACAAATCTGTTCAAACAAATAGGCACCTTATGTATTGCTCCTTTGAACTGGGATGAATCTAAGTAATACCTTTGGGTTTAGGGTTTTTTTTTTTTTGCTGTTTATTCAATTGGTGAATTTGATTGGTTTGGAAATGGAAAAAATCTTTTAAGTCAAGGGCTTAAAAAGCTTCCTCATGTTAACGTCACAGTATTTCACATAAAAATTAAATTTCATCTTGCATTGACCGTATAATGAGTTAATTTTTAAGTGTGTTTTTTGAATATGCTTGATTTGATTATCCTAAATTAATCTTTAGATTCAGACCAAAATTTCCTGTTAGGTGACTGAGCATGCAGATTCTGAAATTTAATGCTCAACATTTTAGGGAAGAAGTACTGCATTTATATAGCCTGGTTTTTTAAAAAGCACCAGATGTAATGATCTAAACCAAAATTTGTAAGCAATGGAATAACTGTTTTCCAAGTTATTAACACTAACATTGGTGTTCTGCAGAAAAGAGTTGATGTATGAAGAACTGGTTTGCTGTGAAATAAATACTGTCTGACTAACTAGTATTTTAATACTGTATGTACTCTGTGGATTGCCTTTCTTTGATGCTTGAAAGCATTCTTCCCCCCAATAAACTTAGCTGTATACAAGTGCTACTTCACATTTTTAAGCAACATTGACCATTATAAGATTCTGATGTACCTATTTTCCCTCTTCTTTCCACAGTGGGAGTCGTCTAGGAGGCCTTGTTACCGTGTTGTGTTTCTTTTTCAATCATGGAGAGGTAGGTCTCCCTCCCCCACCACCCCCTTTTTTTTAAATTATTGTTGAAGTTTAAGCTAATTCTCATTTCATTCAATGTAGTGATGTTGCATATTTATTTGAGATTGAATTTAAATAACTTAAATTCAAATAAAATAAATGAATAAGACACAATTAAAAGCAAAATAGACTATGACTGGAAAATGTATAGCACAGTCTAATGTCAGTTTAGTGTTTTAAATAAAAAATCAGCAGGAAACACATTGTAAATTGGTCCTGAGATTGAAAGTGGCACAATGCCTTCAAGTATCAAAACATCAGAATACTCTGTTTTTGTGCCCATTTCACTCATAATTGGGCGTCATGTACCATATGAGTAAGCTTCAGAAGGTTCTTTAAATTGCTATGTATTTTACTGGAAATTCATCAATACAAAGAAAAGTGCAAAGAAACCTCTATGTTACTGATATACTGTACCCAGGATACACAGAATTTAGAAATAGTGTATGTTAAAATTGTTAAGTCAGCTGCATTGCAGAAAATAAAAAAAAAGAAACTGTCACTTAGAATATCTCCTGTTTTTCCCAGTTAATGCTGTTAATGTAAGTTTTTCATATTTTGGAAGAAAATTCCTAGCTTTTATTCTGATTCCCTTGGGCAGTTTTGGGGTTTTTTTTATTTTTTTTCTTAGTGCTCATTTTATGAATGGAAATTTTTAAAGATCTTCTAAATGGAAACGACCTTATAATTTAGTTTGTGGTTGAATTTATGTTTTGTTTTCCTGTTTTACATAGCTGAACTTGATAGAGAGCACTGAGTAGTTAAGAACATTTAATTGAACGTAACAGAATTAAAGATGCTTCCATTCACAGTAAACTTTGGCAGTTTTCTTATAAAACAAAAATCTGTGTGATGAAATAGCTATTTTATTTTCAAGTTTCATTTGAAATGTTTTTCTTTAAATATTCCCCATGGATGCATGGGGGATATTTAAAGAATTTAGGCATTTAAGAATTTAAGTATATTAAAGCAAGAATTTAAGTATATTAAAGCATTGTCACCTGTGGATATTGAACTGCCTGGTTGATACCAGGTAACCATTAGAGTTGCTAAACATCTGTGTTCTGCAAGTGTAAACACAACATTCTATGTGGATTTCTATTCTTCATGGCATCCTCAAGTGAAATGATGTTTTATCCTTTGCTAGGGAATACTATTAGAATAGGCACTGTTTTGCTAGGTCTGGGAAGGGGGCAAGTGTAACTTCAGAAGGAAACGTATTGAAAATGTCAAGGTAGTGGCAGCAATAATGAGAAGAAACATTTATTTCACTGTGGTACAAACAGTTCTATCCATAGGAGACTGTAGGAGAGCTTCTCTCTCTCTGTGAATGACTTGACTTAGGGAAAAAGCGCAGATAATTTATTTGGAGAATGGTGTGAAATCAGATCTGCTTAGCTCTACATAGATGTAGTTGGCGTTTAGGTAGAGCTGAAGTAAGGTGACCATGATTCAGGCTCAGCTCTGTGGATTTCTGGAGAACAGTAGGAATTACTTGCAGAGGTGCAGCATTGGGTCTCAGCTGGCATTTTGTGTTTGGACTGTAGCTGCATGAAATAACTGGGACTGAGTTGATACTATAGTGTATATAGTTATGGTGGTACCTGTAGTTACAGGCACACGGGTGGTCTCTCCTCAGTGGGTGCTCTGTTGGATCCCACGCTGTGGGTGTGCCCGTGCGTGTGTAAGGAGCACCCAGCCCTTCCTTACGCCTGTGATTATGTGCAAATCATCTCGTGTGGGTTGACAGTGTGTGCAGTCGAGCTAGACCAGCTGCTAAAAATTTCCTTTCCTATTTGGGAAGGCTAGGACTGAGCTACACAAGTCAGCCTGATCTACAAGTCTTGGTACCTCAGCTCTAATGCTGTGTAAAAGTGGCATGTAAAAATGCTCTCTGGCTTTGAGCTAGTGACCCTAAGGCTGTATGTTTTTATTTGTGCTGTGCTTGTGTGACTGTGTTTTAATGATTTCAAACTTAGAAAAATCTGATCTGTTTCTACCTGCAGCAAAGTGAGTTTACAGCCTTGATAAATCATCCACAGATGATTGAGTTTAGCATTACATTCCAAATATAGAAAAGTAGCATAGCCCACATTAGTCAATCCACTTTTAAGGTAATGCTTCCTTTTTATGGTTGTAAATGCTTTTCATTTTTTTGCTGTTTTATCTCCTTCAGCGTCTTAAGATTTGGTGAATCAAATGTTGCTGTAGTCTTGAAAAATACTCAAAATGACTACACTGCCTTAGAATAATCATGATTATATTTATTACTTATTAAAAAAAAATTAACTCATCACATCTGTGCAGTCAGCTGAGGACAGCACATTAGTGCATATATTTATAAAAGGTTTATTTTAATGATAATTGGTGGAGCTTCTACAGAGAGTGCTTCTAGACATCAGGGACTGTGATTAATGTGATGCGTTTCTGTACTTTGCTTTTATTTTGCACTATTAATTTAACATATTTGGGAAAGAACAAAATTATATAATGTTGATTTTAGTGACTTCTTTGGTAAAACAATATTTTGAAAAATGGTTTAAAGATTCTTGAAAGCAAAGGAGAAGGAGCATCCTGACAACAGTATCCTACAAGCTTTTCATAGATTCATTATGGTCCATGTTAAGATGAATTACATTTTTCTCCTGTAGTCATAAAGAACCTACTTCTAATTTTTAAAACAAATTTATTGATAGCCACTTTGAACCCATTTTTTTATGTCAAAGTAGTCCTGTAAAGTTGTAACTGTTCTTTTTTTTGGTCAGTGCAAGCACTTTTTATAAAATAAAGAGCAGAATATAAACATTGGAGACAACAGTTGTAGCTGAGCCATTTGCTATGAGGCCCAATATTTATTTGTCATGAACCCCATTAATTCAGAAATTAATGAAAAAAAACTGTTCAGTTGATTTCACTGTATTACACTTTGCTTTGTCAGCGTTAAAGAGTGGAACACATAACTTATGTAGAAGTAGTGTAAGGTCTGTATGAACTTAATTTCATGAGTTTAGTGCACTGGCTTGTTTTGAAGGGCAGCTTCAGATTTTATACTTAACGTGCTGTTGCTAATAGAAAGGTGCAGTGTTTATAGAGAGAACTCTAGCAGAATGAGGAGTATATTGGTTTATCCTTCAGATTATCTCCCACTTGCTGTCTCTAAGTGTGGCAAGGCACTGCCTGAATTTTAGAGTGATTTACCTGGAAGAGTTGATAATTTCAGCAGAACCAGGAACAAGCGACTGCTGTCCAGCATTTTTCCTGGATGTTGAATAGCTGCCACATTTCATTTTGGAAAAGCAGTGATCTAGTTTAATTAAACAGTGCATATTAGGCCCCAAGTATGGAAGCCACTTCCTTTTCCTTCCTCTTTTCTGTTTCCTGGCTTGTTTTTCTACCTTTCCGACTAAAACCTTGTGTAGCTTGGTTTTTTCTTTATTGGAGTATCTGTAGTCATTAGTTTTAAAATACAAATGCATGGTTTTATGGAAGTTTATCAGTGAATGTTACCATCTAACCCAGTTCTTATTTTTAGTGCACTCGTGTCATGTGGACTCCACCTCTTCGTGAAAGTTTCTCGTACCCATTCCTTGTGATGCAGATGTTGCTTTTGACCTATATTCTCAGGTACCTCTCAGTTTATACTTGGGCCTTTACAATGCTGCAAAAAAATTGAATGTCACAGGACATTTATTTAAGTGCTTTTATTTAAATATTTATTTTAATGCCTCCGTGTGCTGTAACATTGGTATCATTAACAGAGGAACTTTCCTGTGGCTGTTACATTGCAGACGCTGCACCAGTAGAACTGCAGTCATATTACTCACTTAATAAAAGGAAAAACTTTGCAACTTGAAGACATGATTAACATAAAAATCAGAATTACTATGTTGGCAAATACGTATCTAAAGTAAAAATCAGAATTTTTGTTGATGTCCCTTCCTTCCCATGAGAAACAAGCTGATACTTCATCAATTGGTTTTGTCCCTCTTGGAGAGTGGTATGTTGGCTGCACATAGAGTAAGCCTATGCTTTGCAACACAGGATGCTATAGGCACCCGTAAGCTAGTGTGTTCTTGCAGTTTTCTATGACTAGTTAACTAGTCTATTTAACTAGTTCAGTGATTTAGAACAGTCTCATTACATTAATGCAGGGATGCTCTTGAGTTCATTGGCCCTGCTTTTCCATGATTGTTTCTGGCTTGCAACATGATTGTTTACTGTCTTGCCTCTGCCTTGGAAAATAAGCATGACCATTCATACTTAAGGGTGTCTGCACCAACTTCAGTGCATCAGATTTACCATATATTTATGATTTAGCTGAACTTAGTATTTGTAACCACAAATTTTCCTTTATTAGGTCATACCGATTTGTAGTTATTGATGTTTTAATCAAAAATATTTCATGCTTTTCACTAATTTGTGTTTTTATATGAGGAAAAGATATGTGCTCTCTAGAATTTATTGAAATTTGAAGCATGATGTGCTTCTGAATTAAACTTGAAGCAACACAGGATTAAATATTTTAAACAGTGCTTATTTCGGGACATGGCAAATAGACTGGGGTTTCAGGTACAGATGAGTTTCTTGTGTTTGTCATTGTCTCCTTCCCTGAAACATCACTCAGGATTGCTAGCAGAAAGTTGCAGAAAGTAAATATGGAGAAATGTGAGAGAGAGGAGTTAAATCACTTTAAAATGCAGACCATTCTGAAATAGTTGGGATTTCAGCTGAAATGGAAATGGTTGTGACCTGACTGTAGAGTTGTCACAGGAAGGTGAAGCACTTGCAAATTACACACTTTGGCCTGCTCTACTACATACTGCCAGGAGGAGACTTGTTTGGTAATCAGTGACTCATTGAATAGTTAAGAAACATTAAGCATCAGAGATGTTGTCATGGAAACTCAAGAAAAAAACGATATTAAATTTACTAAAGCAGTATTATTTGT
This sequence comes from Lanius collurio, assembly GCA_020086605.1. NCBI lineage: Eukaryota > Metazoa > Chordata > Aves > Passeriformes > Laniidae > Lanius > Lanius collurio. The sequence goes on along the minus strand of JACBWW010000012.1, from coordinate 19,320,479 downwards.
AGTTAATCAATATTGCTAGTTATTTTCTGAAGTTACTGTTTTTATTGCATTTTCTATTGTGCTTTTCAATTATATGTAAACACCTGTATAATTGTACTTACTGATGCCTATTCTGTCTCTTTTTCCCAAGGATTCCGAGTATTAATACAGGAAGCTTGATTGCACTGTGTGTTTCTAATATCTTTTTCATGCTTCCCTGGCAGTTTGCTCAGTTTGTTCTTCTAACTCAGGTAAGCCCATATTTACCTGTAAATATCCACTTTGTCTGAACTGGACAAATTGACTGCTTTGTATAGACAGCCATTGAATTCACAACTATACCAGCACTTTCCTTTTAGCCAGATTTCACTCTTGCTCTCAGGAAAGATTATCACCATTTATCACATCAATATTTTTCTAGTCTTGAGTTGAAAAGTTGACCATTTACACCACTTAGCATTCTGTCTTCAGGATTAAAACATTTTAGTTTTCGCATAAAAACAGCCTTCAGCCTGAGATCAGTACATTAGAACAAGAAAAACCTTTGTGTTTTGAAGTACAAAAATTAAAACAAGGCATTGATCTTGCATCTCTTAAGGCTGTTCCAAATTTTTAAATGTACCAGTGTTTGCATGGCATGTAATATCTGGCACGATTTGCATGATTTCCTGTTTAATTTTGATGAGTCTGTGAGTAGTGCTGTAATCTGAGATTTTGGGTAGTTGAGGTAACTTTAGTAACTGAATGCTAATGGGAACAGTAGGATACTGTCATACAGCAACTTTCTTAGTGTTTGATTGAAATGAATTTCAGTTGGTTGAAATGTAGCCTGTTGACTGAAATCCATGTGTGATTCCAGACCTTTTCACTTGTCTGCCTTACTTGAAGTAGATGTTTCTTGGTTTGAGTTGATAGCTTTAAACAATCAATATAAGCTGTGCTATGCAAGTTTTCTGACTGCATAAGAGGAAACCAATAAATTCTGTAATATATTGAAAGAAAATTGTCACTATAACCTGCTTAAGATGCTGAACCTGAAATTTGAAATTGCAGGTTCACTTCATAATTTCATTAATTTCCCATGTGACTTGTAATAGGCTGTCTAATCAATAAGTCAACAATTCCTTTTTTCCTCTGCAGCAAATTGTGGATGTTCCCATACTTTGCTGAAAACTTAAAATTAATGAGTAATTCTTTTGTGGTTTTGACCAATAATTTCTGAGGTTTTTGGTTTTGATTGGTTTGGGTTTTTTTTTTTTTTTTTCCTTGGGTTTTTTTTCCAGTTTGGTTTGGTTTATTTGTTTTGGGTTTTTGTTTGTTGGTTTGGGTTCTTTTGTGTTTGTTTGTTTGGTTTTTTTTAATTTTGTTTTAAATTTAGAGGTGAAAGGTAATGTGTTAGTGCTGCATTTTGGCGACTTGCATTTTTAGATAATTGAATACTTATTTCTTAAATATTCAGCTATATTTGGTAATTCTTATTCAGAACACCACAACAGGATTTTTGAAAGAAATCATTATGAAATGCCTAAGTACTTAGCAAAAAATAGCAATAAAAGTGAATGATTGTTTGAATAATCTTTTCTTCTGCATGAAAGAGTGTACCAGAGCAAAGTGTTTTAACTTCTCTTTCACTTTTGATTTTAGATAGCTTCATTATTTGCGGTGTGTATTATGGGTTATATTGACTCCAGCAAATTACAGAAGATACTATCTGCTCACATGGTAATGCTTTTTTAAAAAACCTTAACTCCTCTCAAACAGGTCAAAGCATGAAAAGAGACCATTTGCCTGAAGTGTTTTCCTTAGTTGCACAAAGGTTGAAAACATGCAGTAGAAAGGGAGGGAGGGATCTGGATTGGAACTAAAATTGGTGTTTGAAAACTGCTGTAGTCTTGACCATGGAAGGATCTTGTGGTTTAACTGTTTGGAGAGATATCTAGAAAGGAGGACAAGAAAATAAACTATTAAGCTGAAGACAAATTTTTCTTTTTGGTTTTTTTTTTCCAAAACTGAGTGAGAAAGTCAAGAAAGAAAGGAGTTGATAAGTAAAAGATGTGTAAGTTTCTGCATAATAGCTGATTTTAATTTTTAAAGTTGAGATAATGATCAAGTTTTGCTCTTTGAAGTGAGATTACAGTTTTAAATATAATGGAAGATGTAGACAAGTTTTTTTAAGAAATGTGATTGTGTTTAAAAATACTTTTTCGCTAAAATTGTGCTATGTTAACTCAGTGGGTAAAAAGGGAATATTTTCCCAGAAAAGAAACTAAATTATATTTCATATGTTTTAAAACATTTTTTTAAAATACTGTAAATGATAAACTAAAGGCAGTAGTAAGTTCTGCGCAACTCATTTCTCATATAAACCAGGGAGAAAATAAGCAGATTGGTTTGGTAGTTTTTTGACAGAAGCAGGATGACATACTTAGGCTTTCTGGTGTATGTCAATAGCTATATCATAATTTTGGTGCTGAAGTGCCATAAATAGCCTATTTTCAGATAGATAAACAGTCATGTTATGTTACAGAGACAGCTTAGTGAGTCTGGGTGAACTGCCAGTCTGTTTTGTGGTGTTTTCAATTTTTGCCTCCTCCTTCTGTGGAAAATGAAAGTCTTAACTATATAAAGAGGGGAGTAGAAAAGTCTGTAAATTACTGTGTTATTTTTCCTTATTCCTGTGTATAAAAGAAGACAGAGCTTGCTTATTGATTTTTGCCTTCCAAGTTGGAAAATGTAATTCAGATTGCTTATCTGTTAAAAAAGAGAGCCCAGTAGATCAGGATGATGGATAAAAGTTTCAGCCTTTGACTTTCAAACTCATATAATTAGCTGCATATGATCAAACAGTCAAGAGTTCTGCTTCCTTGACTTTGTTGATGATAGTATTCAAGTGTAAGCTTGTCAGTTAGGAAGAAAGAAGACATCAGACATTCTATTCAACATTTTTATGTTTGTCCAGAAATCTAAGAGGTAACAAACAAGATGGAGAATTCATACAGTAATTTGGAAAAAAATGGATATGTTAGAAATAACTTCAGGAACATAGCTATGGTATCACATAAATTTATCCTATGACTGGGATTTGTTCTTAAGTACTTCAAAAAAATAAATTAAAGCAATGATCTACGCTTGGCTACCTGCTGCCATTAAGTCCTTACAATGAGTGTTTTCAGAAAAAATTTGCAGGTATGAGTATCAGTCTTGCACTTTCCTGTAAAGCAGGTGTTTTTAAATTTAAAGCTGTTAACACATTAGCTAATAGTTACTTTTTCTATTTTAAATGAAATTATTTTTATTTTTTCAGGTGTCTCTTCTGGTGTGTTTTATTCTGATGTTCGGTAATTCAATGTTACTGACATCGTATTATGCTGCATCTTTGGTAGTTATCTCGGTAAGTTGCTTAAGAAGAATCAAATGACATGTTAAGACTGCAATGCTGTTACATATGTATTGATGTAAAATATGAAACTGCTGCATTACCAGACAGATGAGAAACTTTTCATGTGAGAAACAGAATTAGACCATAATGATATCTCATGAAATGGTAAATGCTAATTCAAGAAATCATGAGTTTATACCAAAACCTCTTTGTAACAGAAATTTAGTTAAGACTCAGCTCTTCTGCTTTTATAGCTCCCTTCTTTTTATAAAAATATAAAATTTACCATGTATGTAATTTTCACCAGAGGAACTGTAAAACAAGAACATGAGCAAGGAGGAGCTTCTTTTAAGGGTTCTTATTGATAATGAATCCTCTAGTGCAGAACAAATGACTAAGCCATATATATTAGTGTTTTAAGATTGTGACACTGCTGCATCATACTGCTAGTTAAGTGAAATTATTCACTGAACTGTCATCATCTCACCATTCATTATTTAATTTTTCCTTAAATAGGAAGAAACCCACAACCTCTTTCAGTTTCATATAGTTCCTCATAAGGGATTTATGTACATAACAAATAGGAGATAAGGTGTTGTGAGCAGATCCTATTTAGCTTACTGTAAATCATCTTAATTTCTGATTCTTTTTGTCTTTGCTTGTTTGCTTATATTTTGTCCATCACAAGAGTGTGGTAATTTCTCATATGTGCTAACAATAAACTGCCTTGGCTGCATGTTTGCTATAGTATAGTTGGCTTGTTATAAATCCTTTCTATTTTCTTATAGCAGCTGTTTTAATTATATATTAAGTACAGATTGAGTTGAGTTCTCAACCTGTTGAGTTCCTTGCGTATTTTCTGCTTTGAAAAGAGTATTTGTTGTTTGTGTGTTATTTGGATGCTTATGTTGGCCTCAGTCTCACATACGGACTGGATTTCTGGAAGCTTTTAATTACATTGTTCATGAAATTAGCCTAAAATGGGTCTTCCTTGTGTCATAAAATGAACATACTGTGAAGCAGAAAGGACTGACTCCTACCACCCTCCATGCTCTGTTGCCTTACTTGAAAATTGTTTGTGTTATGCTGCCAGTAATTTATTTATTGCTTCAGTCTTGTCATTCACAGAAGCAGACAGGAATCAGTTTTCTCATTGGCTTTGATTTAAAGAAGCCTAAAACTGAGTAATACAGAATCTCCTTACTTGTTCAGGAGAAAAGTAGTCTTCCATTAATTGTATTCGAACTGCAGTAAGAGTTTTTATGTTGTCAAGTTTTGCCAGTTCAGGGAGAAATCATATTAGTATATATTTGTTTGTATCTCAGGTTGTATTAGCTATGGAAGATTTTTTAATAAAATCACTGTGTGATGCAGTAGGCTTACCAAAATAAAAATCCTCTCATTCAGGGTACTAGAATAGTTTGTTGTTATTACATTATGTGAAAATGTGCATTCATTTCTTTATTAGGGGATTCTTGAATGGAGTCCAAAAGTCTTGAAAAGACGCAAAAGAGAAGTCTATGTATGGGTAAGGAATTCCATATATTTTGAATTTCAGAGAAAAACTCTGACTTTTTTTTTTTTTTATAGTCAAATACAGAAGTAACTTCTGGTTCAGTTTCTAATAATTGAAAATCAAGGAATATAGCTGAACTACTGTCTTTAATAAATTGTCAATGTTCCCAGCAATTAATCGTTAATTCCTAAAGAAATAAAGAGGGAATAAACTTACATTTATATCAGAAAGCTGAAATAGCCTTTAAATGGCAACACGTTTAATTTTAAATTGTCGACTTTACATGTTTACAAAACCTAAGATCTGTATAAAAATCCTTTTAAAGTAAAAGTCAATTTAGAAAAGGTAGGTAGAAGGCTAACAGTGCTTGAAGAAATGGAGATTGATACTGCATTAGTCTATTCACTATAACGTGTCCTGTATAGTTTTAAGGATATTTTTATGACAACAGCAAGCATCTTAGAATTACATAGGGAAGCAAGTCGGAGTAAAACACTGTAGGGTGTGTGGGTGAGTTTTGAAGATAGTAGAAGTCATGTCCGTACAGGGAGAACACTCCCAAAACTATTACTAATAAAATACAACACTGTAGAAAACATGAGAAGTGACTTGCTGCTTAAGACACAATGTTAATATGTAAAAATGTATTACATGGGAGCATACCAAGACTATGCCTGATTTAAAACAGGCATTCTTAGTAAATGAAGGGTAAGCTGTTAGCTGAACTGGATGAAATTCATACAGTTATTTTAAAGGCATTAGGATAGGAAAGAATTAAAATACTTATAGCAAACTGCACTGCAGGTGTACCTGTGGTACCAGGGAAAATGGGAGTGTAGGCAAATCTCACATCAGTTTTCTGAAATAGAGATTGAAGGCATTTGGGGAACAGCAGACTAATAAATCTGGGTTTTGCAAAAGAATAAGAACATGTTCAATTGGGAAGTTGTTAAACTGTATGGATGTGCAGCATAATGGGAGACATCCAATGCAACCTCTGTGGAAGGAAGTCATGCCTCAAAGAAGTGTTAGACTTGTCTGAAGGATGTAGATAAGGGTGTGTGGGTGAATATAATGTACATAAATTTCAGGAACTCTTTGGAGAAGCTATCTAGCTGGAATTATAAAAGAAATTAAACTCCATAAGATAAGGTGTGAATGTTAAAAGGTCAGAAACAAATAGTGGGATTAAATGGTAAATTTTCAAAAGACCACCACAACTCTAAAAGTATATATAAAATAATTGATCCTAAATAAGGTCTTACTGTTCAGCAGAGAGATCTTGGTATTCTGGTGGAAAGTTCTCTGAACACATCAGTTCACTACTGAAGAGGTACCCAAAAGGAAAATACATGATGGCAATCATGGAGAAGAACCTGTAGAGAGAGCAGATTTTTTTTTTTTTATTTTTATGTTTATGTAACATTGTAAAAACTGCATGTAGTCTCAATGTGTCTTACTTAAAAAAAAATTAAAAAGCTAGAATGCCTTCCCCCAAAATCTACTACCATTAAGTAGAGTATGAAGATAATTATTAACGTAGATTCACCAAATAGCTGAGATTTTAAAATATGGTAGAATTCTACATCTTGTAAAATAAAGGTAAATATTACAAAAACAGTGGATAAAAGTAGGATACAATTATAGTTTTTTAAGTGCCCCTTACCCTAGCAGCAGTAAGCTTGTAAGGGATAAAAAAGTTACTGTGAAAGCAAAAAACCCAGAAGCATTCAGTAAAGGATTAGGATACCTCCTAGGTATTCAGGTTTCTTAGCAGCCATTAAATTATATGACTGAATGCAGCCCATGGTCACATAAAAACCCTGGTTACATTAGGGCAAAGATGAGTTTGTATTTTGTTGCATTCTCTCTGAAAGGATCTGCCATGATTCCCAAATGAAAGATACTGAGACAGGTTGTCCTATTCAGCTGATCAGTTTTATAAAGAATTAGCTAGCTTAAGCTACACTGCTGAGAATTTAACCTTCCTGGTACAGGAATAAACTTGATACATAACTAAAAGTAATAACTGTACATACTTTGTTTATATTTCCATCAATTTTAACCTCAGATTATCTTTAGACAGTGCTATAAATCAGCAAATTCCTCTAAAGGTTTGGATTGCCAGGGTAGCACAATCTGATAATGCAGAGCAGCTCTTGTCCAAAAACAATCCCTACTCTCTGGTATGTGCAGAGCAGAGGGAACTGACAGTGAGACTGCCCCTGTTTAAAGTTAACTTTGGTACCCTCTCTGCTACAGTGTTGTATGCAGTGGTGCAGCTGTAGTGTAAATCAGTTGCACAGAATTATTTCAGCTGTAGCATAGAAGAGTTTGTAAGTAGTAGCTAAATTTATGAAGCCTTTTAAATTTTTTTTTAAAGTTAAAGACATATTCATTTCATTCTAAATATATTTTTCAAGGTCATTGAAGGATGTGCCTGGTTGTTTGGGACAGTCACCTTGAAATATCTGACTTCTCTTGTGTTTGGAATAGCTGATGATGTAAGTTCTTTTATTAGAGTATCTAGTTGGTGTCTTTCAAGTATTTTATAATTCTTCATATTTGATTTTGATATCTTACTGATATACTTTTTTGAATTTCCAGTATTTGTTTTGTAGAAGTGAGAGAGAGATTGTATATTTACTTTTTCTTTCGTTATGTATTACCACTTTGAGATGTTATTACCAAAATTTGTGAAAACATAAATATCTTTACTTTTGTCTTAGTTGACTGCTCTGTGTGTTTGTTTTTCAATGTGGATTTATAGGGCTTTGTTTGTCTTGGATATCTTCTACCTACACATTTTCTTTATTTACTCAGTTTGTCAGTTCACTCTTCTCTAAAGCTAATTGTTAGGACAGTTTTGAAATGCTTGCTGTAACAAGTACAGCATTTGCTGTACTTCATTCAGCCCCTTTATTATATTGTTAAAAACCTGTCTGCACGTGTGTATCAAGTAGGAAAAGATAGGAAGCTCACATCTTAAAATATGACTATGCAAAACTATACTCTTGTTGAATACAATCACAGTGGTAACACCCTTTTTTCTGCTGTTTTCTGCTTTTTATTTAACACTGTCCAATCTGTGTTAGACTCAAAGATATTATTTAATACATAGGAAGCAGATTTTTGGCGCTCCTGTAACAATATTGTAAGTGATATGAGCTTCTGTTCTAATTAAAAATGTTTCTCATACAATGTAATTTCTCTTGTTTATATTATTTTGTTGTGGAAAACAGAACAGTTTTTGCTTACTACAGTTTGGTATTTCTTTCTTGTATATCCTACCAGGCTCATATAGGAAATATATTGAAATCTAAGTTTATTGGCTACAAGGACTTTGATACATTAATGTATACCTGTGCTGCTGAGTTTGACTTCATGGAAAAAGAGGTAATTTCATCAAAATATGTGATCGTGGAAGAGGGAATTTCTTGCTTTATCTTCATTTGTAACTTAAAACATTTAAGAACCACACCTACTTCTGCCATTGTAAGTTCAAGTGCATACTTGTGGAAAGAGAAATTAATGAACTAAAGCTAAATTTAACTGGGCTTATTGCATTTAAATGAACTTAAACCAAAGCAGTGTTTTGATTTTGGATTTAAGAAATGTGCTTGATTGAAAGAAGTGCTTCCTCAGTAATAAATGAAAGGTTACAGTTCTGCAAACAAGATCTTATGGGCCTCTTAGTACCTGGTTGTGAGTATATGGAAAATGTACTGAGAGCTGCAAAGGCCTTATGTGGTAGGTTTAGACTACTGAACAGCAATGGAGCTTCATAATGTGGCATTAATAGACTTCTTTTAGTTTATCAGTATCTAGATATGCATTTAGAATGTTTATAGTCAATTCATAATACTCCCTTTGAGGTGAGATGCAATCTATTTCTCATCTTTAGATGGATGGCTTGCCAAAGAACTGGAAATCATTTACTGATTACACTAGTGTTATGTCTTTAGTATGATTGCTAGGTGGAGTTTACATTTACATTTTACTTCAGGAAGTGCTCCTTATATTATTTTCTTTAAAATGATGGTTGGAATAATTATAGATGAAGGAAAGCAATTAATGAAGTTGATTTCCATTTTAGACTCCAGTAAGATACACAAAGACTCTGCTATTGCCAGTTGTTCTAGTGGTTTTTGGGGTAATCATCAAAAGGGTGAGTGACTGATTTAGTGAGTCATCTTTACCTTGAATTTACATTTCTTTTTTTTTTTTTTGATGGGATTGCTATCCGATTATTTATTTATTTATTTATTTATTTACTTACTTATTTGAGATGTGAAGAAATTGATATGGTGGGTCAACCCTTGCTGACTGCCAGGTACCTGCCAAGCCATGCTCCCATTCCCTACCCTCAGTATGATGGGGAAAGAAGAGTAGAAAAATCTCATGGGGCAAGATAAGTACAGGGGGCTCATTCCCTTGTTCACTGTCATGAGCAAAACAGACTTGAATTGAGGAAGATCAATTCAATTTTTTGTAAATTAAAAATAGAGTAGGACTTCAAGAAGCAACTCACCCCCAAGGGTCAATGGGTCCCTTCCATAGGCTGCAGTTCCTTTCAGAACTGGTTTAGGATAGGTCCTTTCCTTGGGCTTCCACAGTTCTTCAGAAACAGACTTCTCCAGCATGGGTCCTCCACAGCTCCTGCCTGAAAACATGCTCCTTTGTGGGGTCTTGTCCACAAGCTGCAGTTCCTGCCAGGAGCTTTTTCCTTTGTGGGCTCTCTGTGGGTTGCAGCATCCTTCAAGGCGTGTGCACCTGCTCTGGCATAGGGATCTTCACAGGCTGCAGGTGAATATCTTATTTGCTCCATTGTAATCCTTCATGGGGCTCCAGGGGGAAAAAAACCTTACATCACAGTGGTATTCTCCAAAAGCTGCAGTCTTGTGGTTATCCTGGAGCACCTCCTCCCCCTCCTTCACTGACCTGGGTGAATTCAGGTTTGTTTCATTCCCATTTTTCTCACTGCTCTTCTCTTAAACCTGCTGCAGAGTAACCTTTTTGTAAACATGTTATCAATAGAGGCCTCACCAGTGTTGCTGATGAATTCAGCTTTGGCCAGTGGTGGATCTTGTTTGAAGATGTCTGGAACTGGCTCTCTCTGATATGGGGGCAGGCCCCAGTCTCTTCCCACAGAAGCCACGTCTGCATTGCCCCTGCTACTGAAACCTTGGCACATAAACCCAATACAGATAGAAAAAATACAGCTTTTCAAAAACATGTATTTAAAATTCTGTATTCTTTTTACAAAGATTTTTGCAAAGGTCCAGTCCTGAGTCAGTGATAATACTTGCTTTGATGTTGAGCAGCAAAAAAAAAATTCTTTTATTTAGCTGATGAATACTAAAACTGGAATTTATAACTGTTTTTGTAAATTTGATTATGTATAATTTGTATAAAAACAACTTAGAGTTTGCACAGGAACAGATGGGATAACTGCTAACTGCCTAGCTAATTAAACATCCTCTAAAAGAAGTTTTAGCTAAAACATTGCATGTCTTTTATCTTTGCATTATCTCAAAAAGAGATTACCCAGGTGTAGCCTAATTTAGCAAATGTTGAAAATGCTTCAAAATGTTTTTGAAAGTTTGTTCATACTTTTTATTGTCTGTTGTTTTCTTCAGGCAATTAAATACATTCTGTGGTCCTTATCTCACACAGGCCGATATGAAAAGTAAGTATAGTCTTCTTTTTTAATGTAAAATGGAATTTTCTACTGGAAGTTCATTTGATTTGCTATATGCTGCATAATTCAGAATTGTACGATTAGTTGGTCCTTTTTGAAAGCTTGGTTACGTGCAGTTCAGTAACTAAATGGATGTGCTATAAATGGTATTTTTGTATTAGAACTAAAACTAAGATTAGCTGCTAAACCTGTTTTAGACATCTTAACCCATTTATGCCTAGATTTTAAATTTAATTTTTTATTTGTTGCTCCATTCCTAAACCAGTATTTATTTATGCGCCTTTTTGCTTTTTTACTATAAATAATGAAAGCAAATTCTTTTTTCCTCATTATTTTCTTCCAGGTTATAAAGATACCTGAGTTTCATCTCATGGAAGTAATTAAAAATACCTGCTAAAATCAGTACTCAAGTTTTCCAAATAGATGCAGGGATTGAGGAAGATAGTTGCTGATTTGCAATTTGTTTCAAAACTTGCATAGAGGGTGAAAAAAATTCTGACATTTGGCTCATGCTTACTGGATTAGTTACATTGTATAATGCCATTAGAGACGCTTTAAAAATAAAACCAGTGCTTCTGTAGTACATAAATAATGGTGGGTTTTGGGTTATTTTTTTCAGAGAAGAACGTTTTAACCATGGTGAGGTAAGATTCTCTTTTTGCACAATTTTATTCCTCTTAATGCAAATACTCCATATTGAAATGCAGGTTGCAGTGGGCTGATGCTGATACACGTGGTTTATTTGAATCTTAAGTATTTGCATCATTAATTCCCTCATCTCAGTTGGGTCTGGTATATCGTCAGAGTAACTCTGGAATGTTGAACAAAGGAATATACTGGCTAATGGGAGTGACTGTGCAAGAGAGGAATCTTGGGCTTTTACTGTAGCTGTTCAGAAAGACACTGAAATTAGTTTGGACCTTCCATTTTCCACATAGAGACTGAGAATGAGATTGGTTCCTTTACTGGGGTTTCACATGACATATAATGCTCAAATTCTGTTTTGAGATGTGCCAAAATTAATATAACAGTACATGTGGTTCTTTTTAGTAAAATTGTGCAAAGCAACGTAATGTGTCCTGCTATGAAGCCCTCGGCACAGGAAGAACATGGACCTGTTAGAGCAGGTCCAGAGGAGGTCCACAAAAACAGAGGGATAGAGCATCTCTCCTTTGAAGACAGGCTGAGAGAGTTGGGGTTGTTCAGCCTGGAGAAGAGAAGGCCACAGGGAGACCTTGTTGGGGCCTTTCATTGCTTAAAGCCGGTGTATAAGAAAGACAAGGACAACGTTTTAGCAGGGCCTGTTCCAACAGGACAAGGGATAATGACTTTAAACTGGAACTGGGTAGATTTAGACTAGCTATAAGGAAGAAATCTTTCTACAGTGAGAGTGGGGAAACTGGGCTCAGGTGGCCCAGAGAGCTGGTAGATGTCTGTCATGGTTTAACCTCAAGTTGCCTTAGGGGAGGTTCAGTTTGGATATTAGGAAAAATACCTAAAAGTGTTGTCAGGCACTGGGACCGGCTGCCCAGGGAAGGCGTCAAATCACCATCCCTGGAGGCATTTAAATACATGCAGATGTAGCTGTGTTAGATTAATGAGTGGACTTGATCATAGAGGTTTTTTCAGACCTGAATGATTCTATGATAATCAATCAGATAAAAGCACTGATTGGAAAACTGCCTCTGATTTAGCACAGCACTTTTGACAAGTAACAGATTAATGTTAAGAGTAGTGAGTGACATCTCTGCTNACAGCACTTTTGACAAGTAACAGATTAATGTTAAGAGTAGTGAGTGACATCTCTGCTTTTTAGAATACTAAAGCAAGCTGCCTCTGATAGTGCAATTATCAAGGGTGATCTTACTTGCTTCTTTTATTGCATATTTGGGTATTTTGGGCATTAAAAAGGATTTCTTAACATCTATAAAGAAGTTAAACAAGAAATTTTATATCTATAATTGCCTGTAACTAAGAATTTTTTAAATAGCTAGCCATTTCTCTAGCTCCTTTTTCTTTTATTGTTAATGTTTATCCTTTCTGTTATTCCATTCCTTAGCATGTTACAGGCACTTCAGATAAAAGATAAGAGAAAGTCATTATCACCACCAGAAATATGAATATCTTTACTTTGACTTGGACTCTTTCAGACAAGCTCATCATTTAAGCCATACTGAAAATGAAGTTGTGTGTTTAAGGCAGAAGTGAGAAGTATGCATATACACTTCTGTGTCTTGTGGTTTCTTTTTCTTTTCAGCTGGTATTCCATGCATTGCAGCTGTTGGCATACAGTGTCCTAGCAATTTTAATCATGAGACTAAAACTGTTTTTAACACCACATCTGTGTATTATGGCTTCTTTGATGTGTTCGAAACAGGTAAGACTTCTTTTATCCTGTACCTATCTCAGTACTTACAGTATTACACAGATACTTGTCCTAAAGCAGATTTCTCTATATGTAATTGCTGAATCTGAGGGTACTTGATAAAAATAAACCAGATTATATGGCCTGTCAAAAAATGGTTCCATTCTCCCCTCTTCCCAAACAAAGCAAAAACAAGTTGCTTTATGCAACGTGTCCAACTACATTATGATACAAGTGAACATGCTGTGTATTGAGCTTGAGCACAGGGAGACATATACTAGATTTTACTGTGTTTGCACACCTCTATGCCACTGCACAGTTTTTATTGACTATTAATTTTATCCAGTGTTTGATTTTGTTTACACTGTGTTTTCACAGCTCTTCAGAGCTTATTGCCTTGCATATTTTTTCTGTTAATTCTTTCCAGAAGTCTTGTTTGAAGTCTTGCATGTTGAAAGCATTTCAGTCTTAAAAATCAAGAGTCATATGCGTAACTCAGATTTCATCTTTCTACTTTGAAATCATCTGTAATGTTAAATGTTACTAGATTTCCTCCAGATATAAAAGGCCTTAGAATAGGCTTTCTATGTTTCATCATCTGTGTTTTTGAGAAGTGAATGTGATTAAATCTGTATTTAAATAGCTGTTTTAAAATCTTTGCACATGCAGCAAAAGTAGGGTAAGTAGTCCTTTGTTTGGGAAGCAGACAGGGAGGTAGATTGAAAACTGAACAGCTGGGCCTAGAGAGGGATGATTAGTGATACAAAATTTGGTTAAAGGCCAGTAACCTGAGAGGTCAGTGCTGTGTCCAAGACTGTTCAATGACTTTGGTAATGGACTGAATGATGGGGCAGTGTAGCCTCAGCAGGTTTGCTGATGGTACAAAACTGGGAGGAATGGCAGAGTCTCTTACATGGTGCCCAGTGACAGGACCAGAGGCAATGGGCAGAGGCTGAAACACAGGCAGTTCCCTCTGAACATCTGGAAACTTCTTCACTGTGAGGGTGACAAGCACTGGCACAGGTTGCCCAGGGAGGTGGTGGAATCTCTGTCCTTGGAGATATTCAAAAGGTGTCTTGATGTGGACCTGGGCATTTTGCTCTCGGTGACCCTGCTCAAGCACTGGGGCTGAATCTTCAGAGGTCCTTGTCACCCTGCACTGCACTGTGGTTTTGTAGAAAGTATCTAAAGATGAATTAGGGTGGGGTGTGGTGTGGTGAAGGCAGTTCCTGTCTGTGAAACAGCTGATACCCATGCCAAACAATTGGAAGATCAGTGAATGAGACAGAGCTATGCAAAGAGGAGAAAGCTATCTCATGTTAAGCCAGCTGAACAAAGGATTGTTTACCAGAAAACTGAAATGCTTCCTGAATGATCTCTAGGGAAGAGCAGTTCTTCATAACAGTGGACAGGTTACACAGTATCAGTCTGCTTAAATGTTGTGCTCATCCATTTCTTGATGCCTGATTTACTTGGCCTAGGTGAAAGTGCTGGGTGTTTGCCAACATCAAATGAATCTGTACAGTTACAATATAAAATGCTAAGAAGTTGTCAAAACCTCTTTCTTTAGACACCTTGTAATAATTGAGTACTGGGACTTAGGAATTTCTTCTACATGCTTGCTGTTCTGGAAGATCCACAGGTGTTTCATTTTCCAGCTTTTAGTTGTTCTTGTTACATTCTCTTAGGTGGTCTGGTTGTTTAAGCAATTATTTTTCTTCATGACCTTTCATAAGGTGTTTCTGAGTAACTTGAAATGAAGCTGCTTTTCAAGTCAGTAAAACAAAATGATAAAATGTTCTTTTAATGTGCAATTTCTAGATAACAATTATGATTTAAATTATTTATGTCCAAAGTTGATTTGCTCCTAGTTCTTTTTTTTTAACTGTGTGTTTCTTTATGGGCTTTTCTGCCCTGTTGGTTGTCATGGTGGTAGTAGCAGTAGTAGTAAAGTTTTGTAGTGAAGTTCAGAATTAAAAGTATTTTTATGTTTTGTGCCACTGTAAAATCTGTACTATTTTTTTTAAGCACCTGAGTAATAGCATTTCAGTAATTCTTCCTGGATTGTTGTGGGTGTTTAGAACTGCAGCTGAGGTCATCAGGCCAGTTAATGAATGCTGGTGCTTTTCATAATTGTTGTGTTGGATCTTAGAGGAAGCCCCATCATTAGTTTGTAAATTTTGGAAGGGAGGACAGGTGCAGCGTATTTTGCCAATATTTCATTTTCTGCTGTTTCCAACTGCGTTTTGGCCCTTTGATTGTTCTGCTGTTTCCTATTGTAGAGTGAGAGTAAGCTTCTCAGGGAGCCGCAGTTGCACATGATAACCTATGCTGGGAGCTACCCCTGCTGGACTGGGTAACTCTGGTCTGGTGACTTTTGCTTCCTTCATTGCAGCACCATGGAGGTGTAGTTGGCTTGAAGGAAATAGGTCATGAGTGCTAGGGAAGGACTTCTAGATTGCTGTAGTTCAGACATTTATTTTGTGCAAAAGGGGATAAATGACCAGCAGCACTATATGATACAGTGTGGGAATATCCTGGCCCTGGCTTGGGCCTTGGAAAAAGTGTTAAAGTGAACCCAACTTTAGGTGAACAGTCTAAGTGAAAATAAAATCTATTTCCTTGTCTTGTTGTTAGTGAAGCTCCTTTTGCCTGTTCAATGTATCAATCTATCAGTCTATCACCTAGGTAGGTGCTGGTTGATACCCATAGAAGACAAGCTGGATTTTTTTCTGGTCTGATGAGTGCTTTCTTCAGTAGGGAGAGGCTGGTAATCCTCCAGGTAGTACAGGACTGGCTTCAGCATGATAGAGAAACACTGGTGCATAAGGCTGTTGAGCCACCACTGAGCAGATCACTTCTCAGACTTAAGCAAGCAATAAGAAAATGGGTTTTTTTGATTCTTGTTTTGGTTGGTTTGTTCGGTTTTGTAGGACTAGGAAATTATCAAGTGTTTTTTAATGAGCTTTTTCTATCCTATTGGCTGCTGAGCAGAAGTAGTTTTTTTGAGGCTGAAAAATCTGACTGTATGTGCAGTACTGATCCAGAATTTCTTGGATGGAGTAAGATGAGAAGGGGAAGCTGGGACTTGTGACCAAATGGTTGATTAACACTCAATACATTTATCATGGGATAAAGTTTTAGATGTTTGAATGAAGTATAAGTTAATAAGTGACAATTTGGTTTTATAGATGCAAGAAGAATTTAAGCAAATTTAACATAGGCAGTTATCTTACTGGGATTGAGGTCAACACTATTCTTTCATCTAGCAGACCATAAAAGTTTATTTGCAGTGTTATGTTAGTATATCTAATTTATTTTGAGGCTAAAAATTATTATTTGCATATGGAAAGGAAATTTTGCTTGTTGTGTTCTTTCATCCCACTGCATGAATCCCTGCACTTCCCATTTTTCCATTACCAACAGCTTGTGGCAGCTGATGGGCAATAAAAATGATAATGTTCTTTTTCTAATAAAGATATTTTCATTGTCTGGAATGCTTTCTGGTGTAAAGAAGTGACCTAATGTTGATTTTTTGTTGGAAAGTAATTCACTTTATAACACATTTTCAAGAAAGGATTTTTAATAAAATAAAAATATAATGTAGCTGCATCTTTGCAAAGGGAGTACAACTTTTTCTGTACAACTGCATTCTAAGTATTAGAAACCTGTGATTAGAACCTTTACTTCTCTTAAGTTGAACAAATAGGAGTTATTAAATTAGGGCTCAATTCAGTTTTGTCATCTCATTTACTGTTTGTGCTTCAAGTTAGGCCCAGATTTGCTGTTGTTTCTTTTCAGACTTTTAGCTATTTACATCCACACATTTCCTCTTTTTTTTTTTAGTAGAAATTATATTATCCTAAATGAGCATTTCAAAAACAAAATAAAATAGCTGGAGAAAGACCTAAAGTATTCATTTTGAAAAAAAAAAAGGCAAAACCAAACCAGAACAACCAAAAACCTTGAATTGATAAAAATAACCACATAAGGAACAGCATCCCATGAAATATTCTTCTTTTGCATTACATATATATTCAACCATTCTAGGCTCCTTATGTAAACAAAATAATGCTAAATTCAGAGACTTTGAACATCAATGAGGTTTTATAAAAGCATGACAGTAATGTAATTATCTTTGATTTGAAAAGCTGTGGAACTGTCAAAGTTCTAACATGTCCATGAAATGACATTTTTGCAGCTGTTGGTAAAAAGGAGATTTGCTTATGTAGTGCAGCCTACAAATGAATTTATTTCACTTCATCCTTCCAGATCCTCACAGTGGTCAGGCCTATTTGGTATGTTAACTTCCCCTGGATAGTATTGCTGTTCTTCTTAGTGTTTAGTGAGTCTTTCAGGATAAGAGTAGAGTATGCTGTATTTTTGGAGAATTTTGATAATCTGAGGTAGTTTGTGGTTAGTTTATAAGCAAGGTAGCACAACACACACTACCTAATTGGTGTAGTCAGCCTAGTGGGAGCTTCTCCTGAGAGACTTTCTTTTATTGTCTCATGCTTTAATTATAAAAAAAACAAGAAAAAGCAAAACAGGTGATGGCACTATGAATGAAATGTATCCAATTAGTGCAGGTTTGATATTTTTGATGTGTGAAGCCTTCTCATTAAAAATAGCTTGGGAAAAATGTAATTTATTCTTTCTTATTTAAGGTTTAGGTAAAATATGTGTGAGATAAAGTGCTCCTGCTCAAACTAAGCTTCAACACAGCAAATTTAGTATTACTTCTTTTAACTACCTATTTCATATATTTATGAATATTTACTTAAAGCCTCCAGCAAATTGTCTTTAGGAGACAATGCAAGCCCCAGTTCAAGAAAGGAAAGAGTAGGATTTAAAGCAGCATTAAACTTATTATCCCAAAGTCTATTTTGCTGATACATTTCAGAAGTTTGCAGTACAATCTCTAATCTGTGTACTACAGATAAAAGCTCTAAATGTAAATAGGAGATAAGATACTGTAAAAGTCCAGTTAGCTTTATTGAATCATCTTTACTTGCAGATTTTGACCTTCGAGCTACAACTTATAAAGTTCACATTTATGTGATTTTAAAATTTTTTTTTAATTTATTTTGAATTGCAAATGTAATGTGCAATATTTGTTAAACATGAATAATTCTTAGGAATTATATTCTGAAATATATATTGTATATAATATTATATTCTGAATTACAATACTGTGAATTACAATCTGAAGCTTAGTGACAAAGCAATAGCAGAGATGTTCCATAGTGTAATATATGTTAGGTTCCTCATAGAGAAATAAAAATGAATTGTTCTGCTTACAACATTACAGAACTGTTGTGTAGGAATTAATTGATTCTTGCATTTCAGTTGTTTGGATGGCTCTTCTATAAAATCCAGCCCAAAACATTGGTCTTTGCTATTTTAGCATTGATGACAATAGAGGGATCTGCAAACCTTCGAACTCAGTGGAACATCATGGGAGAATTTAGCAATTTGCCACAGGAAGAACTTTTAGAGTGGATAAAAGTCAATACCAGACAAGGTAAACTATTTAATAATATAAGATGTCCCCATTTACTGTGTGATAGAACCATGGAACCTGTCATGAATGACCGCAGAGGTGTTGCTACTGTCTGTGGCTTTGTTATGTCTGCTTGTCCACATAAAAGCTATCTCCAATGAGAAAGAAGTACCAAAAGCTTGCTTTGTTAGACTCCAGGCTACTAATCTGGAGGTTCTAACCACTGGGGTAGTATTTTCAACAAAAGCGCCTTTGCCAAGTCCAATTAAAACAAATTTTTACTTAAATGACACTGGTCTTGTATGTGGGTCCATGATCACCATTTTGCTAGAAGAGAATTAAAAATGTGTGTGTTGTGGTTGCACCCTTCCTTTTCCTAAAACATGTCAGAAAACTGGTTGGAAACAAAGTGGTTGCATTGTTAGAAGGAAAATATGTCAAAGCCATAGTGGACTGAGATTTTATTGCCCATTTAACACTGGCAAAAGAAGTGACAAAAATAAAGTGTGTTGTTATAATGAATATGTTATTCTACACACTCAAGAAAAATAAGGTGCATTAAATCTCCATTCTTAGATTCTTTGTTATCTTGTGGCTTATATTGAGCTCAAGGTTAAAAAAAACAAACTAAAATACTTGATTTTTCTGCATTTCCTGATGATGCCATGTATTTTAAAAAGGAGTACCCCACCCTCTTCATGGTTTTTCTACAGGACTACTGTTCAGGTACTTGAATTGCTTCTCTAGCTGTTCAATTTCTCATTTCAATAATGCCTTTGTGTATTTCAGATGCAGTTTTTGCAGGAGCAATGCCTACAATGGCAAGTGTTAAGCTGTCTACACTTCGTCCTATTGTAAATCATCCTCACTATGAAGATGCAGGATTAAGGTAAGTTTTGCAGTTGATGTTTTATTGGTATCTGCTATTGATTCTCATAATGTTTGTAATACACAGTAGGAATGGCATCAGGTTATGTTGTAAAATTTGTTAAAACCTCATAGAACTGGATTTGTTATTTCAGTCAGATTGAAGACTCATGCATTATTTCTTGAGGATTTGTGTTCATCAGAAAGGATATACTCTAGGGACAGATATGGTTTCAAACTTACATACAAAAAAAAAATCTGAGTTAAATTAAGGAATTGGATTTAATCTGTACATATATCATTTGTTCATTCTAGTTACTCCTAACATTGTACAGAGATAGGATTTTTTTTTTCCTAAGATAGCCAGTTTATTTATTTTTATTAGCTTTCTGTGATTGGCTGTCATTTTTTTTGATAATTGGTTAATTGTTGAAGCTGAAATTTTGTAATGGAGTTACTGAGATTTGTAATCTTGTTATTTTCAAAATCAGAACGTTTGCCTAAATGGAAATTGATTTATCTGAAAAGGTCATGAATTTCTTTTACTAAACTTAATAATTAATAATTTTTTTGCCAATTTGGTGAAACTGCTTAAAGAAACTCCCAACACAACAAGGAAACAGCAAGATAGAGAGGGATAAAAGAGAAAGGGCAGGGATTCATTTTATATGCTTTACGTCCTTAGTTCTCTTTCTGGATTAACTGGCTTTAACTTTTGGTCAGCCCTGAACTGGTCCAACAGAGGGACTTGGATGATCACTGTAGGTCCCTTAGAACTGAAATATTCTATCCTAGTTACAAAGACACAGGACAGGGCATGTGTGGGGAAAATAAGGTGCAGGCAATACCTGTATCAACTATCAGAAACTGAATGGGAGTTAACAGCATGATGCTTTACACATTTAGAGGAGGTCACTGGATATGAGATGGACTGCCCTGGGTTGGAGGGACCCTAAAGGTCATTTGGTTCCAAAACAGGATCATGGTGTCCAAGGGCTGATTTTGCTTGATCACCGTAGGCGAACTCCAGGTCTTGTGCTCTGCATTTCAAAATGTCCCAGGAAGGGCAGTGTGACCATAGTGACACACAATGAGGGTGATCTTTTGTGGAGACTCAGCAGAGGATTGATTCCTTCTGATCACCTCCAGTCCAGGCAAGGTCATTTCTAGCCTTGAGTACTACATGGTGAATGCATTGCTTTGATATCTTTACACTTTCAGTTCACAGTAATCATGGATCTTGTTATTTGTCTCCTGCTACAGAAAAACCAAAGGGCTGTATACATTGTTCTTAGAATCTTTGGATTTGTCAAGAAGTAATCACACTTAAGCAAATGGCACTATTAATGTAAACTTTGCTTTAGCATAGTTACCTTGTGAAATTAAAAAGCCTTCCTCTCCAGTCTAAGGTTAAAGCTTACATTTTCATGCTCTATTGCAGCTAACTTAGATTTTTCTTTTTAAAGGGCCAGAACTAAAGTAGTGTATTCCATGTACAGTCGAAAACCTGCAAACCAAGTAAAAAGAGATTTGATAAAACTAGGGGTGAATTACTACATTCTTGAAGAGTCACTGTGTGTAAGCAGAAAAAAGTGAGTAATCTTCTTTCTCATAAGAATAATACACCCCTCAAATATGTAGTCTAACATTGATATCAAGTGGTAGTTTTGAAGTTTTGATTTATGCTTTATTTATTAAAAGTGTCCAACATACATTTTTGTCCAGTATCTCTAGGTAGTAATTGGTGTAATTGACTATACCCTCGTAAGCAACTTTTTGTTCTTCTCATGCACCTGGAAAGCTGTGTTGTATGTATTTTAAAACTTCACTTTAAAACACTGAGGAGTTTTACAAAGGAAAGAAGTCATTATTCTCTGATGACAAGAACAGATGTGTGTGTATAATGAAAGCCTAGTATCAATAAAAGGTGCAGAGTAAAAACTAGTTGGAGCACTAAAATGTTATGACCACTAATAGTCACTAAAAATTTTGTCAAATTTAAGGTGTTCTTCAGAAAGAGCTATGCTTTTTCTTCCCCCTCCTCTCCCCTTGATTTTTCTTTCTGGCCTCCAGAAAACAATTAGTTTGGATTTTTGATTTTATTTTCTTTTCATTTAGAATAAAATTAAATGCATCTGTTCAATTTCTTTGCTATTATCTTTGTTAAAATTAGAAATTCTCAGTAAATCTGCCTTTGAAAGATAGCTGTACAGGGAATTTATGTTGGCTATGATCTTTTATAAAAAGCAAAGAGTTAGTACTTTTTTAAGGTGTTTTATTTCCTGAATTTTCTTTAGAAATGTTAGGAATGTGTATACCACCCTCCATTTTATGAGAAGATTTAAGGGTCCCTGGTAATGTATAATGTATTGTATAATTTGAGTTGTTTTATGTGCTTCCTCCTCCAAATTAATTCTTCAATAATTACATAACCACAAAAGCCAGATGCATTTTACACATTCTCAATACTATTTTTAAATTACTGTTATGTTTATTGATTTTGTAATCTGATAATTTTTCTAGTATAAAGGCAAACTTAAAAAATACAGATGGCACAATCAAGTATTCATGAGGCACTATGAAGCGAACTTCATGGGTTTTTTTAATGCCATTTTTTCATTTCTCTTTCTGTAAACCTCTTTTTTAGGCCTGGCTGCAGTATGCCTGAAATTTGGGATGTTGAAGATCCTGCTAATAGAGGAAAAATTCCTTTATGTACCCTTATGAGCAAGGATTCCAGGCCATATTTCATCACAGTGTTTGAAAATAGCAATTACAGAGTCTTGAAGATTCCAAAGGAATAACATTTCAATGCAATGAAGCATCAGTCTTTCAAATCTTTAAACTAGTAACTGTAAGAATTCTAAATGGGAAATACCTTTTTTACTAGACTTAAAATGGAAAAATGTGTGTTTTATTTTTTACCATTTTAAGTGAATTCTGATTATAGAAATATCTTAAACCTAACAGTTTGGATTTCTATTTCAGGGTCAGTCCCTTGAGATTTGCTATGCAAATGATTATATGTTTGCACATTTTATTTAACACTGATCCAAAAAGAGCTAAAAGTAGCTATGGAAAAGTTCGTAGGCGGACTTGAAACTTCATTTTTTTGGTGCATGTTATTGGAATCCTACTGATATTACAAAAGAAGACTAATAAGGGTAATATTTGCAGTAAGCAATAGTTTAGCTTCTCAGTGTCCAAGGGTTTTTAGCATTCTTATGCATTCAGAATAAGCTGGCATAATATACATGAAATTTTTAAGGGAAAATGCTTTATTCAGGAAAAATCTGTCATAGCCTTAGAAAGATACTAAAATAAATCCTTCACTGCCTTAACTAGACCTTCAGCGCCTAACTTGATAAGAAATTACTTTCAAAATTTAATGCCCTTTTTCCTTTGCCCATATAGTAGATCCTGCCTGGACTTCATCATCAGCATTAAAGAAAAGTGAAATTTATCCCAGTTGTGATATGGGTGTTGTGTGGATATAATTGCTCCAGCGTTATTAGACTGGTTCTACTCTTTTTCTGTCATCTTGATGTCACACCAGTATTATAATTAGGTATTAGAGAACTCACTTTCTGAGATACCCAGTGCAAGGACACCCTTTAGTCGTTTAACTGACTCAGTAGAATTTTTGTATGTTTGTTGTCATGGGGAGCTATCACAGTAGTTGTGATTCCACACCATAAGACTTCTATGGTCTGATGTTTCACCCTGTGTCATTCATGGTTTGGATTTGTTTCAGCTCAGTTTTTTTGTTCACATCAGTCTATTGGTATGACTGGTCTTTTTAGCCCTAATAACATCTGGTGATACTGGATTTTATAGGGACCATCCATCACACCTGTAACAGTGTCAATTAAATGGGAATCTGTGATAAAGTAGTAGTATAACAATTGATCAGTATTCTAAAACATCTTATTTTTTTAAAATCTGTTTTATTGAGAAGGGTGAGGGAGAATGGCTGAAAATGCATTAGCTTTTTAACTTTTACAGAATAGATTTTGGAAAAATTTCTATAAGGAAACTCAAAAAAAAAAGGGCTTTTGGGAAGTCACTTTTTAAAATGTTAATTGAATTCAAGGAAGCAGGAAAAAAATCTTTATATAAACATTGTGACTAGTGTTTCAGCACAAAAAGGTACTGTATTTTTATGAAGTTTATGCCAACTGTTGACATGTACTTATGTGGTTAAATAAAAAAGAGAAAGATGGAAATTGTTCTCATGTTTCTGGTAGGTGTTACGGTTCTCTTATGTCTGTTAAACTGAAGTTCAATACAGTTACCACAGCAGATACGACTGAAGCTGAACTTTCAACTAAAAAATGCACAGAAGGGCTGCAGATGATTAAACCAAACTCACACACCTCTTTCTAGCTTCCTTTTTATTCAAAATATCAGTGCAGGAATATGTGAAAAGATTGGTGGAATGAAGAAACATTCAAAAGGTAAGGTTCAAAGATGTGCTTTAGTAAAAATGTTCATCATTTATGAGGAGGTGACTATTACTCAGTATATGTCCAGACACTGTAAATTTTCATCTCCAGGGATATTTTGCTGTCCCTCTCTGTGAACTGCTCTGAAACCCAAACAATTATTGTCATCTGTTTGATATTAATGTGATAAAATTTAGTAATGAAAAAATATAAAGTAAAAAAATGCAATACATGATTGTGAGGAAGAAATACATGAATACTTGAATCAAGTGTCTTACAAATGTCTTGTCATCTTAGTAATTTCCTCTCAGTTTCAAAGGAAATAATTTTTGTTCAAATAACACAACATTTAACATATAGGAGCACCATGTTAACATTATGCTTATCACTGCAACCTCAACCAGAAAACACAAGTTGGAGGCTTCTTAGGTCTCTTTTCCCTTGCAAGATCCTAATCAATAAATGTGTAACACAAATAAGTTTGGCTTTAAATACATGGAGGCCTTGAAGTAATTTAGGCACAAGACTAGAATACTGCTCTACTTGAAGACAGTTTCCATTACATTTGTATGGGATCATTGTGCTTGTTTTGGCTGGGGTCTGTCTTTTGGCAGAGCCAAGGCATACTGCTATGGTGGCCAGGATGTTGGGAGTGTGTGGGAGGTGGGGAGGGAGGAAACATCCAGGGCAGGTGATCCCAACTGAGCAAAGGGACAGTCCAGACCACCTGGCATGATGCTCAGTGTATAACAAAGTGGAGAGAAGGAGGAAAGGAGGGATATTTGGAGAGGTGGTGTTTGTATTGCAAAGTCACTGCTGTGTGTGATGAGACCCTTCTGTCCTGGAGATGGCTGAACCCCTGCCTGCCCACGGGAAGCACTAAATTAATTCCTTGGTTTTTGCTCGTGTGTGCAGCTTTTGCTTTCTCTCTTAAACTGTCTGTATCTCAACAAACAATTTTTCTGGCTTTTGCTCTCCTGATTCTTTCCCCAATCCTGCTGGTAGAGGAGTGAGCAAGTGCCTGTGTAGGGCTTGGCTGCTGGCTTGAATTAATCTATGACAATCATACGGATTTGTCTGTTGGAATCTGAAATATTGCTTGCTTTGCATTAAGTTTCTTCAGTACTATGGGCACAATTACAATTTGGTATCAAATTTCTGATAATTGTGCAAGCTTAATATTTAGTATAGAGTCCAAAGAGCACCGTTGTGAAAGGAAGATGTTAAATCCTACTCAGTACTGGCCTGCACTTCTATTCATATACCATTACAAAAAAATGCTTTGTTGCCTTTTTTTTTGCAGTTCAGTTGAAGCAGTGACATTGACTCAATCTCTTGGACTTTTATGATTAAGACATGGAGTTCCATAACACAGAGCTTGCTCCAAATGAAGAAAACTCTTTTAGCAAAAGCAGATACATAAAGAGGATTAACACAGGCCTGTCAGAAGTCAGCATTGTTTTCCTGCATAGCATGCAGAAGTTCCAAATATGAGAGCTGGTCAAATGTGCAGAATTTGCTTGGGTAGTGAAACCTCTCAGTCCTACAATAAATTCTCAGCTGTAGCTGTACAATATAAGCACTTTTATTTCAGTACAAAATCAAAGTCAAGCATCGTGATAAACTGTTTGTAGCGGAGCTTTAAGCTGACCTTTTAGGTTGGAACAGAGTAATAGCAGGATTTACAGGGTTAGGCAGAATCTTCCCAGCAAACTGGCTTGTTTCCGATCTCATGCTGTAATTCTCCATTATGGATGTAATTCATATAATGTCTGAAATCATCAGTTTTTTGAGTGGGTTCATCATGTAGTAGTTCAACAACTTTATTACTTCCTTTTACAGCATGTATGGAACACTTACTGCCAATAGTTCATGAGTTACAGATAGAAAACACAGAGTGAGTGAATAATATTGATGCCATATCTGGCTGAGGATTCAGGGAGGATCCCTGTGGCCAGTCTTCCACCCTGTCAAGGTTATTAATGTTTGAGTCTTGAGTGCAAGCAGCATTTTTTTGCTTGTTTGCTAGGAAGGATGACATCCAGTTTTTAGCCTGAAGAATATGAAAACACTGACTGGAGTGCATTTAAAGGTGATACTGAGCCTGCAACAGGAAAACCTCTGCCCTTTAAGTGTTCACCTGAAAGGAAACAAATCACTCTGGTTCATTCTTTAGGTTTGACCAAGCTTGTTTTCAAAACCAGTGCACCAAATTCTTACTTCCATTACTAATAATTCCTGTGTTCAAGCACCTGAACAGTATCATCTTCATGTTACTGAGCAACCAGTTTCTCAGCTTCTCTGACTACAAGTCCCTAGAGTGTCTCAGGATGCTGTTAGCAAACATTATTTGCTGGCAGTTAGTGTCTTGCTGTAGGTATCTCTGCCTGAGCTCTGCAAAAAAATCCTAGCCTCTTCTGAAGTATTGGCTTTTATAGTTTAACTATTTCTGAAAGTCCTACTTCGTTTTTTTCCTTGGCTAAAGCAAGGTAGCGAAGCCTGAAAATAGCCCAGAGTAGGATGCCTCCTATTTTTTTCCTAAATTAGCTTTATGATGGTGTTAGAATTGCTGTCTTGCTTTTATTTGGAATGTTAAAATGTAATGCATCTATAGTTTGAGAAGTTTATCTTCCACTGCTTATTAAAAGAATTTTGCAAAAGCTAAAGTTAGAATCAAGATTAAATGCATTGAGTAGAAATTTTTACATTCCTGGAGTATTTCAAAGGCCATTCGACTCAAAACACAAGTTGTGTAAAAGCACTAGGTGTAGATGTTTTCCTTGACCTTAATTTTCTTTGTTCTAGACCCTTGCTGGGTTTAGCTGCAGTTATCATGCTACTGGCTGCTGCATACAGAATCTTTTATTTCATATGGCTTGGCTATTTTTGTGTTTCTACGTAATTTAATCATAGAATGGTTTGGGTTGGAAGGGTCCTTAGAGATCATCTAGTTCTAGCCCCCTGCCATACCTCCCACTAATCCAGGGTGCTCAAAGCCTCATCCAGCCTGACCTTGAAAAAATAAAAGGAATAATTATTTTGAGAAGGAATAAATGGTAACAAGATGATCAAAAGCAGTATCCATCCTCTAACTTCTTTATTCAGAACTTTAGAGTTTACTACCTTCAATGCTTAAAACCAATGAAATGTTACTTAGCAAGTGATGCTAACAGAATCTGTAATTAATTTTTAAATTAATGAGGTATTGGCTATTTACTTGAAGAACTGCAGGTTTATTTCATCCATTAAGTTTTGCCTGAAATAAAAAGATACTCTAAAAAAGCTGTTGAATTACGAGCTTGTGACATGTATTGTCTTATTGCCTTCCTTTGAACCCTTAATGTGCAGCTGAATTCATATTTGAATTTAGAAAGAAACCTGTCAGCACTGATGTCTTGTTTTGTAAGGTTGTCCTTACACACAAGGAAGTAGTGAGGCAATAAAGTTCCAATTGAAATCAATTGAAAAGCATAAATACTTGAAATGTCGAGGGGCAGCCGGGCTGTCGAAAGGAAACATGGTTTCAATAAAGCCAGGCTTTATTTGGAATGTCTCTTTCTGGTTGTTTTCTTTTTCCAGTGTTCTATTTCATTTTTTTCTCTTTACTTCCATGCTGGGAAATGGGATAAAACTGAACAGAATAGACTTGAGAAAAATTGTATAGCTGAAACTGAGAAGATGTTTGTATCTTCCCAAAGTGACCTGGCTTTAGTAAATCTTGTCAAAATGCTTGGCTTATGCCAATGATTGGAGCATGTGGTCTTCTGTGTGGTCTGGAACCATTGATTTAGTGGGAGCTGGATTTGTTCTTAGGGAGGACTACATTGCTACTACCCTAAGCAGCAAATCCAGGCATGGGCTTTACTGAAGAATTTCTTCAAGCTGCTGGGAATCTGCAGGACATCTTTTTTAGATCATAGTGGCTGGTGGCTTGATCAAGTTTCCCACAGACTTTGATTGCATCTTAAGAGCACTTTAGACAAATGTTATATACTGTGTCATGGTGCAGTCCTTTGAAAGGAGTATAACCTGGTCTGATTACTGCATGAGTTGATGTGCAGAGGAGGCACTCTGGACAAAATGAGGGATTGTTGGAATTCTTAATCACTGGGAACATAATGAACAAACTTTAGTACAAAAGAGCTGAAGGAATGTCTTGCCCAAAGTTGTGAATTCTGTTGTGTACGTTCATTCAAGGGTGTGTAGTCCTGGTCCAACTTCCAGAAAAAAAGTATTGATCAAGTCAGTCACTCAGAACTGACTACTTAAACTGAAACTTTTGCCCCAAGATGAAGGGAGAGAAACTGATATCCTACAAGTAGCTTACTCCAGGCTATGTGTATAATACTAGTTATAAACAGTAGTAATAGTAGTAATTACAGTAAATTTTGAAAGTGTTTCAAGAAAGAAATAAATTTGTATTTTGAAAAGATCTTCGAGGAGCACTGCTTCAAGCTGCCCTTATGCTTTGGATGTGGGACTAGAGTTTGTTTTTTGCTGCCACAAGAAAAATTGCACAGTCCTTCCACTCTGAGGCTCCTTTTTTTGTTCTCTTTCCAAGGCTGATGTTAAAGCACATTAAGACAAGTCACTGAAGAAGCCACAGGAGGATGTTGCTGTGCTGTGCTAAGCAGTTTAGTTGGAAAGCTTTTGTGAAGAGCTGTGCTTAATGAAAGTGTGACCTATGCAATGCACGCTCCCCGCTCTCAGCATTTTTGAAACAAAAAAGAGGGCATATCCAGCGTGTTTAAAACCACAAAACTGGAGTGGTCTGTGGTTGGTGATGTCACTTCATAGCACTATTGTTTACCAGCTTAACTCCTTGTTTTATCTGTGTACAGGTGTGTTTTCTGAATTGTTTCAAATCAAGTAGACCCTCTTAGCATGTGGTTGCTGTCACCATTGCTGTCAGTGACGTGAGGCACAGGACCTTTCTTCCCTATTGCCTCACACTTTGCTTTCCCCTTCCTCCCCCACCTTTTTTCATCCCCTTATTATCACTGTGCTTCATCCAATGCCTTTGTGTTAAAAGTAATACTCCACTCTGTGATTAAAGGGATTTAGATCTGTCTGTGCAGAGCAGGCAACTATGATGGAAAGTTACCTGTTCTTTGCTCCCCTATTTAAATTCTGCAAATAAATAACAACAGTGATGAACTTTGTGATGTTGCTACCACTCTGTAAATGCCTACACTTCCTTATGGAACTTTCTTCTGCAAATTTGTAACAGGAAATTACAGAAAATATAATGAAAATTTTACTGTACTTTTCATAAGTCAGGGCAATTTCATCTAATAAAGTGGCCATAATGTCAGAAGATAGTCTCTGACAATGTGACAGATCACACTGATCTCTTTTAGTGGGTCAGATTACACTTGTTAAGAACCAAGGATGAAGGCAGCACACAATTTGGAAATAAAATTGAGGGTGAACAGTACAGACACATTTCATCAGTTTCTGGTCTCCTGATAGCTCCTTGGTACTTTCTTGTGTAAGATGAGTGCGTGACTGTGGGCTACCCTTCTCTATTGCCATCTGAGCTGATAGCACAGAGTATGTGAGCAGAGAGACAATTTCAAGAGCAAAGGAGCCAAACCTCTTACTGGCTCAGCTTATTGAGTTCTCTGTATCTATTTGTTTCTGCACAGAGATCAGAAGTCCATTGCAGGGAATCTTTCTGGATGTTACTTCTACCTTTGGAAGCAGACCCTGAGTTTCACTGGCTCCTTTGTGGCTGCTTAAATCACTGCTGTGAGAATAAGATGAGTAGCAGCAAGTGACCTGCACGGTCCATGCAGGAGACACACTCCGAGCTGGGAAGGTCACATTCTGTGCCTTGGGCTGTCACCACGGACCATGCTGACCTCGTAGCTTGCAAGCCAGAGTTCAGCCAGGTTTCATCTGTAGCAGGTATCACTGCCAGGTGAGATGCCATTCGAGTGCTACTCCAGCAACTTCAGGGAGCTTTCCCTTGGCTTTAGTTTACATTTCCCACTTCCAGGAACCCATTTACTCAGGCTTTGCTTCATGAGTGGTTGGATTCAGTCTCATCACTGGATGAAACTTCCCTATCCATTTACTAGCATCTGTGTTTGATTTTGGAAGGATTTAGAGGAGGATAAATTTAACTTTCCCTGAGGTAGATATTTTCTACTTCCTCAGGATTACTGAAGTCTAAACCCACAATTTGTACAAGCAGTAATACCATCTTCCAGAACTATTCTGTGACTGAGAAAGATTGAAAGGCTGGGGGGAGACACAGCAGTCACATTCAATTAGAGGAAAACATGAATAAATTATTCTTTTTCATTGATTGTATAAAAAATTGAATTAAAAATAAAATGAAGGCTGAACATTTGAAGAAATGAAAAGCTGATTTAACTTTGAGAGAATGGCTATGCAAAATACAGGTATGAGAATGTTAAATACAATCTTCTTCTAAAGCCTTTCTAAGGTAAGTGATATTAAAGTGGCGAAAGATTTAGTCTGGAGCAAGCTGTATTTCCACATACGTGACGGCAGAAACATGAATTCCACTGATGAATTCAATGTCCCCCAGCCAGCTTGCATGCCAGCATGAAATTTCATGCAGTCATTGCCATAAACCAGGAATTAGTTCAGATGAAACTCATTTGGGAAAATAAATCTGTTTTTTTACATCAGATGTGTTTGTAGTCTCTTCCGTCACACAGCTACAGGACTCCTCAAACAATCACAGAGAAAAGGCATTGTGGAGGAATACACAGACAATCAACCAGCTTTTCTCAGTGGCTGCATCAAACTAGACTGATAGGAGCTTGGGATGTTGGACCTTCAGAAGGGCCCTGCACTGTCAGGCCCAACCAAAAAACATTTGAGCTCCTACCTGAGTTAAGTGAGATTTGACAGGGAGGTAAAGCTCTAATAGACACTTTCTTACAGGTTTTGGTGTTGCTGGTACAGAGGAGGAAGGCAAGAGAGATCAACATTGCCTCCTGCGTGCAAAAGCAGCAGAACCCCACTGCCTGAGTACCTCTGCCCAAAGCATAACACTGTTGTCTCTGTGCAGGTGTAGTAAGGACATGGGAAAAGGGAGTTATTATGGTAAAGGAGAGGAAGCTAAGGAGAGCAGGCTTTACTCTTCATAGGGCTATTAATTAGTTTTTTGCCTTTGGAAAGTGCTTGTATTTCAGAGCTTTTTCCCACAGCTCTGCCCATAAGAGGCAGAGAGAGATGTTTCATTGGAAGGATCAAGATGCCTATAAGGTATCAATAAGGCACATTGGTTGCATGAGCCTGATTTTGAGATGTCATTTCCATCCTCATATTCTGGACAGAAAAGCTCCTCTCCTTGCCTTATATCTGCAGGTTGTGCTCAAGGAGGGTCTTTCGAGGCACTGCCACAGCTCAAGGGCTCAGACGTGGCAGCTCCAGCTGCTGCCCTTGCAGTGCACTCCCAGCCCTTCCTGAGTCAGCACAGGTGGGACCACCACCTGCTGCAGGGAAGACCAAGAAAAGGAGGCTGTCTGAATGTTATTTGAAGAGCTGTGGATACTTAAATCACCCTCTAGCCTGCAGAGACTACAGCCCTCCTTCTGAGGGCACAGCCAAAAGCTAGAGGGAGCTGCAGGTTGGTCTGGCCGAAGGTCTGTAGGCTTGCAGGCATAAGCATCAGTGCAGGCTTGGAAGGCAGGCTGTGGAGCTGAGGCATTTCTGTGGCTCTTGTGAGGTGTACAGGTTCACGGGGGCTGGGTTGGGGACACCAAGAATGTGGAGTGTGTGTTTGTGTCTACATTTGACCTGCAGAATCCCACAGCTCTGGAGGAGACAGCGATGTGTGTTTCTCTGACATGGAGGGTTATTTCCTAAGATGTGGTTGAGTCATATCTTACCCCCTTTATTATCTGCTGATAGTTTAACTAAGTCAAGCAAACTAAAGGGTGAACAAGGCTTTCCCAGTTCATGCCCCTTCACCGATGCAAGTGGAATCTGCTGTAAAGGGCTGTGAAACTGTCCATGAAGCCCCTAGGAAATTTGACTGGAAAGTATCAGTTTAGATCAGGTGATGCAAGACTCCTATCCTGTGTCCATAGGGATGGAAGGATGGGCTTCCTCACGCAGGTTTTGGGGACATAATTTCATTGATGTGTCTAGTGCAAACTCGTGGTGTGATAATGGGTATGAAAGAGTAATCTAAGGCAGCATATCTGAAAAGCATGGAGTAAAGAAGGTATGTGGCCATGCACTGAATATTTGAGATAAGGTAAACTAATGAAATAGAATTAATCAGGGCAGCCTATTTAATGTGCTATATAAATCAAATATACTTTATGGTAGTAATTCTGTTCTATAATGTGCTATGTCCACATGTAGAAAAAAAGAATAAATTAACTGTCACACACAACCTTAGTCTTGGCTTGTGCTAGTTTTGGAGGGATTAACTTTGACACATTTGTGGGGTTTCCAGTGTCTAGGCATACACAAGTATGCTGTGTGGTCCGAGGGCATCCGAATAGTGGATCACTGTTAGGCACAATGCCGGATCAGAGTTTCCATCCATGGTACCCTCACAGTGCTTTGTCCTCAGAGTGTATTTTATCAGAAAATTGTTTTGGAAAGTTTTGACAGTTCAAAAATCTGCCTGCTCTCAGAGTACAAAGCCAATGTCAGCAGCTCAACAAACTGCTGTTGCTGCCAGAAAGCATGGTCTGCTGGCTCTCCACCTCCATCACCCTCTCCTTTGGTTAGCTGAGGCATTCCTGCAGCTTTATAGGAACAGGTCAAGATAATACTCAGTGTTGTGGAAATTAAAAGTAATTTAAAGTGCTTGTGCAAATTATGTGTAGACATGTGCAGCCAACAGCTGAGAGATGAAGGTGAAGGAACATGCACGCTGGAAAAGCTTTAGCAAGCTCTCTATGAAACTTGCTGTATGTTACAAAGCCACATCCTAAAATTGTGAAAAGCAGGGACTTGTTTTGATGACGAAGTTGAGTATCTCTGAAGATGAGCATTGTGAGGCTGTGAATGTGTCCTGGGTAGAGAACTGACCACAGCTGAATACCTCACCAACTGTGCTTGAGAGGTCTCCTGTTGCAATAAAATAAACTCCATATTAAAGCTGTAGATAGTTTTTTCCCATAATTTATAAAATGTTGGATGTTTCATGATAATTGTTCAAGCTTATATTCAGATTGTTTTGATTAAGAGGGGACAGAGAGGTGAATGATAAAAAAGGTATAGCAAGTCATCCCCTGAGCAGTCACCAGCTTGAACATGCATGCCCAGGTGAAGGGCATGAGCTCTAATTGTAGGGTGGTGCTGTATCTGTGTCTGAGATACCCTTTTGAAGGTAAAGGTTTTGTTATTTTTTTTAACATCCTCCTACTCTTCCTCAGATATAAAGAGAAGAAAACTACTGTGTGATATGTAAAGGAAAGTCTCAGACTGCAGAAATGGCTAAAAAGGGGGAGAACAACATTATGCCATCTCATGTGTTGTCAACAGCTAACCCTGGCATAGGTATGAAAATCCAGGACAAAATGTAAAGTGATTGAACTGTGCCAAACATGAGAGGATCAAATTTCTGGTCTTCAGCTCAAATAGCCGGAAATTTGGATAGAGGTCAGGAGATAATTTCTAGGAAGTATGGGAATAAGTCTTGGTTCTGGTATGTGGTTTTGTTGAACAAAGCAAGAAGGCTTTGCAGTGCTGTAAGTAGGTGCCCCCTGTATCACCCAGAAGGACAGGTACTGAGTACAGACTGCCCACCCTGGCACTGGTCATCTGTGTCTGTCCTGGGAAGAATGTGTTTTAGAATCATAGAGCCATTTTTAGGTTGAAAAAGAACCACTGCCAAGTCCACCTAGTCTAAAACATGTCCTTAAGCACCACTTCTACAGCTTTTTTAAATGTCTCTGGGGATGGTGACTCAACCACTTGGGCAGCCTGTTCCAGTGCTTGACAACCCTTTTGGTGGAGAAATTTTTCCTAGTACCCAGTCTATGCCTCCCTAGCACAGAGCTGTAAGATTTTAACAGCTGTTGTCCCAGACAGTGAAGTGCTGAAAAATTAATGACCGATGTGTTGAACATAACTCAGTACCCAGTAGTAGCCCATATGAAGTGGGCCAGATCCAGTGCCCTCCTATTATGCAGAGGGCTGAAGGAGTTACTGGAATCTTGCACATCCAGGATAGCTGGCACCTAGAAGACCTGAATTACAGGTGTCTGGATGAAAGAGTGTTTATTTGCTAACTGAGATCAGTTTGTTACCTGGCAGTGCAGTGTATCGTCTGCTTATTGATTGGGAATGAAGCTCAGCAGCAACAAGGAATTTGGAAACACTGAATTGAGTGAATGCATGTCACCAACTTCAATCTAAGGTCCAAAGTGGCAGTGATTTGCTTTCAGTTCAATGTTTCATATGCTGTTATCTGTATAAATTCAATATGTCAGAACTCTAGAAAATTGCTTTTCATGCCTTTTCATATTCTCTATAAGATTTTGCTCAGGTAACTGCAGAAACATAGCTCATTTCAGTGTAAAACTTTCTATGTCAATATTTTATCCTTTGTAAGCTGTATAACTAGATGAGATGCTAATATAACCCAGAAAAGAATTCCCACTTTAAATGGAAATGTAAAAATAATGGAATTTTGCCATTCTGGAAATAGTTGTTTTCCTTTGGATTTAGGCTGATTTAAATGCTCTCTTTTTTCAAGGGCTGGCTTACAGCTGGGGACAAAGAGTGAGCCTGAAACCTGCAGCACTGATGCTCCTTGACGTGGTGTTGCTGCCTGTGTACAAATAAGGATGGGGCGGGTAAAGGGCTGGGAGCATGTCGACACTGCAGGCAGGGATTTAAGGACTGTAGCTGGCATAAAAGCAGAGGTACAAAGCTTTCATCTCAATAGCCCAAATGACAAAAGCAAAGTAGCTGCAGCAGGGCTGGCCCTGAGTGTTTAGGCAGATATGCCTCTGAGTTGCAGTGGTCTTGGTGTCCTGCCTGGTCAGATGAAAAGCCACCTCATGTGCATCTGTGTGGCAGTGTTTGCATCCCTGATGCTGCTCTGCCAGTGTGAGGGAGAGCAGAGAGATGCCCAGGCATCACTAAGGTGCCCTCCTCCTGCAGCCCAGAGAACAGCTGGCAACATTGCAGGAGTGTGGGTCTCTTGTCTGAATTGCAAGGAGACTGGGAAGCACAGCCCTGGCTCCTACCTCCAGACAAGTGTGTTTCAAAGAAGGTAAAGAAACGGTCTTGGAGCCCTGCAGCAAGCTCAGTGTGGTGTAAATTCTTGAGGCAATGCAAGTAAGGAGGAATTCAAAACATAGTTAAATGTTATTAACTTTGCTTGCAGTACTACAGTAAAATAGAATTAAAAAGAGGCATATAAATAACAAATATGTGTGTCTTGATGAATGTAACGGCATTTTGAAAAGGACAAAGGATTCCCCTGAATAATATTTAAACTTTCATGTTGCAAATTGTTTGAATGAATAAAAATGACATTTTAAAAGGTCAAAAATTGCTTCAGAATGGTATCTAATCTTTAAAGTTCAGTAAAGAAATCTGCTTCGTACAGCCATGCTTCTGCTCATGTTTCCCTGGACTCATAGCTGAAGAGGCTGAGCTGTGGTGGAACTGTCTCTCTTGCTCTGTTAAGGTGCATCAATCTGAACAGTGGCTCTTTCTGGATGCTTTTCATTAACACTGCTGACTTTGCAAGCTCAACAAACCTCTAGGAAAGTCCATCCCTGTCCCAAGGAAAGCTGAGGGGGAAATTCTGAGCATTCTGTGCAATTGCAGTCTACGTGGCAAAACAGAAATAGCTGCTGTAGCTGGCAGAGGAGGCTGATAGGATTTTCTGTAGATGTGTGGTTGGCACCATTTTCCTTCATGCATGCTGAAGGAAAATGCATGGAGCCTCCTAGGGAATTGCCTGAAGTGTCCCTGCTCTTGCTTTTGTGCTTCTGGTCTCAGATTAGGGGTTTCCTCACTTTCTGGGAGATATTTAGCCATGGGCATAGAATATGCTGTGGATGAGGTGCTGGAAGGGTGCAGGAGAAGTAGGTGCTCCCCCAGCACAGGCAACAGTGTCTGGTACCTGGAACTGATGGATTGAACTTGCATTTTGGTGCTCAGCCTGTCTCCATTCAAATACACACCTAAATGTGTTTTTGGCGTCAGTGGTGTTATAGAAAACTCAGTTAATTTCATGCCACCGTGTCAAAGGAGTGTCCTGGCTCTTAAACCTTATCCTCCTGCAGCAAATGTCCCAGGGAATGCATGAGGATGGACTTGGAGAGATGGTAGCAAGACCTTTTGTAGAAAGGGTAATAGGTGGGATAAAGTTGCACTTTTAAGTATGCCTCTGACTTGGAGCTCTGCTGGTGCCACATTGATCCAATGTACGGAAGGGCAGTGCCTGGCTCACTTTGAAAAATGCAGTCAGCAAGGTGCAATATCGTCATTTTGGAAATGTACTCGTGATCTTTCCTCCTCTCCCTCCTTGCCTGGCAGATGGGGAGAGCAGGTGAGCAGGGAATAAACCACATAGTCATAATTTGTGCTGGGTTAAACAACAGTTGTGGGAGTTTTGAGCTGCCAAACTCAGAATTTCCCATCCAGGAGGGGAATGGCTGAGTGGTTGTGGCACAGATCCAAATCTTCTGGTGTCTGACCTCCCCATGGCAAATTCTCTGCCTTTCTTGACCTGTCTTATTAGTCTTTTACATAGTAACTGACTGTACCTTACCTGGAAACAGCATGTGTTGCTGTGACCCTTTACTTGTTGTTTTCTTTCTATCAATTTTGTGCAATTCCAAGGCCCAGTTACAGTGTGGGCTGAATAATTATGTTGCTGCTTTACATGCCTCTTATGTAATTATAGTAACAGGGACAATATCAACCTCCTTCTCTCTAAAGTTGCATCATGGTAAGGCTGTTCTATCACTATTGCATTTTTGGTAATACATTTGGTCTACTTAGACTAGTGCTGACTTCTAAAAAAGAAGGATTTTTCTGTGCTATCACCAAAGGGTAGCAGGCATCATACACACACTTGTTCTTGGAGAGTCCCAAGGGTGCAGGGGTGGATGGCACAAGCTTCAGGAATATGTGTAGTTAGCACTAGATGAAGGAACAGAATGAATAGGAAGGCTTGGCCTGATCTCATCAGCAAATTGGATTAAACAGACTTTCCAGGCTGATTGAAGCTCTAGTTGTCAGAGTGTCAATGAGCCCTTGTTCGTGAGCTGATTGGAAAATTGCAGTTTTCCTTCTGGTAACTTTGAATGCCTTCCTTCCCTTCCTCTTGCTGTTGTTTCACTCTGGTATTTCAGAGCTTGCTCATTGTGGCTGATATTTCCAAATAAAACAAAGTCACATTCAGCAGAAAACAAAATATTGCTTAGGAATTTGCTGTGGGGAAAGTTGTGGGAACTTAGTTTTTCTGATAAATGTGTAAATAACTGAAACTTGGAGTTTGACCATCTGCCCTTATCTGTTTCAGGCAAGCTTTCTTGAGTACACCTTTGGATGGATGCTGCCAGCATGCTAGGAAGGCAACTTCATTTCATCTTTCCCCCCACTCTGTACTGACGAAGAAGTCAGCTCAAGATCACTGTGTAACCTGGTAAGTCTGACTTTCCTGGCAATGGTGGTGACCTGCTGTTATTGGACTACTGAAGGTCTATTATGGCAAGCATAGAAATAGCTGAATTGTGGGGATCAGCATTTTCACAAGCCTTTGGACCAAACCTCCTCATGCTCAGTGGGAGTTTGTCAGCAGTGAATTTGTTTTTCAGGAGTTTTGGAGGGAAGTTCTGGTTAGATCAATACACCCACCAGCTGGTGTCCCTTCCACTGGTCTGGTCACAGACCCTGTGCAAAGTGAGAGGCTCACTCTGGGGAAGTGTGAAGTGGCACTGGAGCCTGACTCTGCCTCTGTCTTGCAGTGGAAATTTTGTCACCATGCTCTCATCTCTACTAGGTGCTTTGTTGGCACAGACCAATCACAGTTTCTGGTAGCTCAAGGCAGGTGCCTCAAAAGAGAGACCTCAAACAAAGAAATCCCTGGGCAATTACACCCTAATAATTTGAACTTCCCATGCTTCATGTGACAGTATGGACGAACAGACAAATTAAAGTCTGAGCTGCTATCACTCTTCATTGATTCACTGTTTTGTTACCAAATGGTTGCAATGTTGTTGTCTTCATACTCCCTTAGGTCATATTTGGGGAGAGTTTCAGCTGAATCTGCAGTCAATGTTGTCATATGTCTGCTATAGTTCATATGCCATGAGCTGGGGGCTCTCCACTCTAGCTATTAAGTCATATTTAAGCTGCTAGCTTTGTGTATTCTAACCCTTATTAATGTTCAGACTGTTAGCTCCAGATTTCACTTTAATCCATCTTCGACTTACACAACACAACCGTAGAGCTCAGAAAAAGTTCAACTCACAGCCTAACAAATCTAGATACTTATGTCTACTTTTAAATAATATAAAGATGTCATGCTGTAGGTTAGCCAGAGACAGGTCTTACCTGGAGCACCCATATTTTTGTTCATTTGGTGTGTCTACAGGGTTGAGACCTTGGCATGAAAACCCTGAGCAGGAGGGAGGCAGGAACTTGTGTAGTGTGAAGAGTCTGCTACCAGTGCCTCCAGTTTTCTTTCAGTCAAAGGTTTCTCATCAGGCTTGACATTGTGCAGGCAATTTTGCACGTGGATATGTGCACCCTTTTCAGTGATCCTGGTGCAGATTTGATCTGTCAGGGCTGCTGCAGTTTGACTTCCCACTGTCCTTCAAAACCATGTCCCTACCACCTCCCAGCATGCTAGTGGTTCTCAGAAACAATCTGGTTAAAAACAACCCTAACAAGGACAAAGTTTTCTTTCTGACAGCCTGATGGACATGACACCTTAGATTCAGACTGGCTTCAATAGCTGTGAGAAAACCCATTGACTTCAAACCCCATGGAAAGTTGCTGCCCAAAGGTCTAAGAAGCTGTCAGCCTAAATGCTCTTAACAGATGTCCATCTCTTCTTTCTCAGCACCCTTGCCTGTAAGTGCTTGGAGATGTAGGTGGAACTGTCTGCCCTGTTGTTATTTTCTATGGAAATGATGAAGATGAAGAAAGCAAAGGAAAACAAGGAAATGGGATTTATTCCAGCACAACCAAGAGTTCAGCTTGATTCTAGATGTCTCCAGTTTGCAGAGATTATAGCCCAAAGGAATTTTAAGTGAATAAGTTGCTAAGAGTTTGTTGTGGTGGAGGGTGGAGAAGAAATTAGATCAATTTTATCATTCAGAGTTAAGTGACATTTGAGAAATGTTAAATTAACCTTCAAAATGTCTCCAAATGTCTTGTTTAGGAAAAAAAAAAGGACATTCAGTCTGGGTAACACAGAAAATGAATGAGTGCATGTAAACAAATTCCCTAAAGCATTCATAAACGCATTTCCTCAGCCTCCAGCATTACATCAGATAATGAATTATTTTCACATCTGTCTTATTGAACAAAAAATGCCATCATCTGAGCTTGAAGGTGAAGAGGGAGCAATATATTTAAACTAAACCTGGATGCAGCTGAACCCAGGTTACTAAAAAAACCACCTGAACATTTGCAATATTGCCTCCCTATTCCAATTAGAAAAAAATGAAAACACATTTAATTCTGTATTTTTGTTGATACTAAAAATTTGCCATTATTTTGCACAATTTCATTTTAAGACCTTAAAAAACTGAGATGAAAATGGAATGAAATATTAGTATTCATTCAACTCTTGTGAAGACCCTTACCAACCTGCCTTGTGCTTATAGGCCCTGTACTTGCACTCCAACAGGAGATGCTGACAGATATACATGTCCTTTCAAAGAGAGCCTGTCTTTTGAGGATAACTCAAGCATGCTGGAGCCCCAGTATTGTTGGTGGAGCCATGGAGGGAAGGGATTTTTCCTTTCTGGTGTAGGTGGAGGGTTCTCTCGAGGGGATGCCTGGCCAGTTGCTGCTTGGCTGCAGGCATTCTGGGACTTAGACAAGGCCAGTTGTCAAGTTTTTCTGAGGCAGAACACCTCAATAGTCACAGTGGACCATGCTCCCCATGGGAATCAGCTGAATGCACTGCCTTCAGGAGGGATTAATGCCCACTAATCCTCCATTCCAGAGAAAAAGACTCAGGTGTTTGCTAAGCACCAGTGACCCAGTTTAGTCCTTTCCTTCCTCCCTGCACTCCTTTTTTTTTTTTTTTTAAATAAATCTTTCTCAAAATTACAAAAGCAGATACAAGCAGTCACAGTGACTCAGCTATAGAGCCATGAGCAGTCCAAATTAAAATTGCAATTGGTAATAACATTGTGAGGCACTGTGAAAATGTAAAATCACTCTTTGCCTACTTGCTACATGCAAAGTACCACATGCAAAGATTTCCATCAAGCCAGAACAGTTGCTAGAAGAGGAAAAGGAGGAACTGACATCCTCAAAGGGGTTAGAAACCATCTGCCCCAACACCTTGTTTTACCAGTACCATGAGCTTGACTGAGTTTCTGAAAATGAAAGGGGAGACAGACTCAAAAGCAATATATGACAAGGCATTCATTCACAGCTGAATGTTGCAGGGAGTGGTATTTTACCACTTTTCTGTGATATATTTTACTTCTAAAGATAGCAATCATGATATTTTTAATTTTAAATCCACCCAGAGCTACAGTAACTGCAGGTGCTGCTCATTTCAGTCAAGCATTGAAGAGTTTACAAAGATTTAAACTGATTAAGTGTTAGAGAGGAGTGATGAATTCCAAATACTGATATGCTAATTACAATAATGCATTTGTAGTGATTGCTTACAAGTGTAATTGCCTTTCACACTGAATCCACTTGTCTCTATACCTTGGTCATGGGACAAAATAGACTGGAGCGTCACCAAATCTCTGAAAACTGGAACGAGACTCCTTAACACCAGTTTAGTCTTAAGAAGGTCATCACTTATTCAAGCGCCTATTGTCACAGTCTGTTATCTCTTTTTCTTATATCTTATTCCTATTCTCATAAGGTAACTATCTCAACAATGCATAAATAGTATCACTATGTTGTCCAAATTCTGACTTTCTCCCAGAAAAAATACACAATGTTGGTGTGTTCCTTTTGATTTCAATGGCAGAATTTCCATTGATAACAATAGGAGTAGAAAATCTCCTTCATAATCCTGTGAATTTCTTCCTGCTACCCAACCATGGTCCTGCTTATCCCTTCTGTTAAGATGCTCTGTTTTCTCTGTGTCCTGCTGAGATGAAGTCAGGAGTTTGCTTTGCCCAGACTTTACCCATCCACCAGTTTCCCTCTGCCAGTTCAAGGTGTCCTAGAAGATTCTGGGGCACTTTACTCAATTTGGTTCTACATTAACAACCAATGTTTTGAGTTTCTTTCTATCCAAAATCAAGGATGCAAAAATCACATTGGAAGCTGGACAACCATTGTACCTTTTTTACTTCCATTGCACATCATGGCTAACTATTGCTAGAAGGGATGAGGCAAAGCCATGCAGAATATAATTCTGCTTTTCAAATTCCATAAAGTTATGAAGGCTTGCTGAACTGCGCTTGTAAAAGAGGAGCTCCTCAACTTTGACAAAAAAACATCAAAGAAGAAGAATTCAGTATTTCTTCCTTATGGTAATTCCTTCCACTAGTTAAAAACACTCCAAATCTGTAAAAGCTTTCCGCAAAAGCTGCGATTTTTATGTCCTCTTATCCCACTGTGGGTGGAAGGTTATTGAATGACCCCTTGTTTCTTTTCCCTGATCTCCTTTGAGTCCCTGATAATACTGGGAGCTCATGCTTTGTTGTTCATTATTACTATCTCTAGTCCCTTTCTAGTCTTGGGCTTTGTAACTACAGCACCACTTTCTCTAGATAGAGGGGACATTCTTTTCCCCTTGATGCATAGTTTGGTGCTTGATTGTACTCGCACACCTTTTGTATAGAGCTAATTTACTGAATGTCCTTGTTCTGCTTTTGTGAACACACAGCCCTCATCAGTGTTTATCTGTTTGACATCTGCATAGCTTAGCAGAAGTGATTTCCTTTATATTTTCAAATCACTGAT
This sequence comes from Lanius collurio, assembly GCA_020086605.1. Classification (NCBI taxonomy): domain Eukaryota; kingdom Metazoa; phylum Chordata; class Aves; order Passeriformes; family Laniidae; genus Lanius; species Lanius collurio. Next base: position 19,278,637 of record JACBWW010000012.1, on the reverse strand, counting down.
AAGTATACTGAATCAGATCAATATGATATTTCTCCACTTTTCCTTTTGATCTGCCTACAGGGTTCAGATTGCATAATGCTTGGTAGCAAAGCAATTGTAAGAGCCCCGGGGAAAGGACCTTCACAGGAAGGTCCTCAATGCCCTCTTTGCCTGCACAGTCCTGGCAGAGGGCACCTGCAGTCAGCCCTGCCTGTCCCCCACTAATCCCCCACATTTCATCCTGTCCCTTGCCTGTATAGGAGGTGGAGCTAGAGGATTAGATGGAAAGGAGACCCCTGTCATCAGGGAGTGTGTGGGGTTTGCTCTGGATTTCAACATACTGCAGCATGGTGACAGGACAATTTCTGATGCACTGTAAGGGATTTATGGTGCTGCAATGGGGTGGCAGGAGAAAGCCCTTAATGTGAGGGTTTGGTATGCCAAAATGTCATGCTGCAGTTCTGATTGTAGCTGTGGTTTGTAGTAAACAAACTTCCCTGATAGTTACTCTACTTGAAAAGTCTTCCTCCCGCCCTGCTTTTCAGCTGTGCTTTAAAGAACTTAAAAGCAGCTTTTGAGCAGAAGTGCCACTTCTGTCTCTGCTTGCAGGTATGCTGCCTGAAATAGTATGAGCCGTAAATCACTTTAATAGAGAACAACAGAAGCTTCACAAATCCTTGTGATTCAAACTTCAGAGGCAGCTAATGTAGCAATTCAGAAGAGGAAAACTAGGAAACCGCAGTCATATTTTGTGCTGCTGGATGAAAAGATCATGAAATGAATTCAGCTAATCATACAAAGATTGTCAGTCAATAGAGCAGTGATTCTGTGTTTAAATGGTTTGAGGACTCTACTGGTGAATGTCCTGTAGCTTGATAATCATTTGTCTTTGAGTTAATTATCTGAGTCTTATTAGCTTTGTGAAGCAGAAATGGAGTGGTGGGGGGCTTTTATTACACCATAGAAATATTAAAATCAGATTGCTATATTGTTAATCTTAAATGAGAATGTCTTGGCAGAGACAAGCACTTAGGGCACTTTTACACCCTGAAGCTCACCTTTTCCTTGAACAAACAGCAAAGCGATCAGGCGTGCTGAGTCTTTTATTGAAAAGCTTTTACTTTACTAAAAAGACAGGTGTCAGAGTCAGTGTGACTGCCTCCTAGACAGAAGGGTGGTATATGTGCAGAGGCAGTGTCTAAGGATGCAACTGGGGGCAGCAGCATGCAGAGGTATCAAAACAGGCGCTGAGTATGGAGTAGAATGACCAGGGTACTGTGGCCCCTGACTTTTTTCTGTAACCTCATGCATGCACAAGAGTGTCATATGGAGGGCTATGCAAATGATGGGCCTGGACATTGCTTTTGACTGTGAGTGAAGATTTCCTGGGCTTTTTCCAGTCTGGTTCTGTCTCTCTGCAGACTGGGGTTCAGGCTGCAGACACAAGTGCATGGTACAAGTTACCCCACAGAAACCAGGGTTAGTCCACATTGCAAAGAGACGATGAATCCCCAAACTCTCCATGAGGAGTGTGACACCTGTGAAATACTCCAAGACCGTTTTTGAAAGCCCATCTCTGATTTTGTCACAGTCTGAGGACAGACTAGCACATTTTATTGAGTTTAAGACTTTTTGTCTGTTGAGACCTCTAAAGCATGGATTTTGTCCTGCTTAATCCCAGTTTGTGGTGGGAAGGAGTGAAATTCATTGGAATTCTGATCTTGACTAGGGAGAGGATTGTATTGTCCCTGAGACTGCCTGTAGCATAGGTGTGACTCTGAGCATACTGGATGATGTAAGAATTATGTTATACCACTGCCAAACCCATAAAAATGTCAAGAACCTGTCTGAGGTTCATGCAATGATCCTGGAAATATTTGTGTCCCATAGTGTTATCAAATATATGCTTTTTCAAGACTGTTGGTATTCTATGATATTCCTGTCTCTCCTGTCTAGTGTAACTTGAATCCACTGAATTTCAGCAGGCTACCAGGGTATTCTTTAAAGAAATAGAAATGACCTGTGAAATAGGAAGCAAGCATTATTTGTTTCACCACTCTGTCACCATTTCAGTGGTTCCTCCCTTCCCATTTCTGTTTTGTTAGATAATTCTATATCAGTGTGCACTATTTTTCTCCTAGCATTTTGCTTGGCCGACCTGAAAAAAAGTCTCTGCAACCTGTTTTTTAAATGTCAGTTTGTTTTGAGGTGGCAGTTAAATCAGTTCAGTCCTGCCTGAAATAGTAAATGTAAACACATTAAACAGGTCTTGTGCTCTTCCTGAACAGACCCTGATCAACTCCTACTGAAACCAACAAAAAGAATCTTCCCGGCTTGTGATAGGGCTGGGTTAATCAACCAGAAACATTTATTCATCACCCAACAAGCCTCTTCCAACAATGCAAACTGAAGTTCATGCTGCTTTATCTAAGAAAAGAAATTAAATGGATTAGATACTTTCAAAATATAGCAGCTTAATTGCCTTCAGGCTTTTGCAAAGTCTCCAGCTGGCTAGACTACTAATCTTTTGCAATTATTCTCATAATTACAAAATTAAAATTATGCCTGTTTTCTGATGATTGATCATGGTTCAGAATTGCTCACACTTGCATTCATCAATACACAGATGTAGGCCTGATCTAATGAACCCCCCATAACTTCAGTGAAAGGTGATAAAGATGTGCTAAGATACATAAACAGAGAACCTGGCTCCAAATATTAAACAGGTTCGAATGTGTAATGCTGGGCTCCCACCAGGCCTTTTCTGATATCTGAGTCCCCGTGTGAGCCATATCAACAGCTTGCCTCTATATACTGTTAATTAGGTATCTCACCCACAGCTTTGGGATTTGAAATGAGTGTTTGCTGTAGTCATGCAGTATGGTGTGTTGCAGTGATTCTTCCTGGCCAAGTAGTGTTCTTTAAGAAAATTTAGGCAGAACCATGTCCTCCTCCTTGAATCAGGTTAGACTCATTTGCATGAAATTTCTTTTTCCCCTTTTCATAAGAATGCAGACATTTCCCCAGACTCAACAAGAAACTCCAAACCACATTAAAATCTTGGTGTAGGAGGGAAGATAGGATGAGAGGGAGGGGAGGAGCTGCAGACGGATGTGAAAGCAGAGGCAGCTTGTCCTGGTTTTGGCTGAGATAAAGTTAATTTTTTCTAAGTAGATGGTAGATGTGGTTTAGATTTAGTATGAGAATATTGATAACACACAGATGTTTTGGCTGTTGATGAGCAGTACTTACTCTAAGTTAAGGACTTCTCAGTGTCTCATGCTCGACCACTGAGCAGGTGCACAAGAAACTGGGAGGGAGCATGGCCAGCACAGCTGACCCCAACAAGCCAAAGAGATACTCCACACTACAGACTGCCATGCCTGGTATTTAGACTGAGGGAGTTATCCTGGACAGGATAACTGGTTATGGGGATGGAGTTTGATATTGGTCAGCAGATGGTGATCAACTCTATTGTGCATCACTTGTTTTTCTTGAATGTTCTCTCTCCCTTTTTTTCCTTTTATTTACTACTATTATTATTATATTTTACGTTGTTTCAATCATTAAACTATTCTTAGCCTACAAGTTTTACTTTTGACTCTCCTCCCTTTTCCACTGGAGCGGGGTGGCAGGGGAGTGAGTGAGTGGCTGCTCAGTGTTTAGTTGCCAGCTGGTCTTAAATCACAACACAGCTCAAGGGTGCTCCTCATGAGAGTCTTTTCCCTAGAATGGGGAGTCATGAGATGAGTCTGAGGGGTCCAACACCACAGGGTGGATGCTGGACACCATGTGGGATTGGAAGCCAGGAAATGTCTCTGTATTTCTAGCCCCAGGGCTTTTGGATCTGAGAAGCAACATCAAGACCTTGCTTAAGCAGGTTCCTTAACCCCGTGGCCAAGGTCGTGGTGGTGCAGAAGTGCCTCCCTTTTCTGTTTGACCCAGAAAATATTCTCTGCATGCAAAAAACTTCAAAATCAAAGTTTACTCAAAAATAATAATTTGCTGCAAAAGCTGGATTGACAATAACTATTTTCAGATGCCCCTACACCACATCCCACATTACCAGCCCATTTTTGGGGGGATGTTTCAGGAATCACCAAGTGTTTGATGACATTTGACTTTCCTCTATGAGTTATCTGACACTCACAGCATATCATAAACACCACAGTGCTGAGTCACATCTATGTTGTCATTTTGGTGCCATATTAAAACTGAGCATGCTTCCTCCACCTACATTACATATATACAAATCAGTAATTCCCCTGTCTAGACTTTTAAAAATTCTCTTGGAATAATCCTCCCAACAAGAAGATTGAGCCATGGGATCCAAATGTGACTTGGTGATATTTTGCTGCTTGATCACTTTAAAGTCTCTTTTCACTCCCTAGAAGCTACATAAAAGTACCTTTTAGCTTTCAGCATGATCAAGGGAGTCTGCCTTCTCTTTAATTTTCTGTGTGGAGCATTTAAGGGACCCAAATCCTTTAAGTTAAGGACACTTTATCGATTTACAGTTACAAGCATTTTTCCCTTTGGCATTAGTGTTTCCTGCTCAGGAGGTTGAGTTCTGCCATCCCTCCATACACAACTTATGCAATTACAGGCTTTTAGTCAATTCTTTGGAAAACCATGAGCACATGTGAAGGTAGTAGAGTGGGAACCCAGATAGTGGTGAATGGATCCAGGCTGTCTGCAAGCCACCAGTGTAGCCATAGGCTGCTGCTCCAACACAGGGATGTCATGTGAGACCAAAGAGTGTGAGTGTCTTGGGCAAAGAGGAGAGAGGTTTGTACTTCAAAGGGCACTGCTTGTATAACTCTGCTCTCATCAGTACTGTTCTCAGCCTGAAAACCTGAACACAAGCAAAAAGGTCAGCTGCTACCTTGTACTTTCCCAAAACTCGTGATGTGAGTTGGCAGGGCAACAATGAAGACAGCATGTTCATGCCTGAAAGTTCATTGGCTTTTCCAGATCTCTCAGCTTGACTTAAGAGGATGATATCTCTCCAGATAGAAGTGCCCTTTGATACTATTTATATTAGGTCTCCTCTCTGCTCCATTACGGAGGCATGGCCATTAGCAAGATCCAAAACAAGAACAACTCCTGGTCCCCTTGAAAAGCTTGTAGAGAAAGCTTTGTCTTGCTTTGCTTTGGATTTAGATCTCAATAAACAGCCATTGCAGAAACTAGAAGGGCTCTCTGATAATCCAAAAGCTTGTTCCTGATCCATTCAACAAGGTCTGGGTAAACTGATCATTGTATTAGATTAATTTGCTGGAATTTCTTCATAGTGAGATTATTCCAGGGGTCAGGGTTTGTTGCAGATTTGCCATGTTTTTAAGCAGTTTTTTTCCCTTTTCCTCCTTTTCCTACTGACAGTGTTGTCTTAACAGGCAGCAGAAATACCCCTTTTCATCTTTCCATTTCACTAGCCCCAACAACCCAAAATCTCAGATTGTTCTTTTACACGTTCTCTCTTTCTCTTGTTCAACACAGAGTGGTCTCAATAGAGAGCAATGACGACTCGCACGGTTGTAGCTCTTCTGACAAATGTTTCACCAGATACCTGTGGAGATCATATTAGCATCCTGACTCCACTGGCTATGGTGGTGTCTGTAACCAGGCATCTTCTGGCAGAAGATGCTCAAGGCTTTCTTCTCTTCAGACATTTCCAGCTGATGAGGTCCCAATTCATAACAGAATTTCTCATAATTGATGTAATGGATTACTAACGCATTGTGTTGTACTTATCACATTTCTGCTATTTGGTTCCTGAAGATCATAATTTTTGTGATGCCTCAGACTCTTTCATTTTTACTGATTTTATTAAAGTTACTGAATTTTAACCTGTTTTCATTTGCCTTGCTTGAGACTAAATCAACAGCTAAGATTCTAATTATGTACTATTATAACCAGCTCAGTGTGAGGAATTAGTGATGTTTATTTGTATATTCATGCATATATTTTTATGCCTAACCCTCTACCCCCACATTTTATGCATACTCAGAAAAAGATGCCATCAAACATGACAAAAGATTATTTAATGAGCCATTCAGCTATAATGCTTATCTAAATTAAACACTGTGTAAAATAAATTAGTTTGCTAAGGAAATGAAGTATATTTTACCTTTCACTAAAAATTGCATTTACTCCACAAATTAATCACATTTCTCAAGATTGATGGATAAACTAAAATCTCTCCTGTGAGCACCAAGACGCTGTGTTGGAAGGTACAGACAGATAGCTTCTATACCAATTTATTTTTATATGATTCTTCTATTGAAAAAAGGCACTTGTACCTGCAGCATATCTGTATAGAGTTATATTGTTTTTTTAGTGTACTTTCTGCAATTTCTTTCTTTTGTTGTTCTGTTTCCATCAAGTATTTCTGAAAAGTACATGCAGTCCTTGTGAGCGGTAAAGTGAAGTGGCAGGTAGCGTGATGCCCTTTGAGTTCTTGTCTGAAGCATATCTGCACAAACAGTGAATTAAGACTTCTGAAGGGACACTGAACTTGAGGCATCTTATCAGCAAGTACACTCCTTGTAAAGAGAGCCAAGAGACTCAGTTATCTTGGCTCAGAGTTACCCCAAAGTGGTCATATCTTGAGAAATTCTTTGCCAGGGTTGCAGGGGGTTCAGTTGGGTTATTTTTCCTTTGTTTTTCATAGAGATCTATTCTGGTAAATAAATAGCTTGTCCACTGCTTAATTTCTGTGGTAAGCTTGCCTCTTTATGTCTTGGAATATCTTAAACCATTTACAAACAGCCTAAATATGCAGCCCCACTCAAGGCAGTGTTAGTTGAGAGCTGCTCACCAGAAGCAGAAGTTGAGAGGAGAAATATAGCTCAAACCCCCTTTATGATCTTAAGTCATTTATTCCCCCTGTCCCAGGGGGCACAGAGCACTGACATGGGCAAGTGTCGGCCAGGGTAAGGGGGCGAGGCTTTGTGTCCAGTTGGTTTTGTCCCAGAGCTGGGGAAAGGGGATACCAGGGGCGGAGCTGGGATAAACAACCAACCAGATCAGAGCCCAGGCTGCTTGAACATCAGACAGACCCAGCTATCTCAGAGTCACATGGCAGGGACCCGGCCTGGGGGGCCCAGGGGGGTCCACTGCAACAGTCTATGGTTTGAGAGAGGATTTTCCTGATTTCCTGCATCTTGTATTGTAAAGAAAATATGCAATCTGAATAGATATAAAACTTTCTGGTATTCAGATGCAGGGCTTGAACTAAAATAAGTGTTAGACTTGCTTTTATTTCTGCGTATGTGTCTTTAGAGACTGATATTAGTAGGGGTCTGGTGCTTGCAATGTCTTATACTCCAAAAGCATGTTTTGTAAGTCCACTTCCATAATGACATGTGCCTGATTCCCACTAAAACAATTAATATTTAAATGCTTGGGTAACTTGCAGAGTATGGACCTTCATTCATTAATGCCTCGCAAAAATTGGAGGTGCATAAGAAAAATTTTTGTTGCTCTGTGGGAATCAAATAATCTCAAGAAGTGGAATTATGTTTCCCATGAAAAATATCTTTCAAAAAGAGCCCCAAACTCACAAACAACAAAGCAGTGGCTACATTTTTTTTTTTGGACTGCTAATGTCTGTGCCTCTAAGCACGGGGTTGGCAGTGTGCAGGAGGGTGCAACATGTTTCTAGATACACTTTTGCTTTGATGTTCTTCAATGGTCACAATGGGCAATGTTTAATGCCTTGCATTAGTTTTTTCAAAGAAAAAACAAAAAGCAGAGACAGAAATTTCTGAGACAAGACCAAGCTGAAAGACATAATACAGCTTTACACTTCTAGCAAAAGATGGAAATCTGGTCTGAACTTTAAATTACATCAAAAATATCCAAAAGAGATTTATATAGCTTTGCCATTTAGATTTACTTTGAAACTTGCGCAGAGAGGATACATTTTCTATTCTCTTGGATTAGTGTTTGTTTGAAAAGTATCCTAGTCCTATGCTGTTTGGTGTGACTTCTCTGAGGGATAAGTATCTGATTTTTCATGTGTCTTGGGAATCTACAGTCACACAGGACTTTATGACCATACAAGACTTTCTGTCCTAGTGCTCATGCATATAAATATTTCTGGTCACCATGGGAATGTCAGAAGGATCACACAGATGCCTCTTGAAGTATTAAAGCTGTTGAAAACCAGAGCTCCTCCTGGGCTGTGGTGGGCAAACCAGCTGGGTGCCCTCTTCTTGCTGTGTTCAGACTCCCTCTCTGGACAATCAGACCTTGACACTGACTTTAGCTGCCTCCTCCTAAGCGTGGGGCTTGTCAGAACAACTCTGGCACTGGTGAGCCGCTAAACAGTCACCAGATGTAGAGCAAGTTGCAGACATGGAATAAGAAACCTACTGGAGACAGATGGAATCCCCTAAATCTCTCTCTCCAGAGACAAAGGAAGACCATGCAAATGTTTTCCACACTAACTGAAAAATTCAGGTTTACAACAGAAGATGAGTAGAATAAAAAAGATAGTAAAATGCCATCTCCTGCAGAGTAAGAAAGCAGCATAGAAAATACGATAAATTGTTTATTCCTGTATTTAACCACTTAGAAGGGATGCAGACAAAAGCAGTGTGAGGCCATTTAAACTGAAGGATTCTGATATGAGGAAAGGCATCACAATCATGTCCAGAGGAAAAATGGTAAGAACAACTTGTAAATGGTACATAGTACAATGATAGATGAAACAAAAAGCTGTTTCCTTGAAAATAAATGGATGATGACTTTATTTCAGTCCAGAGTCCTACATTAACTCATGCATATGCTTAATTTAGATGGATGGGATAATTCATGTAGTGACCCCAGTGAATATTATGTAAATTTTAGTGGGATTGAGTCATATTAAATTTGCAAATCAAAGTACTGCTCAGAAATGTTATCTGATTTCCAGGTATTAAGTCTACAAATTCCATTTATTATTCAAAAGTAGGTAGCCAGCATGCATGTATAAGATGAGAAAGTGAAATACACAATCTACGAAGCTTAAACCAAGGAGTCCAATTTTAGGAAAGTTATTACATGCCCATGGGAAAAAATATTGCGTAATTCTTACATACAGTCTCTCCAAGGTCGGTGCTGTACAGGCTGCTGCAGATTCATAGTTTTAATTAGTCAGTAGCAAAATTTAGACATGGAGTCTAAATAACAGAACTTCATGGTAATAAACAGAGATACCTTATATATTTTCCTGAGAGCATAAAGCCCCATGATTTTATATATCTCCTACTTAGGAAAAAGTATTTTTTTAATATAGGCAATTATAAATAAATTTTATTCAATTCCTGCTTTACAGGGAACAAACTCATTGCAAAATATCATAATAATAAAATCCCCTTTTTAAACTGAGTCTACTTAAGTAAGAATAATTTTTTCACCAAGAGGAAACAAACTCACTTGTCATACAGCTGGTTAGAGTGCATTTTTAATACAAACACTTCAAGCTCCCTTGTAGTAAAATGAACATTGAGGCTAATGTCATCTCCCCACCTGCATGAGAAATTTTTCCTTACATTTGAGAACAGTGTGGAGGGAGGATGCCCAGAGGGCAGGGGAAAAGGGAAGCCCAGCTGCTTGGGCACTCTGCTGAAGCATTGGAGCTCTGTGAAACCTACAATGAATTCACAAGACTGGACCATCACTGGATATTTTTTTCTAAATGTAATTTGAGCTTTATGGTTTCATTTCAGTCTTTTTCCAGTTCTGAGTTTGTGCAAAGATGTGTATGGTTCCCTGCATGATTTCAGTGACAGGGATGATTTACAGGGGGCACAGAATAGGGAAATGCTGCCTTGTGGGTGGTGAGATAGATCTGCGCTAAGTGCCCTGCATGGCAGCTCCCCATAGGATCCTGAAGTGTTGCTAAGGGCCTTTGCCACAGGAGCATGGAAGGATCTGCACATGGGATGAACCATGGGGTCTGGGAGGGGTTTTTGAACCAGTCATTTGTAGCCCAGAAATAAATGGCTGTGTGGACACATCAAGTGTGAGTCCTGCTGGGACACGGGGGTGCCACTGATGTGCCAAGGTAGAACAGCAGGGAAATATCACACTGGAAAGGGAGGAAGAGCTACAGGGACAATGTAGCTGGTGTGAGCTGAGAAGGTGGGCCAGGTGATATGGCAGGCAGTATCCCAGCCCTTTATTCCCCTCTTCTCTGGCCACATCTTTGTAAGTGGCTCTGTATGAAACCCAGATATAATTACATAGAGTGACAATGGTGTCTTCCCATTGGAAAAATGCCTGTGTTTGCATTTTAACTGGGGTCCTTGCTCTATAATTACTTGTAAACACTCCATCAGTTATATGAGCCAGATGGTAGATGGCTTTTAATGACTCCTGAAAAATAGAAAATACTCTGACAAGACATCATTTACAATTTTTTTTTGTTATTTGGAGCACATAGATTACAGCTTGCTTTAAACAGAGGGTCAAGATGAAGCCTCACAACAGAGGCATGCAAACTCCATGCTGAGCTTTGCACTGGCAGTGTGCAATTGATGAAGCTGCAGTGCCCAAACAAAATATATATGCTATAGGGTGCACAAGAGCACAAGATGTGGGCTCTTGCCAGTCAGTGTCCATCCACTTCACAGTGCACAGGGCTTGTTGGGGACCTCTGTTTTCCTCTGTACAGGTGCCACCATGGCTTTGCAGAGCATCGTCTGTGCTAGATGTATTCTGGTTTGGACAGGACCTGCATCTCCTGCCCTCCATCGCTCCTGTCCCGGAAAGTCCCCCCCAGCCTTTGAGTTCTTCTTTCCCTACAAAAAATAAAGAATGGTCAGAATTAAAGGAGTCAAAAATAGTTAATCAGTTTAGGGACTGTGTTTATGCGTTCCCTCCCTTCTTAGGGGTAGTCAGAGTGACAGTAAAGGATCAATACTCGAAAGGGGGGCAGAGGCTGTTGCTGAAGAAGCAGTAGATGAGGGGGTTGATGGCACTGTTCAAGGCTGGCAGGTTCTGAATAATCACAGATGCGTAGAAGCGCTCTTTGGTCTCAGGGAGTATGTTGAAGTTGTCCAGGATATCAAAAAGAAAATAAGGGCTCCAACAGAGAACAAATGCTGCAGAAGAGACAGAGAAAGGAAGAGCTTGACATTGGATAGTTTAGCAATTTAGGGAGGCAATTACACACTCTTGGAGAGACTGTCATAACACATAAACATTTGTTCATGCAAAAAAAACTCTCTCCCTATTCAGGATCCTTATTTAAGAGAATAGTTATTAGATTGTGCTTTTATTTGTCTTTATTTTTATTTTAATGCCTATAAAATATATTACGTACATTTCTCTAAGTGTTTAGAGTGCTCCCTCTAGACGTATTGAGACACTTCTGAGCACTACACAACACATAAAGGGTAAATAGGTAGCCAGTTAAAGCATCATCAGTTATAGTGAAGTGCTCTTTTAATGGTCCCCGGAGTGAGCAGCCAATCTAAATGTACACACAGCCAAAGTGCCGCTCCGTGACAGCGCTGCCTGTCACAGCCACCTATTAAAATAAGGTTCTCAGACACCCAGGAGCAAGGAATGACACTCTTTCACACTACATTACTGCAAACCAACATGACATTTGGCATGCTGGCTGGAGGTGCTGTGTACATGGAGTGTGCAGGAAGATTCTCCTAATTTCCTGTACTGCCATTTGAGAGATGAATTTGAGGAAGCAAAAAGAGGACTGTACTGCTCATAGCCTCTGCTTTTGTTCAGAGGTGATAGGGGAAAAAAAGGTCACAGATCTAGCTTTATTTGCAGGCATAGGGATTTAATCTGTCCCTCACAAATTTCTATGCCATCTCTTCTCACAAAGGCTTTTGATTCAGGTTTTACATAGAAATGCTGAGACAGGCAGTTTGTTCGACTAATCTATAAGTACTTGGGTTGCAAACATATAGGTAATTGTGAAATCAAACATGATCGCATCCTGACCCAGATGAGACAGCAGAGTGACCTCTTGCCCACTTTCTTGTCACATAAATCAGAATTTCTCTGCTGGCTGTTAGCTGAGCACTCACTGAAAGTGCAAGGAAGAGGTAAGCTCCCCTCCTGTTTTCTAGAACAATCAAACAGGAGGTGTCTATGCACAGATATATGCAAAATAGCAATACACAGGGTCAGTGTGGATCATAGCACTGACTATGCAGAACTTTAGGTGGCTTTAAAATAATGCATAGATGTTAGGTGTCAATCTGTTTGTACATCAAGAGATGCTGGGTGCCTAGCATCGTCAATGTCTGTTGAAATACTGAGCATCCATGTGAGCTCTCAGCATCTGATGGCCTTGCCATAGTAGCTGTGTCTGGCAAAAGCTTTCTCTGACTGCATGCAGAAAAGTTCAGACATGGAGAAGCTGTTCTTGGGCTTACAAGAAGCATGAATCACACTGGCCTCTCATATCTGCAGATGCTAGCACTAGACAGTGAGCTAGGCTACTCAAGTGGCTGTTCTCACAATATTCTGCAATCTGAATTTTGCACAGTGTTGGAAAAGAGAAGCAATCTCTTTTTCAGTGTCAAGCCCTTGGGAGTAAACCGCTTCGGTTCCTTTCCTGCATGTCTCTGGCAGCTAATCACAAGCCCTGTGTGATGCTGCCTTTATTTACTGAGATAGAATATCAGCCTCCTAATTGCATCAGAATAATGTCATTTCCCTGGGAGACAGAGAACACCTGCACTAAGTCATCTGCTGCCCAGTTGGGAAAGGAGAGCTCATTCTTTTCATCTTAACAGGCAACACACCTGTGACATCAAATGCAATTGCTGCACATCTGACCTCTTCTTCTCTCCCTTGCACCACTCCAGCAGCTCACATGCCATACAGTGTCTCTAAGCCTAAAAGACAACTCAGTTGCCAAATCTTTCAGCAGTCTGGATGGGAAGGAGATGACTCCCTCCTTTTTTCATTTTAGACATTGTCTCTTTAATTCTTTATGCACACAAGATGCTATGCATCCAATTTCATTTAAGGCTTATGTCGGATGCCTAAAGTAGGAGTGTATCAGCCAGAAGAGAGAGGAAGGACAAGATCAAAAGGCAAGTCAGGTGTCTAAGTAAAGCTCTTTCTCCAAGCCTTCCACTTTGTCTGCTGATGATAGAGGGGTTGCTGAGGAAAAGCAGCTTCCTAATGACAGCATCCTCCCTAGGTACCAGCTGTGGGGCTTTTCACTTACCAAGGATAATTACAATGCTGTACTTGATCGCTTTCACTTTTGCCCTGGATATGAACCCACGACTGGTGCAGCCAGTGGAGGTTTTGCCACCTGGGAAAAGAACAGTTCAGCTAGTGAGAGAATAGGACTGGTGTGTGGATGTGTCAGTGTGTACCTTGGCAGGCAGGAAAAGTCTTCCCCTGGTGTCAGTCTCAGTAGTTCCTGAAATTTGGACACTTGCAAGTCTGCTCAAGTTGGACAATCAAAACCTGAGCCACCCAAAATAAAAAGGGGAAATGTAATCCTTGGGATGGAACACTCTGATCATTTCAGAGGTTTCTGTGGCCAGGAATTTCTGATCTTGAGCAAAATTCAGACTTGCAAAGATGTGAAAATACAGAAGTGTTGCCTAGTATATGCTTGAAAAAAAACTATTCTGGAAATGGACAAGGCTCTAGGAACAGAATTCTAACCTCTAGAATAAGTAGTTTTTACTTTTTATTAATTTTCTCACAGATGTTTCCTATTGTGTCTCAAAAGAGAATTCAGTGTCAAAGGAAAGAAGGTAAATAATGTGAAAGGAGTTATGAGTCAACAAATACAGAACCCCCATTCCCACTGCAGTGATGAGGGCTCTATGTGACACTACATGTCTAAGCATTCCCAGATTTGCTAGAATCAGCTGGAATTGAATCATGAGGCTGGAGTCATGGGTGTGCTGAGACTCACCAGGACAGCTGGATATGATGGCAGCCTGAGTTTTGCTTTTCACCCAGATGGTTCGAATCACGATTGAGTAGATGACGCTGCAGAAGGGGAAGAGTTGCTGGTATTAGGCCCAATAAATTTAACAGACAGCCTGGTCATTTGTGCCCTAAGAGTACACTCATCTATGTGTAAGGAGTTCACAGAGATGATGGGACTGCATAGGAATAATAATAGTAAATGACAGCAATAATAATAATAGTAAATATGATATGACTCTCACACAACATTTTTCAGAAGCAGATCTGAGGACTTTTCATCATGAAAGTCCTTATGGTAGTCCTGGCTTTGTAGATGTTCAATCTGAGGCTCAGAGGAATGCAGTGATTTGCCAAAAATCTTGCAGGCAAGAGCTCATTGGTGATTTTGAGCTAGCCAAAGCCAAATCCATTGGAGTATCAGCCCCAGAACACCAGCTCTGATGAGGAAAACAGGGAGGGACCTGATTTTGCTGTATATACACCTCTACTTTGCTGCTACTTTTTGGGAATGAATCTGGTGAATAAAATTTCACCCTGGGGAATTTGACAAGGGCAAGATCCATGAAAAATGCAAATAAATACAGCAGTGCTCAATTTTGGGTCACAGGGTCCTGTGGTGGGAATCAAGGAGGACAGAAGTGTCAGATAAATGGGAAGTTAGATGATTCAAAACCAGATCCACCACAATTTGCAAATTTAGAGAGGTTTATATACTTTCAATAGGAAAGATAAAAACTGCCCTAGTACACAATGACCTTGGATAGTTATGATCTTTCCCTAAGCAATAACCAGTCTGGTCTTCTATTGATTTAATATAGAATAGGTAAAAATAATTCCATCAGGCTGAAGAGCTATTGGAACCCATGTTCTTCTTGATGATGTTAATTGCCATAAACCTTAGTGGTCCTTATGTGAAAAAAGTGTGATGAAGTACATAATTTCAGGGTGTTTTATAGAGGCAAAAATGTGTCTTACTGTTATGTGGCATATTTTTGTTATCAGAAGAAGCATTATTCTCATTAGACTTTTCAGACTGATATATGAGTCTTTCCTACAGCACCCTTAATTGTTGACATGCTTGCAAAGAAAGTATTTGTACTCAAAAAGTTGTGGAGGTTTGGAGGTTTGCTTTCTGTGGAAGGAGCCATCTGGTTTTCAGGCTCTGTAGCTGAGAGCTGCAAATCCAATGTGCAGTCTGGGCTGTGCAGCAGAACAGTAGCATCCTTGCCCAGTGAGGGGTTTGCATGCATCTGCCATGGAGTACAACTTTCATCTCCTTCATCCCTTCAAAAATCCAGCTTGGCTCCCAGCGGATTTAAACATTTTCATTTTATCTCCTGGCTTTTCAAGAGCCTGTTTATTTAACAGCTCATACACTTGAGAGTTTCTCTGTACATTTTACAGACAATGGTGGAAAATTTATGTATCATTTCACCTTTGATTGTTCCAATGAATCAGAATATATCATAATGATAATTGTTGTCATCTCAAAAAAATTTCCAGCCAGCTCTTAAAAGCCCTATTTCTGTTTTCTTCCTATCTTGCCAGCTCTAGCCTGACCTGTTTATTTGCAATTGAAACAATGTCCTCTCTGATGCAGATTTTCCTTTGTCCACCAGGACATATTCAGAGTACCTTAAGCATCAGGATAAAGGAGTCTAACTCTGTAGTCAAAGTATTCAGACTCCTTACTCTCAGCCAAATGCTATAAGGATTGAATTATGAAGCCAGGCTTCTCACTTGCTTTCCCTTTGACCCCAGAATTCCAGCCCTCTTGACTGCAGAGTCTGGTAGGGGCATGTCTTTTGCCAGATACAGTTACAGCATCCGTCTTCTTTGCTGGCATTTCACATATGAGATTATATGCTGATTCATTTGAAACCTTAATTTTTAGAACGCCAGAGGAAAGTTGAATTCTTGTTTTCATCCAGCAGCTTATAAAGTGCTGCCAACATAGTGGACCTTGTGTAGGTGTTTTTGCCTCTGTTCACCTTTCGTTTCTGTATAGCTGAAGCCACTGCAGCCTTCCCTTTCAGGAGTGGACTGGAGGTGGTGTAAAGCTGCTCAGGGTGGGTGTCAGGAAAGACGAGTCACTCGTCATGCTAGGTAAACTTCTGAGCAAATCTTCTGCCAGCCACAGTTAGTGCTTTATGACTGCATCTCTCTGGGACTCCAGCTCGTAGTAGTGCCTGACCTGGTTTTTTTTTCCCCCAGCAATGGTGGCATGCAGCAAAGAAACTGAAATTTCCAGAAATGTGTCACCTAAAGCATGGGATCATAACAGGCAACTACATGTGTGTTTCAAAGCCACAGAAGTAAAAAGAGGGCTCTTATGGAAGAGAAGTATTTTTCTTACAAGGGAAAATGAGCTTTTTTCAGAATACATTTGTAGCTTCTTTCCTTTCTGTGAAAGGCAGCTGGAGGAGGACGAAGAGGCTGGTCAAATCTCAAAGAAATTCTCACTAGAAAAATGAAGTGGCTGATGAGAAAAGAGTAGCAGAGAACAGATGACAAACCGGTATTCAGGGTAGTGTTTGGCAATAGTCTGCACCATTCTAACCTTATCCTAATATCTGTTCCCTTCCTCTGGACATTGAACTGCTCAGCCTTCACTGTATTACATAATTATATGTAATTATATAATGCCAAGCTGTAAAAGCACGTGGTACACATTGCCACAAACCTCTTTTTCCAACCCATGTAACATGCCTGCAT
This sequence comes from Lanius collurio, assembly GCA_020086605.1. Lineage (NCBI taxonomy): Eukaryota > Metazoa > Chordata > Aves > Passeriformes > Laniidae > Lanius > Lanius collurio. The sequence goes on along the minus strand of JACBWW010000012.1, from coordinate 19,262,020 downwards.
GCTGCTTGCCCTAGTCTCCACTGAAAGCACTGGGACATGGGACATGCAGTTCTTTAGGTACAGATACTGTCAGGCTTCTTTGTGTCTCTAAATGCACAGCGCACTGCTCTTCCAGCCCAGGTTGTACATGAGAGACTGATGAAAGAGTATTAAGGTGGAAAAGTCAAAGCTGGATGGAAAATTCATCCAAGCCATTCTGAAAAGTAGCTGCTCAGGCTTTGAAGACCACAGAATAGAAAGGACATGCTTTTGATCTCAAAATGTGATGATTTTTGTAACCCTGATAACATGCGTATCTCACGAGGTGGCAGGAAAACACAAAAATATGGCTCACATTATTCTAAAGGATTAAGAGGCATGTTCATCATAACCTGATACTAGTTAATGGTGTTGTTTAATATGCCTCATTGGTATTTACAGCATTTTTTATCCATGTAAATATGTAACTCATGGTTAGTCATACAAATGCAACTGTGAGTAATCCCACCCCATCTTTAATTTTAATTCATAGACCAATTTTTTTTGTTTGTTTGTTTGTTTTTGTTTTTAATAAATTGTCTTCTGGTAAATCTATGTATTGATATTAACAATCATAAGCATTATTGATCTGCCCACTCTTTAAATACAGATTTTTTTAAAAGTAAATAATTGCACTATGAAAGCATCTCACACAGCCTCAGATTTTTCTAGTACAAGGAGTGGCAAAAGTGCACTTAAGCTCCCTGTTAATTTCTTCTATTTATCATCTAGTATTGCCTATTGTTCCTTATAAATTATCTGTGCAAAGTGATGCATCTGCTTTGTTTTATGGTAGCTAATTTACAGCACCATTTGTCTAGAGAGAAAAGCAACCTCATCTGAACAAACCATTGCAGGCACATGTAATGGGTAAGTGAAGAGATGGGTAGATATTAGAACATATGTGGAAGATCTAGGGTTTTTATTTAGAAATGGAAACTGCAAGCAAAAATGAATAAGCTCACTGAATCTAGTTCGAAAAATGACCTTTAGTATTTTTATTAATGGTATTTCTAGTCCCTTTATTTGATTTAATTCAGAGAAATACCTTTTATTTAATCTATTTTTTATTTCGTTGCAATGCCTTGGGTTTAATTCCATGTTTTTCCTTTTAACTGATTCTGGGTTTTTTTTTCTTGTCTAATTATTTTTCAGCTGCTCCAAAGCAAATGTTCTCTTTGAAGTTTAGATTTTAAACAGCAGATGGATATCTTTTCCCTCTCTACTTTAAGAGGAGCTTTAGCAATTTATTTTAAAACATGAGTTTGCAATTATATTAGGTAAATGTCTATGTATTATATTTATAATGTTAAAATATAAAAGAGTATATTTAGTAATCATGAATAACAGCTAAAAAGCCCTGAATTTCTGGATACTCAAGTGCCAAAATATAATTATGTTTTGGCACAGAGCAGCAATGGAGAATAGAAACTCAGTAGCTCTTCTGTCTCTCCATCACAGGTTCTGAGGGCCTAGGTGTAAATATTTGCAGGACAGCAGTGTGTAATCTTGATTTGACCTTTATTTAACCCCAGCAGTTCAGCAGTGCCCCAGAGGTTTTCAACCACCCAGATACCATTTGAGCTTTGCTCGGGGTATTTTGGCATAGGAGAAAAGGCTTTGGTTATAGCTGATGACACTTGTCCCAGAAGAGGAGAGAACTAATTACTGCAGGTTCCCTAATTACTTTTTATGAGTTTTCTGGGGTTTGGTTGGTATATAGCATCAACTGCAGAAGAAGTGGTAGAATAATGTAAATAAAAGGGAACAGGTCCAATTTTTAAGCACTGTAAAGAAGTACCTGACTCAGAATCTATGGCCCTTCCTGTACCACACTGAGAAAGTTGGGACAAAGGAAGTTTTACTATGAAAAGAACAAATATTCTCCACTTTTTTTCAGCTCTCAAAGATATCCACACACTTGGATTAAAAACAAAAATCACAGCTTTCCTTTTATCTTTTCATTATTCAGGTCTTGCTCATTGGTATTATAATCAGATAAAAAAACTCACTGAAAAACGACAAGCTCTTTGATAACTGATAGCTGATTCTCTTGTTGTAAAGAAGTGGTAGAATTAGACCTCAAAAGTATTAAAATATTTCAGGTTTTTTGCAGTTTTCTTAATAAATTACCTTTCTGTATATGTATTTTTTTAAAAAAAACAGGGTCGTGGGGAGAGAATGGTGTTTTCTTCTGACTCATGTTTTGGCTTGGAATCTATAGCGTTTGCTCACACCACAGCTGGAGGTTTAGCTTGCCAGTGGAAGTGTTTTCCAGAGTGAGCATAAGGTTATCAGCTAAATAATTCATTCCATGGGCTGCAGTGTTATGAATAACACAACTCCTGCAAGTTAGTTGAAGGCTGTCAGGAACATGTGAAATCAGCTCTACTGAGAGAGCTGAGGGCTGGATGAGAGAAGCTTAAAAGATGATAGTGTCTGGACTGTAACAAGTGAAAACAGCTCAGCCAAAGCAGCATATCTAGTGTGGAATTAAGTCCTGCACCTGATAAGTAAGATTTTATCCTTTGTACGCACTTCAGATGAACAGCACCAGAAAAAGTGCTGTCATCAGTGAACTGCTTTGCTCTAGAGGTTAGGTTTTCAGCAGATTCAGGCAGCAGAACTAATTAAGAATTAACTCCGCCAGGCAGTGTCCCACATTGCGTCAGACACCTGCCAGGCGGCTAAATCAGAGTGCTTCAGCAGAGAAAATAAAGTAGCTATGCAAACAATGTGAATTCTTGCAGAAAAGGTTTTATTTTTTTCCCTGTGTGCATCCTGCCTTACTTCCTCACTAAGTGTAGCATATGCCTTGGCTTCTGCTTATATGAATTCACAGCTTCTTCTACTGATCCTTGGCTTTTCAGCTGCACATTTATGGATCTTCTCTCCATTGTTATGTTGTGGCATTTTTTAAATAACATCTTCAGCTAAAGGTCATTAAATTAAAAAAAACTCACAAAATGCCTTCCTGCATTTATTAAATATCGCCTTTCATTTTTATAAGTAATCTCTTGACAGAGTAATACACAACTGGAATGTACGCAATCTCTGTAACCCCTATGAGATAGCATCTCATTTGTCATCCAACCTCCTGGGCACCTGAAAGTATTGGGTGGAACAAAACTTTTACAGAGAAACCGAGTCCCTGGAGATGTTAGCAGCCATTCCTGCTGTTCTTGAGCCACAAACTGCTTACCAGAGTATTTGTATGCTGCAGCCCCATCAGGTGGATTATCTTTAAACTCCTGGACTGCCAATAATTTTTAAAGAAACAGATGTCACACCTTCAGGCTGTCTTGACAGATGTTTTACAGATACTGGGAAGCTGCAACCTTTCCTTTTATGCTTGAGACTTAAAAAAGTGTTCTAAAAAATAGCCATTTCCTTCCAAATTGCATGGCATTTTTTCATAATGTCTCAGCTGACCTTGCTCTGATGCTAATCCTCTTTTTCTGTGGTTTTAGACAATCCTCCCTGTTCTGAAGAAAATAGTATCACTGACAACTAGAAATAAATCAGCACAAAATAAATCCTTCCCTGCACCACTCCCATTCCTTCCTTCTAATGCCAGACACCACTTTGTACCTGTCAAAAATCTGACTTCTTCTGGCAAGGACACAGGAGCATTTGTGTTAATAAACACTGAAACCAGGAATGTTTCTGGGCAGGTGACGGACACTATGCTGCTCCTGGCTCCAAAGCCAGTGGTTTTAGTTCCCGTCCTGCCATAAACTTCTTGTATGAAAGTTGCTTAAGGTTAAAGCCACAAAAATTTTAGGATGTTTTATTCATGTCTCAGATGTCAGGGCAATCACACGAAATGCCAGTTTCACTGCCTTTCTTTTTCCCCTCATGTCTTCATCACCTTCTTGCTTCTGGGATCTACCGTAAAGCAAGTCACAGAGCTGATCTGGTTTGAATATCTTTCTTTGGCAGGGAGGAGGGGAGCATAATGTCAACAGCTCTGAAATATTTATTGCTCTGCAGCTTGCCTTTTCTTGCCAGACAAGTATAGATGGCGTGTAAAAGGAGTGGCTGGTCTGTAATAGAAACCATGCAAATCTGTACGTTTGAGTGTGAAAGAGATGTTTCACACACCTATGGAATGACTGTAACTGGGCAAGCTGTGGGGTTTTTTTTTCCTAAAACACTAAAGATGCTGGCTAGAATTTCCCAACTGCTATCTATTTGAGAAAGCTCCTAAAAGAACCCCTTTCACAGTAACAGCCAGCCTCAAAGTTTTCTAGTGCCATTTTTTTTTCACTGTTAAATTGCTTTTCTTCTGTGCATTGTGTGTTTATTGCTTTTGCTGCTACTGCTGGGCTGCAGATCTACCCACATTTTTATTTACGTATTATCAAGAATATTTTGTTTGTATATTGAAAACTAGACTGGTTTTCAGAGACAGAGAAATGATCCTACCTAGGAAGAGCCATTGGACAACTTGGGAGTAGTTTTCCCTCTCTTGCCATCATGTCCTTTCTTTAAGGAGAATATTCTTGATTTTTTTTTTTTTAATTATATCTATGAAAGCTGGCACAAAAAATGGAAGGTTTAGCAAACTGACGTTGCGAACAAAGTGTAAAAATCATCCCTTCTCTTAGGGAGCAACACTGGTCCATTTTGAACCTGTATCAAAAAATCATCTAGATGAGTTCAAGAACCACATGGTTTTGATTCTATCAGAGATGAACTTGTTAGCATTAGAAGATGCAGAACTTTATCTCTGTGATAAGATACTAATAAACTTCAAGGTATTTATTTAGGTTATGTAGTCAGTCCTGTCATCAGCTAGAAAAGATCAGCCTCTGCCCACCCCACTCTCACCCAGAGTACTAATAAGCAGGAAGTTAAGTGAGACTCATGGCTCATCACTTGTTGGAAAAGGAGATGGACCAAGAGATAAATCCAAGGGACACTGCAAACTTAGTTCCCCTCTTAGAGTCCAAGAAATCTATCACCAAATTATGGGGGGAAAAAGAAGTCCCAGAAAGTCTTTCCTTGCTGCTAACAAGAAGAGATGGACACAAAGAAATACAATTGTTACCTTGCTAGTGAAAGGGGAAAAAAGGGAAAGAAAAATAAGGGCTTGAAGAAACATTACTGCCACTGGCAGCATTTTGAGGCAGTTAAGGAGCCTCACTCCCCTTCCACATCTGATTTTGACTGCTCTTTTGCATTGGTGGCTCCTCATGCCTAGTTAACTCCTGTTTAACAGCAGCTAATGGCAGTGCCCTAGAGGGAGGCGATAAACTTCACTGAGCACTGAGCACAGTCTGCAGTATTGGTTGACCTCAGTTTAATACATGTTCTGCAGATTGGCTTTGGGATTTGGGGCAAATCAGGCTCAAATATCTGCAGCTTAGGTTTCCTGTTACAAAATAGAAAGAATTAAATTTTGTTCATATTTTAGGAGTGGTTGGCATCTTCCATGCTTGGAGATTTCTTTCCAGTCCTTATGAAGGAACACTTGTCAAGTACTGTGAAGCTAAGAGCACTTCAAGTTAATTTTAGTTTAATTAGTGTTAAGTGTAGTTTCCTATTCTTCTATCAAAATTATCTTTTGTAATAATGGATAAATATTCATACTGGGTTTATAAAGATATCTTTCAAGCCTGAAGCTGTGGAGATAAGTGGACACACTTAGAGATTCATTCTTTTTTTCAGAGAAAATGTTTCTGGCTGTTAATACCACACAGAGAACATGCAGAGCAAGTACAACAACCCATGTATTATGCAATAAAAACCAAAGCAGTTATGCAGCAGGTATGGAAATGAAACTGTAATGAATGAGTAGAAATTAAAGCATTAAGCTGATTGCACACTTGACAGCTTTCACCACACACTTGCTGACTGGAGTTCAGGCTTACCTGATAATAATCAGAGGAATGAAATACACCAGGAAAGCTACCACTGTCATGTAGGGGATCCAGTAGGAGTCATCAGGCCAGAGAGCCCAGCACTGTACTTCCCCATTGGAGAGCTGCCGTTTCCCAAAAATAATCAAAGTTGGTATGGAAAACAGGAAAGAGAGGCTCCAAGCCACTCCAATAAGCACTTTTGCCTGTCTTTCTGTGTAAGAGAGTCAAACAGACAGTGTCAGTGGGGTTGTTAGTGCGAGTGAACCTTTGCAGCACTACTGACAGAAATGCAGGGAGGAGGAAGAAATTCTGTGAAAAAAGGGAATTTTAGGCTGCAGCTGGCTGATGCTGAAAAGACTTCAAAGGAGAATAGGGATTTCATCCCTTTCTCATGATAAATTGTCATGCCATTATGGGCTTCTGTTTTTCAAGTTTTATTTAAGGATGTTTAGGTCCTGTAGAATCTGAAACACTATGAGAATGGCACTGGTCAGGGTCAGCAAGCCAGAAACACGAAATGCAAATGGTACCTCCATGCCACCAAGAGAACATCATGAACGGATGTAAAGGACTGCAGGCCTGCCCTACTTCGTGCCTGATGATGCACCTTGAAGGGAGAAAGATTTCTAAACATTTTCCTAAGAGGAGAAAAAAAAATGCCTCCATTCAGGATCAGAACAGGACTCTATAACCATCTGCTTTTAACTCCAGCTGCAACTTTACTGTCCCAAAGAGACGTGGACCTGAAGAGCCTGGGCATCCCCTGCACTTCTCTGTATCATGGCAGGGACCAAACCCAGATCCTGTTGATAACCCCAAGTCACGCCAGGAGTGGACTGCTAACCATGAGACAGGGCAAATGAGGGTGCTCAGGTGGCCAGCTCTGTTTTATCTGCTACAAAATACAGGAACTGGGAGATCCTGCTGGTCTTCATGGTGAAGAACAGGAGCTGAAGGATCCCAAAACCTCAATCAAGTTTGGATTACTGCATCCTCTTGATTTCTGGCCACTGCCAAGTGGGGAAAAACAAGTGGGAAACCAAGCAATGCCTAGTGGCACCCATAGGATTTTTAAATATCACTGGGTTGGAGCAAAAGGTCCCAAGGCTTTAATTTTCAAAAACCTCCACCTTCTGGCTAAAATCCAGTTAGCTCTAGCTGAAAAGTGTGGGGGGAAAAGGGCTGATCTGTGGAGTACCTAAGATTCTCAGTAACAGTTATTCCTCCTCAGCCACACTGTGAGAGGAACAGATGGGGACAGGTTTTTTTTGATCTGGGAAGCTTTAGTGTTCAAATACTTTATTGTCCTAAAAAATACCCGAGGTTGTGTGAAATAGAAAATTACTTTAAATTATGCATATCAAGAAGAATGTCTTTCCTCCTTGAAGCTCAAAGAGCAATACAAAAGCATGTGGGCAAAACACTCAAAAAGTGATTTTATGCTTTATAAAACATCAGTTGCAAATACTCAGTTATGGTGCTCATTTTTAAATGCTATCCACGTTCAGCAAAGTATGGTCTTGCTAATCTAGGGCTTAAGGGAACTCTGATGACATCTGCGTAAGTGAGAGGGTTAGATTAAGGCTATAAATATTGTACAGGCAAAAGAGAACTGTGAAGTTTTCCAAAGCATGGCAGAATAAACTTAGCAAAAGGAATATTAAGAATAAATTTTGCAAAACATTTCCCAACAGAAAGGACATTTCAAATTTGAGCTAACTGCTTTAACTACAATCATGCAAGCCTCAGTGAGGCCCACCTGTGTTTTTCTACTAAAAAAGATCAGAGCTGGAAAGGAAAACATTTTTTTTTTTTTTGTATTGTATAGCATTGACCTTAATTTAACAGAACTGGGCAATTTGGGTTGGGAAAGACTGGTATTGTATCTTTTTGTTTCATACACAAATGAACATTCATTTCCTGCAATGTTCATTTATTCTTATTTTTAAATGTGCCTTGAATTTGGTAGAATAGGGCCTTGCCAGTCTAAAGAGCTTTACAGGCCTCTTACAGGTAAACAGATTTTTTTTTTTTTTTTTTATCAGAATAATGTTAATCTTCTGCCTCACCAGCAGGGCTTTTTTTATGCTGCATTTTTAATAGTTGCTCTAATATGCTCTAAATGTCAGCAAATCACATAAATAGAGCTATATCAGTTATAAGTGACATCAATTAATAACCTTTGAAATACAATATTCTATTCAACCAGTCTAAGCATTTTCCTTTAGAGCTTTCCACGCTGAGGTGGCCAGCTCCCAGGGTTAGGGTGGGAATTTCATTTATGAGCTCTGGCTCTGACTCTCCTACATGAAATTTCCATGTGACTGTCCCCTCTACTCTGCACCCACCATCCTCACACTGTGACAATGGGTTTGAGCACATTTCTCTGCTCCCAGCAACTGGGACAGGGAGTCATCTCACGGAAGGATTTTTGCTTCCTGCCATCAAGAATGTCAGTGTTATGCAATCCTTTGATAAATTGAGTGCCACTTTAAAATTAGGTTTTAAATCCAGAGAGAGCAGAGCTGCTCCAGAATCCCAGTGATAGCACTCTTTTCAGCCCAAAGCCATGCAAGGATCAGTTTACATATTTTTGGGTTTTGTCTTTTGCTTAAGCAGTTCCTCTTTGTCCGATTTAGTTTGCATGTTGTTTGCATGTACCTTCTCAACATGATGAAATATTTTCAAAATATTTTCTGCTATAACTACTCAGTTTCTTTTCTTTTTTGAACTTTACTTTACAATTTATTCTTAATACCCTTTTGGTTGTAGAATTAGGTGTCTTACAGTAAAATCTTTAGGATTAGAAGTCATATTTCTTTCCCATCCTGCACTTTCTGTGATCATTTATGTATTTACAAAGTATAAAGGATTCAGCTGTTGAAGTTTGCTTTCTTAAAAACCATGCAAAGAACAGCTCATTGCAAATGCTTTTTAATAGGACTTGAGGCTAGTAGCTAAATCACAATTTAAAAAATTGTTTGAGGTTTTCAAAATGAAATGTTTGATTTTTTTCCTAAAATTGTATTTCAAGGCTATAGAGAAACATAATTTTTTAAATCAGTAAGAAGAAAGAACTCTTTTGTTTCTTGACTGAAGGATTGGGTGGGGGGGATGAGTGTTTAGTTTTGAAGGAAATTTGCCACAGGTTGACTCAGAGCTGTTCATGAAGTTCCTCTGTGTCATCAGCAAGAACAAAGATTTGTAAATCTCTTTGTTCTCTATCTGAAGAATAGCTAAGAGGGCATTTCAAAAGCATCCCACACGGCACCTCTGCAAGAAATAGCTGGGTGCAAAAGGTGATTATTTTATGTATATTCCAGAAAGTTGCTATGATAAAGATACCTCTCTAGAACCTTCTTTTGGATTTGCAGCTGCCTTCTTTTTTTCTTTGAACATGATCTTTGCTTCAGCAACAGTGTGTAGCCAGCCCTTGCAAGAGGCAGGTGGGTTTTGTCAGTTTTGTCATTTCTCTCTGCCTGTGACCTTTTTCCCCTGACTAGAGATGCACCCAGCTGATTACTCTGCTAACCTTGACTGGGGGTAATGTCTGCTCTTCTCCAGTTTTTAAAAAGAAAAAACCAAAAATCTTTATGGCATAGTTATAGGAAATGGGACAAAAAAAAAAAGCTTTTATGAAGATTTGAAGTAATTTGTCGTGGGTTTGTCTCATCTTCAAAGTGCTTTTCAAAGATTAACCATCAAATTCTTTAGCATGCCCAGGCGGTGACTTAACAAGTGCTGCTTTTCCCCTACCACGCATGAGGAAGAAATGCCAGCAGGTCTGTCCCACAGCTCGTCCTGCTCTGCCAGCAGGTTTATGAGCCCCGGCCCCACCTGGGTTGTGAGCCCTTCTGCAGGAGCTGTAGAGCAATGCCACCCCTCCTGAAGCCCACTGGGAAAACCTTGATCTCCATCTCCCTGTTCTGAAAGAGCTGATCTGCACACTGGGGAATATAAAGCTCAATTTCACACAAGTGTTTGAAGCTTCCAGACCTTAACATCTGCCAAAGCTGCACCACTGTCTCAGCTGTGATTGACTCAAAGGTTTTTAAGGCCAGGAAGAACCATTAATCTGATCCCCTGAACAGAGCCGTCTGGCAAAAGCCATCATTACTCCAAAACAAGAATGATATTTGCATCTGATTAAAGCACATCCTCCAGACCCCATGCTTCTTGTAACTGTTCTTCTTCCTCCCCACCTGCTATTTCTGTTTCTTCACTCAGTGCAACATACTTAACACCCCACTTTGGCTCTGTAGGGAAGAAATAATTTTCTTTAAACTGTACTGCTAAGAGGCCAGGATATATCTGAATGCTGTAAAAAAAACCTGAAACCAAACAAACAGAAGCAATTATAAGAAACAATAGATATCCAAACTTCTATGCTATATTTTTTGAAGATACATAAAACTACTGTATGAATAAATAGACAGTACAGCTATTGCAGCTCCTACAGTCAGTATAGTGGTACAAGGCTCTTGCCCCTAGTAACCTTCTGAAAATGCTGGAAGATAATGAAAACCACTATACTTTTTTAAATGTCATTTCATTCTTTGCTAACACAATACTTATAAAAACTGCTGAGGGCTAAGTGGAATTTAATAAATCTTGAAACCACAGCTCCTTCATCATTTGAAAAACTGTAACAGAGTTCAAATGTAGCCAGAGCAGGAATGAATAATTCATAGCAACAAGGTTAGGAATTTCAGAAACTAAAAAATTTTACAATAGTATCTATAGCAATAACAAGGTACCAAAATTCTCCTACCTCCTTGCAAGAACTTCATGGGGTAAACTATGGCATGATAGCGATCTATGCTTAGTGACACGAGGACATAAGTCGAGGCATAGAGAAGGACCACCTGGGGCAGAAAGTATAATGAGAGAGCAGTTGAGATGCATCTATTGCAGAAGGTGATGTCAGCGAGAACTCTGAACTAGGAGTGTTTCAAAACTTATGGGGGAAAAAAAAGGAAAAAGCAAAAACCCCCCTTGTATATTCACCCAGCTATTTTTCCTTTTTCCTACACAAAAAATTTAAAAGATTTAATATGCTTTAACTAACATGTTTCACCTTTAAATGAACATTTTCAGCATTTAGAACTTTTGCTGCTGGAAAAAAATTCTATACAACATTTTTTGTCAGAGTTTGCTGCTGTGGGGACACAAAGCACAAGGTTTTTATACCTGGAAGTAGCGAACGACCCTGCAAACGATATCAGGGGCCATAAAATCTCCAGTGTAGCGCCAAATGATATCAGTCATTATGTTGATGAGTCCTGTGAATGAATCTACAAAGAAATTAAGTGAAGAAGCATTAAAAGAAGTAATTACATGACTTCAGGTGAACCACAGAGGCAGGTATTATCATTGGGATGTATCAGCTTCTCAGTCCTGAGGGCAGTCAAGTCTTGACCAGTCAGCCCAGTATGCCAGAGGAGCTGGGAAAGCCTCAGAAAACACTCAAAAGTTATTGTCTAAGTGTGTCAGCTTGATTCCAGCTGTAACAAATACTGAACTACTTAATGTCCTTTATTCTTTGTCTTCCAATTAAAAAAAGTCTCCTGTGAAAGCACCTTGAGTGGCAAGCAAATGCTGCTAAAGTTAGTGAAAATTTTGTCAGGAGTTAATTTGCAAACATAATTAATTAATGAGTAACCCTGCCTTGTCAGCTTAAAGTTAACCTACTTATGCCTGTACTTTTATATTTGCCAAATTAAATACACCTCAGGCTATCTTTACTTTTTTTTCCTTCTTTTTTTCTCCCATAAGAAAATCTAAAGAGATACTCCAGCCTTTGTTCTGTTTCTCATTGAACAAATGAGGGCTCACAGAGATGCACATTTTACACATGAATCACATTTTGATACCACCATCTTAAAATTCAAAAACCATATCTAATGTTTAGTGTGAGGAAGATGTTCTAACCCCCATATCAGAAGATTTTTATTTGAAATTTATGCATTTGGAAAGAGGATATTTTAACAACTTCAAAAAAATATTTTGAGAAATAAACAGTTTGGATCAGTATTTCCAAGCAAACTGGCACATGTTTTGCAAAATAGTTTTCTCGTCAGCCCTTTGAAATTGCAGAAATTCCAGATACTTCCAGCTAGAAATTGAGATCTCAGCTTAATACTTCAGAAAAAGCAACCTGTTTTTCTTCACTGGAAAATCAGGGTTATTTTTTTCTCTATCAGTAATCCTTTATCTCTTCATTTTCTTCTTTCATTTATCTTTTCTTCTTCAAGGCTCTGTTCAAAATTAAATTAGTGTAACTACATTGCCCCCCTCCTTTTAGCTACTGTTCAATGAATATTAGTTTGATCTTTATTCTCACAGTGTTTCCTAGCCCCATTTTCTCTTCTCTCTTCCCCTACCTCCAGAGAGAGGCTGGATCAGAGAAAATCTCCAGAAAGAAGTTTGTGGTTTGAAACGTTATGTTAAATGTTGTTCATTGATTAGGACGATGGGGTAAGGAATGATTGCTCCTTTGATGAGTATAGTGGCTTTAAGACTTTACTGAAAAGACTGTAGGTATATAATTAAGGTGGCCTTTGGAAAAACCACAGAGTTTAAGTGTTTCAAAAAGTGAAATGCATCCTCCAGCAGTGATTCCAACCTATCCCTTCCCCTTTCCTTAGTCCTGAATTATTGATTCATATTCTCTCTCTCTACAGTAATGAAATATACATTGGTTCAAAGTATTACACATCAATAGAGCTTCACCTCAGGGTATTCTCCAGCTTTTGATGGTCTGAGCATCTGCCAGGAAGGTGCTAAATCAGGGTTCAGCTTTCCTTGGGAGGGGCAGGGTGCAGAGGCTGCCCTCCCTCTTGCCAATCTCAGTGCTCTGAAGAGGAAAGGGAGGTAGAAGGGACAGCACCTCAGCTATCTCCTTATTTCCCTCTTCTCATGGCCATTTTCCTATCCCTTTTCAATGCATCAGGAGTGTGCTTTGGTGGGGCATCCTGCAGCTGTGGTGGGAGATGGGACTGTCCTGGTGGTCTCCTTCAGGTAAGCAATTTGGCAGACCCAGAAAACACACTTTCAGCTTATGCCCACATCAGCTTTTTTATTTGCATGAGGAGCGTAGTTTAAAACCTGTGGTTGGCCCCTACTTCACTGGTGCATGTGATGGAGATCCACAGGGTGTAATGAGCCTTCATTCAGCTGATGCTCAGCCCAAAAGTACTCTCCAGGGTTTCCCTCCTTGCGTCCCACCCCATGCGGCTGCCAGCCGGTGTTCAGGCTCAGGAACCATGGCAAACTTTATGCAGCAGAAACAGATCCCTCTCCACAAATACCGAATGTGGATATCAGCTCTGTCTTTTTTGGAGCTGCAGGTCTCTTCCCACTGCGTGTCATTACCTACAAATATATCCATAGCCTTAAGTACTTCAGGAGCTTTAAAGAACACTCAGAATTGTCTTTCCCTTGAGAGCCATTGAGTGAGGTTTTTCAGGTGACTGCAGAGGCTTTTAAATGAGGCTTAAACTTCACAGCCTTTTCTTTGCTGGCAGCCTCAGCTCCTCTCCCCCAGCAGTATGTTTTAAGAGTTCTCTGAGCTGAGTTTCAGCATGAGCCTCCAAGCACATGTCCCTGAACATAACACACATGCATACCAAAAGCCAGTCTACCCACCTGTGTGCATGGGCCAAATTCAGCCAGATTTCTCAATGCACTTTAATTATATAAACATTCTGCCCCTCAATGTCCTCATGCCCTCCTCAGGTTTTAGAAATATCTCTTGTCTTTTTGATCCTAAAATTACCAGACTAACTTTTCTCAGAGGATCCTTTGGTCCTCTGCTTCCTGCTGCAGAGGATGTCTCTTATCCCATCTCTGCAAATGACCAGGCTTTCTTAGTATGACCCAGCCACACACCTCTAGAGGATTTGTCCTGCAGACTTTATATAGGGCCACCGACTAAATAATGTGCTTTGTGCAAATGATCAGACAGCAGGAAGGGAAAATGCAGCAAACATACAAATTATGACAAAGGATTGCTATATACTCTCCAGAGCCACAAGTACCTAGCACAATCTTTTATTAGTGATTTAGACACTGAGTGTGCTGCTCATTATTCTGTTATGCTCATCACACTCTCAATAACTTGACTTTATATTCTTCACACCTGTACAACATTTTATCTTACAAACCCCTTTTTACACAAAGCCCCAACATGCCAGCACTATAAACCCGGTACAGAGATCATGAACTGTCAGCAGACCTTTTGCCACTGGTAAATGAGTCCTCCTCACCCTTGTATCATCTCAGATGCAATTGCATCCTTGACCACAGCATCCTGAAATCATATTTGCCATGTAATTTGAATTGCTGTAATAGAGGTCAGCACATGGAAGTCAGCTGGTCTCAGCAATGAGATCTCAGCAGATCACACATTCCCTGCTTTTGGCAAGCTTGCACCTCAAACCGTGTCACTGGATTGCATCATTGCCACGCTAAGTGGTGAATGTCAGGTGCAGAAAGCTAACATAGCCAATACATTGCTCTAAACCCAGTGTCCTCGTTACTTTGGGCATCCTCACCACTCCTTAAAAAGCTGCTGGCTTGCATGTTAGATACTTGGGTTCTTTCACTGATGAGGGTTCCTGAGCCAAATGGCACCAAGATAATTTCTGAAAACTGTCCTAAACAACCTTCACTCATAGCTGTGTGCAAGCTTGTCACTGCCACTGCCTTCTTAATAGTCTTCTGGATTTTTTTACTAAGCAGTGATGTGTTTACCGTGGTTCTGTGTCAGCATTGCTAGGCAACAGTGGGGTTATAGGCTCATTTAATTACTCAGAAAAATAGGCAGAAATTCAATTTATGAAACATGTTCTCTTTTGATAGAAAATAAAGATGTCAGCAAGTGATAATTCGTGACTTTTAAGCCAAATGTATATTCAAAGAAGGATACAGATGAAGCAATTCCTTGTTGAAGAGAGCACATGGCACTGGTGTGATAGTAATGGAAGAAGTCTGGTCTTGAAGGAAAGTGGATTTCCCATAAAAAAATGTAAAGGAAAAATTCCATGGGATTTCAATAATAAGAAAAAGTAGAGGGAGGTAGGGAGTAAAGATGGCTTTGCCTGGGCAAAGGGAGGGAAGAATGGTCTCGTGGGGTTTACGCAACTGGACAGGTCTGCAAACCTTTTTCTGCCTCCTCCATGTTGCCACCACGGCCACCACCAGTCCTCAAAGGCAAAACTAGTGTCTATCTCTACAAACCTGTCAGCATTTCAAGATGCAACATTTTTAGACAGCATTTATCAAAAAGGCCAAGAAAATGCCTGAAGAAGGAGAAGCACCCTGTTGTTCCCAGAGGAGACTGAAACATGCTGAATATAGAGCTACAGCATCTGTTGTTGGGAAATGTGTCAGGTACTGAAACAACCTGTGAAAATCCTGGGCCCTAAAGGCCAACATAACCCAGGTTTCCATCATGCTCAGCAAAATGCCTTTGGATACTTCTATGGCCATGACTGAGTGCCTCTACACTTTTGAGCCCAGGTACCACTTGGTTCAGGAGGTGATGGCAGTGGCTTGGGTGGTGGGGACTGCCTCATATGACTGATCTCAGAAATGTAAAAGAGAAATCACTGCCCTTGGAGGGACAAATCTGAATGTCAGCTTGCAGTTGCTGTAAGTGAAACAGATTTTTGTATCAAAAAGCCCTCCACAGAGAAAAAAGTCCGTTACAGAAAGTAAATGGAGGTAATTAGTGATTGGGCATGGGAATGGACAGGTTACAACTGTCTCAGATAATATGTTCATAGAAATTCAATGACTTGATGGTATTGCCAAAGGGATGTACCTCGTGCAGACTTCAGGATATTCTTTTCTACAACTGAGGAGGCTCAGACAAAAAACTGCACTAGCAAGTCTGCAAGAAAATATCTCTATCATTTGATTATTAGTACTGACACCACTCTTGCCTCAAGACACTTACCCTGAGGATTAAAGTCTTTTCTGTCAGAAGTGGAGAGCAGATTGCTGGTAAGCTGCGACGAGTTAAAAACTCTACATGACATCTCAGGTGCAGTTTCATTTTCCCCTGATGAGAACAGTTCTATTAAGTTGGACGTGGTGATCCATGACTTCTTGGTGAAGTTGTGCCTCTTACTAAAATATCCTCTCTCTTTTCATGTCTCTTACAGAGTGATTCCATTTCAACAAGGTATGTTTTGTTCTGCTTTGTAGATGGCACCAAGCTGCACAAGGCAAGACAACATTTTGCAAGGCAAGACAAGGGGTGCAAGCTCTGGTCAGGGCTGAGTATCTCATATGGCTCATTTTTTTTGGACCTCATGATGTGCACTGCCGTCACCTACCACTCCCCAAGGAGCATATGCTCTGGTAGCATCAGAAGCAGTGGTTCACTAACACCTGCTTGCAGCAGAATTATAGACCCTTAAAAATAAAAATTACATCATTGCTCTGTGACAAAAATAAGTTCCTGTCCATGATTTTTGAACTGATGAGGCAGCCACTGCTATCTGCCCTTGCTGCTCTGTACCATGCTTGATGTGTTGTCAGCTAATCAGAGTCAGTGCTGTGAACTTGCCTTGCAAGTTAACAAAACCCATATCTGATATTTGTACAGGCCTGAGGTGCAAGCAATTTAAATTAGGTGTTCTTAGGGGTCCTGAAGGTTCCCTTGAGTACAGGTACAGGACAGAGAGAGCAGGAGCAGCTGCCCTGTACCTGCAGACACCCCTGCAGCTTGTTTTCCCCCACTCTTCCCATAGTCTGTGTTTTCCACTGAAAATTTCACAGGTGGCTTCGCAAGTAGTCACTGCACTAGAAATAATTTTGTAACCACATTACCTAAAAAATATACCCAGCCCTCTGCTCTCATTGAGGAGCTGATAGTGAAATAGGTTATGTCCCTGCTTTGGGCACCTGTAGGAGAAGATGCTTGTAAGACACTCAGAAGATGCGTTTTCAAATGATTACATTTTAGCTCTTTAAACGCTGAGCCACAGGAGCCTGGTGTGTGTCCTCTCCGTGTAGTCGTGGTGCAGTGAGGGGCTGCACATGGAGCAGGGTGGGTGCGAGGGGCCTGAGTGCAAGAGTCACCCTCATGCTTTGACAACATTCTCCTCCTCTCCACAATCCCCCTCAGGTGCATTTGAGTTTATGGTGGTTTGCAGCCCCTTGCTCCAGTGTTGCAAGCACCCAGGTACCAGGAGATGGGGCCAATAGGGAGGATGGCTGGCTACCCTAGGAGCTGCAATGGACCTGCCAACCTGGAATTCAACTGTTTTAGAAGTGTTGATGTGAAGCAGATATGATTGTGCTTACATAGTGCAAGGATCCCAGCTCTCGGCGAGATAATCTCTGGCAAAGGGACAGAGGGAGTGAGCCAAAATTTGGAGTGTACTAAGTTTTCGTGGGCAATCAGCAAGGACACCCAAAAGCACTTTGCTCCATTGTGGTGCCTGCATTGGAGCACACATGAGGCAGCAGTTTTACCACAGGTACCAGCAGTGTGTACTGTCCTACTATTGGGCATTTTCTCCTTCAAATCTGGCAGCCTGGAACAGAACACTAAATGTAATGGATGAAGCAAAACCCACTTGATAATTGCCAAAGGAAAACCTGTTCAATTGACCTGTTACTGCTATGTGGATTTTTTTTGTGGCAGAAGTGGTGCTTTCTTTCTCTTTCTGGCTCATAGGAAGTGACAGGAAATTTTGTTGAACTGTGTGAGCATCTAATTTATTTGTTGCATTTCTTATATTTCTGCTCGGAGATCCACTTTGTCATGAGATGAGGCAGGCCCTGTTAGGCTAGATGTTGTGAAGGATGGATGCAGTGAGGCCCCAGCCTCACTCCATAGCTCATCCAGGTTGAAAGATGAAGGGCTGAGAAAAGCATATACGGCACCATACCAACCTCTTAAGAAAGAGCATTATAAGACAGCTGGAGATCAGGTCTCTGGGAATTAAAACTCAGCATGCCCTGCCTTTGGGAAAGGCACAAAGGTTTTGTCAATTTTCCTTCATTAATATATCTCTTCCTACCATTATTTCCTATCACACCATTGCTCCAGGGATACAGCTGGAGGGGGCTGGACTGATCCAGCAGTTCTGCCAGGAAGGGGCATGGCACCCACCAAAATAGGGTGGGATAACAGGATCAGCAGCAGCACATCAAATACAGTGGAGGGGTGGGCAAAAAAGAGGGCTTGGTCACCACATCAGCTGTGCTCTTACTATTCAGAAAAACTGGTTCCTCCCACAAATTTGAAAAAATGACTGGAGAATTGTTTTCTTGTAAAATTTATGATCTAGTCAGGACATTAAAGGCAAGTAATTTTCACTTAAATGTCCCCTTCTTCAGACCTCTGCAGATAATGTTGTTTGAGATTGGAAGTTGCCCTTAGGGGGAATATGAAGGGACAGAGGAAGCTGGGGATATTTCTGAGCCTTCGTTTCCTCTTTCCATCTTGTGTTACTTGCACATAGATGAGACCACTGTCTACTAGCTGAAATATTATTTTGTTGCATGCAGTTGCTCAGTGGTTCATTCTGTGTAAAGAGAGAATTTTTTTAACAGACCATATAAAATCATCTGAATGCAGTTTCACACTGTGGTTTGAATAGTGGACAAAGAGTTTCAGCAGCTGCTTATGCAATAGGTAACAGCCAAGCTGCAAATAACCATAGTGAAGGTTCTATTGAGTCCTATGGCTGTAGGTTTTGAAATAGCAATCAATCTTCTCTAAGTATATGAAGATGTGACTTATCCATGGCTGAATATGGAAGTCAAATTTAAGTAAGAACAAGTGTTTCATCACTGTTATTTACCTGTTGGAAAAGTATATTTCAAATGCAGCTCAGTAATTTAACTCCCCTTCTCTCCTTTGGGCAAAGTATAACAGGTTAAAAGAACAAAAGCAGTGGGAAAAAACCCTGCATAGGGGAGCCTCAGTGTAAATGCAGAGGACACACTCCAGTTTATCAATTCTTACTTAAACTCAGAAAAACAAGGACACGCCTCCTCAAAAGACATAGGAATCGCATTGTTTGTAACTCATTGCTGCTTTGTATATTTCAAGTGGTACCTGTACTTTTAAGGTTTTGTAGAAAAATAATTACCTTCTAAGATACTAAGTACCAAACAAGTCCATCTTAATTATTTCCTTCCCCAACATCTTGTATATAGATTCTTCTGCTATTTCTTCTGAATCCTCTATATTGATCCTTTTGCCAACTTTTTGCTTCAAGCATTTGAAGGACTGCATGTTCATATCTTGTTCACTACAGCAACTGTGTGATTATTCTCATCTACAAAATGTGGACTATCCTAGGAGTATTTTCTGTTGGTGTAGTTCAGGCACCCACGTCGCTGCAGTCATTGATTACCCACACTTCTTACAATGCTGCCTTAGTTGGCTCAGATAACATTGATGCAGCTACTTTAGTGTATCAGTAATAGTAAGGATAAAGCCTTCTTTCTTCCCTCATGGCAAACTGTAAATCAGACTCCCATAGTGCTCAAGCAGTGATATTACATACTGCAGCTCAATTTTTGTTGAAGCTTAGGCCTGCCATTACAGAATAGCAGAATAATGTTAATTTCCATTTTTCTATCTGCTTTGTCTGCCCTGGTGTTTGTTCATAGCATGAAGAAAAGCGCACTGGTAAGTTTCATTGGCAAATTCCCATGTAAAATCATTATGTGGAAAAGGTAGATCAGGCAAATGCACACTGAGCTGTTTTCCATTAAATGTGCTGCAATGCCAGAACAAGCTGAAAATTCATTACATGTGGTCTGGATCTCAGTCCTATAATTGAGCTGAACATGGCCAAAATGGACTTCTAAGCATTTGTTCCTAACAGAGCAACTAAGTCTCTCTAGTGCCACATGATATCTTTGACCTGAATTCTATAAATCCTGTTAATCATTTGTAAACATTTGGTAACCAGCTAGGCATTGGAGTTAAAGGAAGCAACTCTCCAGAGAAAACCTGTAAAACAGATGAACGTGAGTTGGACACGTTGGCAGGTGATGAAGTACCACATGAAAGTGTTGGATGTGTCATCCTACAGACCTTCGCAAAGATGGGTAAAAGGAAATGTGTTGGTGGTATTGATAGTGACACAAAGACAATCTAAATAAATACCACTGTTTTAATATGCAAGAGGGGAGTATAAAAACCTCTATATTTTTAATGTAACTTTAGTGTATGTAAAGGTTATTTCCAGCGTAATTTCTGTTCAGTTGCAACTAGAAGTGCTGCAGTACAGATGATGGACTAAAAGGTGTTAGTGATGTATTTGCACATCTAATGTCAAAAGTCTAAAGTCATGTCTTTTAATGGGAGCTAATGAGAGCCTAAGTGATGATTCTTAGCAAAGCATAGTCTTTATGGCCGTGGTGTTGGCAGCACCACACCCGTGCATTCCTATTTCTCAGCATTTACTGCCGGCATGTGAAGAAGCCAGGTAGCAAACTACACACTCCTACCTTCCTTTAACAATAGAAGTCAAACTTTCATGTAGACTACTTGTAAAATAAATGTCCTCTATGTCAGATGACAATCCTGTCTGGATATCCATCAGGGAAACAAACAGGAATCCATAAAATTTAGAGGGAATATTTTCCAAGTAATTCAGAAAGAAATCCATTTCCCCCCCTTAATGTTGAAATGTTGGACCCAAAGGATTATACAATTTATCTGCCAAGCGCCTTTTGTTAAAAACAAAACCAAAATCAAACATAGCACAACTGTCATTAGGATGTAAATGTCTGAAAAAGGCTGAAGGTAGGAAAACCATAATCAGTCCTTCAGGACCCTAGAACAATTCAGTAGCTGTCAAAACAAGAATTAAGGCTTCCTATAAACTGACATAAATTGGCACAGCAAAAGCTGACTGCTGCTGATGTAGAAAATGCATGGTTTAGTCCATTGACTGTCAAGTGTATCAACAAAACATATTCAGGGTGACCACCAGGCCACAGGAAGGTCTATCAAAATAACCTTCCTAAACCATCTTAATGTCTTCTTTTGCTCTGGAGCCCCATAGAAAACCCCAAGTTCACCTCTTGCCCTTCATGTTCCCCTTTGCCTCACTACATATGAGAAGAATAAGACCCCACCTGTTCTTGCACTCTGCCTTGTTTGAAAAATGTGGGGTTTTGAAGAAAGTAATTTATGAAAAGACGCATTAAACAGGACCACTGTTTTTCCAGCCAGACTTAGAGTTACTGCTGCTCTGTTTTCCCAAGCAATGTTGCTAATAGGGATGAAGGCTGTGCCTATGCCCCCCATGCACCACATCTGGACTATGGCACTGCACAGAGCTGGTGCATCAGATGTTGTCAGTGTGGCCATGTCAGACCTCTTTGACAGCCCTGGATGTAGACAGTCTTCCCAAAGTGTTCAACCTGAGACTAACATGAGGGCACAAAACCCTCCAACCCTACACACAGCTTCACTACAATGCAAAGTTCCTCACCAGAGTCTAAAGTATTTGGATTTCATCTAAGTTTTAGCTTACGTGCTAAGCCAGCCAGGCAGCAGCTGTGTCAAGGTTGCAATTACAACCCAAAATTGAAACCCCAGCATGCTAAAATCATAAAAGGCATTAATTTTTTCAAAATGTCTGGAATCTTTTCCTGACAAAAAATGCATGAGCATCTTTGAGATTAATACCACACATCTGGATTTTCCCTGCAGGTAATTCACTGAGATTGATTGACTATAAAGAGTGTAAACAACAACTCTAATTTGAAAGCTATAATCAATTGGCTTGTGCCTTTTCCACATCCTGTCAGTCAACGTCCCAGCAAAGTACTTCTGAAATTGAAATGTCTTCCCAAATAATGAATGAATATGAAGTTCTGTGTTTATTCACACTGAAAATGTGACTGTGGGAAAAAAATTAATGAAGATCCAAGTATGTTTTTCTACTTCTGAAGCAATGAATGGTTAAGAAGGGATGTGAGTATTTTTACAAACATCTTAGAATCATAAAATTATTTAGGTTGGGAACAATCTTTGTGAGGAACAAATACCATAATCCACAGGCTTCATAAATTCAACACTATGCAGAATTTTTAACCACTATCATTTCAAGAACATTTTCTGCAAGGCACAAAAAATGTATTGTGGAAATATTGTTAGCTGAAAACAATGCTAACCTACCAAAGCACTCATTTGAAAATGTTTTTGGTATACTAATGAGAGGGTGTTTAAGGATTTGCAAATACAGTTGAAAATGCAAAACTCTATCTTGCAGGAGTCCATTCATTTATGAAATTTCAGAATGATCAAATCAGTCTTGAGTAAGCACAAAATATTTTGTTTATGATATTATCTGCACACAAAGACATCCAATACAAGAACTCAAAACCATTTCCTTATACAGATCCTTTCAAATTGTCACTGACATTATAAACCATGTAAGTGGAGCACCAAGTTATTTAAAAGCATACCTCCAAGGGGCATGGTTTTGGAAGCACGGCTTTGTTTTTCCGACAATCTTGTTGAATCGATTTTTTCCAGTCTATTTGTATTAGCTGGGTAGAGCATTCACAGAAATGCAATTGTGTATTGTAATTTGACTTTGATCACAGTAATTTTCTTTCTTGTGTCTCCCAAGCAGTCTTCTAGAAAATACAGCAGTAATGGTATGCAGCAATGGATATTGAACTGCTTGCAAGCCACTCAGGCAGCTCATAAAAACATTATTAAAAGGCAGATGCCCTTTGTGCTCATAACTTCTAAACTACGCAAGCTGAAGTGCTTTAATATTTCTAATGCATTGTAATATATTGAGATGTGCTCTCTTGGAGTTGGTGTCGTGGCTTTCCAGCTGACAGCTTGTGCTCTCCTGCCAGTCACCGTGGTCTGGTTTAACTCTGAGTCTCCCTCCAGATCAAGAAGTTAGGAGTCTGAGCATGGGTTGTTGGGAAGCTCAACTGCTGGCAGGTGGCACACACATTCTTTCTGGAGGAAAGTCTGATCTCCTACAGAAGGAACCTTTTCAGAGCATTCTGAAGCATTCCCCTTCAACTTGGGTATTCTCCCAAACCATGGAGTCTCTGGAGATGTCCAGTCCTGCAAGGGTGCTTTAGCTCACCTGCTAATGTGAATCTGCCCCCAAAGTGAGAGTTCTGGGAGACCTGCAAAGGCCACAGAGGGCAAGAGCATTTTCTGTGCCCATGTGCTGTGTGTGCCTTACCAGGTAGAGTAATAAAGGAACCATCTGAAAGCTATTCCTGATGTTCACTGAGAAAGTGGCATAGTGCTTTAGCTTCTGGTTGCATTAAACAGCAATTTTCCCATCTCCTAAGGTCATCCCTTGCCTAGCAACACCCATGAGTGTTATGTTCAGACATACGAGTTTTCTCCTTTACCTGAAGAACTGGAAGTACACTTGAGGATGTGCTTTCTCTCAAAAACAGACCTTGTGCAGGTGACCTGGAGCTTTCCCCCGAAAGAGGAGAGCAACAAGACTTGCTGTAGAGTTCAACAGTTGAATAAGTATTGTCAATCCTTGGACTGTCCTGGGGAATTTTTTCACCATCTTTTATTTTCTGTAAATTTTGCTGTAATTATCTTCATCTTTTTTCTCTCTTGCCTGTTTCTTGTGTAAACTAAGCATTAATTTTATACTGTCTACAGGGACAAGGTTTTGTGACCTGAAGAAATATTTCTGCAAATTGCAGATAAAAAGGTTGCAGGATATGTTGGAATATCTAAGACCCCCCCCCCCCACAGACAATCAGCACCACTCTAGTCAGTACCAAATTGTCAACATATGTTTTATTTTTTCAGTTGGCCTCAAGATCTTTATCCCAAATAGCAATTTCTCTATTAGCATACAGTTTCTCCTAAAATGGAAATTATTTTCCCTTCTGGTGTATTTTGGTGTATTAGGGACTCCCCTTTAATAGTGAGTAAACTGTACTGCCTTAATTTCCTCCTCTCCACTGCTCCCCTCCTCATCCTCCACTTCCAGCTCTAAATGTAGATATTTGATAATTGGGTAACTGACCTGGATAGGAATGTGTTTTATATGCTCCTAATAAGAGCATTTAAAAGTTACTTTCAGTGATGGAGTTTATGCCTCCACCATAACCAAAAGAAGTTAGTGGGCAGAGGGCTGAAATTCAGTAGTAAGTATACAAGCTGTTTCATGCTTCATGCCTTTGGACATGGTATGCACTTACAGAAAGGTATCTTCAGGGTGTAAAACATTCTTTTAATGCCAATACTGACAGAAAATACATACTTGAGGCAATATACAAACACTTTTCCCTGCTCCAGACAAATGCAAAACAATTCCATGCTTATTTCCATCAACCATCCATTTTCTCCATGGCCTCAGAAGACGGCCAACACTGAACTTTATCTCACCCATTCTACAACCAGGTCCCAGTAAGTTGAGGTGCTACATGCCCACACTACTCAAAAACTTCTGATTTAGCAAGCATTTGCTAGACATGTAAGTGCCTTTGAGAAATACCTGAGGGGTGCAAAACACAACTCGTTGGTTTATTTACTGCATAGAAGGCAAACTGGGAATTTGGGAGGCACTTGATGAAAACCACGTTGTGGTGTCCTACTGAACTTTGCAAGCTGTAAGTACCTGCATACCCATGCAGTGAGACTTAGAGACGGTCTTCACTTACAGCCAGAATGCAAAGGCACGGGATACATTACTGATTTGTTTGTCTAAGAAGCTTCAGTGTTTGAGAGAGAAGATTTTACAGCATATTATGAGAGGACACTTCAGAGAAACTAGGTTGATGTGCAACTGATGTGGTTGTCACTTATTAATATTAGATTAGACACCTTGGCAAAGCAAGGATTTCAGGTGAGTAGTTTTATCACTGTGCTGTCTTTTATGCATTAAAATTTCATTACAGTTCCTGTGAGCAATGAGATTTGCCACTAATAACTCTTTGACACAAAGAAATTTATTTGATATTTGAGGATCACAACACTGTAAAACCTCATCAGAGCAGACCATCAGAGATTGGAAATGCATGGTTCCATGAGTGGATTGGTGCTGTGGTAGAGTTGTCATGGGTCTCACGGACCCAGAACAGTGAGGATCACTTCAAATGGAGTGTGCCATCTAACAAGCTCAGTACTTAAAATATGTCAAGCTTGCTGTGTGCCTGCATGTGCTTCTGACAGGGAGGAACAGGAATCCAAATTTAAATTGATTCTCTCAATGAAACATGGAAGAAGTGTTAATGGTATCCTTCTTTTAGAAAGATGGAAAAAACACTTAAAGACCCTTCCTTTACTAAGGTTATGTATAAAGCTCTCCTCAGGAGTGGTGACATTGGACTCCATGCTAAGGATGAGGAAAAAAGCCACTCTACTTTTAAGCCCTTTTAATGGGAATCAGCTACTGACTTCCATGAGCAAACAGCTGTGACCTTGCAGTTCTTGAGAAAAGATTTAAATAATAGAGAATGCCCCCTTGGTTTCTAAAAGCATGTTTCATTAAAACTAAGAAGACTGAGCAGCAAATGACATTTCTTGTATTTCAGTTGACCTATTAGATATCACTGGAGAGATAGTTTCCTAACGAGCACTGAAATTACCATATTTAATATAACCTAAATTTTTTCTCTGGACTTACTAGTAACATAGCAACTCCAGCACTCCCATAACACATTAGATTGATTATACAGTCCCTATCTCTGTAGCATGGGAAAGCCTTTTTCTAAGAGGGCTCTCTGTCCTTTCCATATGTGGTTTTCTCCCTGCCTATGTTAGCTGGAAATGAAAATGTATAGAAATCAGTTCTTCCATTCAAGACTAGAAAATATCCAATAAAAAACCAATACAATCTCAAAATGTATGCAGGGGTTGTTTTTTGGTTTTTTTTTTTTAGGAGACAAATAAATGTCTCCTTTTTTGTCATGTGTCTTCAAGTTCCCACAGTTTTAAAGCCAACTGTCTCTTCAGTTTACAGAAAACCCCTTATTCCCCTCTTCTAGTGTGCAGGCTTCTGTCATATTTGAATAACATTTTGTCTATTGTTCTCATTTTCTAGTTTACAATGAAAGTAAAAATGTCTTGAAAGAAAAAATTCCTTTTGTTTGTTATCAGTAGCCTCTAAGAAACTGGTGTAGTCAACCACTTCTGCTTTTCAGTGCTGTTATCCCTATTCCCCAAGAAATAGCAGAAAAATCCAACTTGTAAATGAAATGGTTGGAGATTTGTCCAGATGTAGTTTCCATCCTATTTTGACTGATCATGTTCTTGTTAAGCAGATAATCACTCTTTCTTTCTTGCTACTGCCTGCTAACATAATAGGAGTGGAGAAATATGTGAATTACCTTCAAGCTTCTTTCAGATTTCAGGGCTATGGTGCATGTGTGTGTGTGTGTGTATTTCGTGTGTGCACAAACAGAATCAGATCCACATTGCATACCTCAGTAATTTCAGATGTTTCTTTCCACCAACACAGTGGGGCACAGCACCTATATGCACTTAAAAATCTTGAAGTTCTTTTCTAATCTAATCAGTTCTATGATCCTAAAGATTCTCCTTCAAGGCTAATCATGTAGCTGTAGTGTTAATGCACAGGTTTGGAGTAATATTTGTCACTTAAACTACACTTTTATTCCCAATTCTATTTAGATCTCTGCAACTAAATGAAAGGATATTGTAGAAAGTTGAGGGACAGACTATTCTCCCAAGTATCAAGTAATAGAATGAGAGAAAATGGCCTCAGGTTGTACCAGGGGAAGTTTAGGTTGGATATTAGGAAATATTTCTTCAAAGAAAAGGTGGTCAAGCATTGGAACACACTGCCCAGGGAAGGAGTTAATTACCATACTTAGAAGTATACATCACGTACATGTGATACGCAGGGATGTGATTTAACGATGGAGTTGGCAGCACTAGGCTAGACTTGATGACCTTTTCCAATCTAAATGATTCCGTGATTCTATGAACAAATTGTCTTTTGGGCAGTGCCTAGAAAATCTTGGACAAGTTCCAGATGGCAATTAAGAAACAAATCTGAGCACAAAAGAAATAATCCTGCACTTTCCATCAGGTAACACTTGCTGTGTTTAAAAATAAAGAGATAGAAAGGTGCTGAGAAACACCTTCTCTGTAAAACTTTGTGCTTGGGGATGGGATTTGAGTCAGAGCCTTCTGAGGTCTGATTGAAATGGAGGAAGATTAGGTTCTTAGTTGTTAAAAAAAATAGTAATCCTGCCATATTTGGTGATGTATGAACACTGCAGGGATTTATATAGTCAACTTTGGAGATCTAAATTAGGATTGAATCCTTCTGTACAAGTCAGTGAAACTTAAGCCCAAGTATAGAGCTGCTTGGAGTGTTTTGCTCTATTGGCTATAAATTGAGCATAGGGAGGGTGACTTTGTATCCTACATACCCACAACAAGACGCCTAAAACAGATGGCATGAATAATTCCTAAAATGCATACCAGTGTGCAAGAATGCAGTCATGAAATTTAATCCAATTATCCCTATAACTGGACAGTTATGTCCCATTTTTCTTCCCAGGACTGATGTCAAGATGTGCACTTTCTTAAGATCTACTTCTGTGCACACGGTAAGAAGCTAACAGGGCATTTGCCCTCCACCTTCCCTACTATCACACAGAATCACAGAATATTCTAAATTGGAAGGAACACTCAAGGATCATCGAGTCCAAGTCTTAAGTGAAGGGCTCTTCATTCAAAATGAATATGGAGATCAAACCCACAATCTTAGCATTATTAGCACCAAACTCTCACCAACTGAGCTAATCTCAGTATTAATGATGCTGTATAAAGCAAATGGTGTAATGATCCAAGTAACAGTAACTTTCTCAGGTGAGGAAGGTCACAGATTAAAATTGCTTTGGCTCAAAGACCTGCAAATGTAAATTGCCACCTACCACACAGCTGTAAGAGAGCGAAGGTGTCTGAAGATACTTGCCTAATCTGCATTTCACTTGGCCAACTAGAAAAATCACCAAGATTAGAATTTTGTTGTTCTTTTCAGTGATTCTTTCAAATACCACATGGATGCTCTAGCATGTGAGCCTAGACCATACCACATTTTTGTCTTACAGCCATCAAAGTGCTGTAGGTGCCCATACAACTCTTTATCATCTCCACACAGCCCTACTGATATCAGCAGAGCTGTGATGGTGCAGTAATTTAGCTGCACAGTGCAAGTCTCAGCACAGGTTAGAGAAATTATATTGCAGGTGAAAGGAGGGGTAAAAAGATACTGGCAAAAAAACAGCTGAAAGGAAATGCTTTCATTTTAGTCACACAGATGTCTAGTCAGGAAAAACATTTGTATGCAAAGATCTGAAGGAATGACAGCTCCTTTTGAAAGAATAGAAATGGTAAATGTGGACCTCCTATGTGGAAATCTGTAGGTGGGTAAGTGGAATCGGATTCCGCCTGTGTGTGTCTATTGAAAAGAGAAAACGATGCCTTTGATAAAGACCGGGCATATAAGGTCCATTCATCACTTTTAATGCTTTCAGAAATTACTTATTAGCCAGGAAAAGCAAACAGAACAACTGATTCCATCTTAGTTTAAAATTGCATGAACTGGGGTGAATTTGGGGAGATAGAATTGTCACTAAGATGTTATAGTAATATTTCTTATTTCCTTTCTGAGGATATCCAGGGTCCCAAACCTTAGGGATAGCATTCAAAAACACTCCTGGATGACTTAGGAACAGAAGTCTGGTGCCTGCTTGTGATTTTAAACATACATATACACTGCAAAGGAATAATCATTGCACACTGTATTACATATTTATTGTAATTAGTTGTATTGTAGTTAGTTTTTCCTCTGCTTTGGAAGCAAGAGAATTTATGAACTAAAACCTATTAAGTCTCTAAAGGCTATATAAGGAAATACTCAAATTCTTTGGACAAGAATCAACACATCTACTGAAAATACTTTATAATTCCACAAAATACAAACTAAAAAAGATATATCTGACTTCAGATTGAGATGCAGATGAAATGAGAGCATATCATCTTTGTTACTAAATTCTCAGGGTCCCAGGTGGTCCATTAGAATGTGAAAAAACCACATGACCATATCCTACACTGAAAATGGTACTGAAACTACTGACAGGCAGATAGAGTGTGTCTGCTGTTTTGCAGTTGCAGAGGGAGATATAGCTTATATCCTTAAGCATGAAAATCCCACTCAGAGTCCCTGTGTATGATGAACACACAAACTGTTCCCTTCCAGAACAATTTAGTATAACATTTAGGTACTGCACTTTGAGGAAAGAAGAGATTTTTTTCATGAATGCTCCTTGCCTGCGTGAACCTCAGCTCTATACTTGAACTTATGCTGCAGAGTAGTGTTTGCTACCTAAAGGGATCTGAAGACCACTGTTCACAGAAAACAGACTGAAAAACACTGTTTTAAGGGTGTCTGCCAAGTGGGTTGGGATTGCATTCATTACAAATTATGAATCATGGACATCTTGTTCCTGCATTTGTAAGATTAAACTAGGCTATATAAATAAAAGCCATTGCAGGGTTTTTAAGGGGATGATCATTCTTGCTTCCAGTAGCAAATTTGGAGAGCTCACTACCTTTATATTGCCACTAATGGGAGGAACATTGCATTCTGTCCTTATAGTTACTGCACATCAGCTGCTGCTTTTTTCTTTTCTTTTTTTTTTTTTTTGTGCTAGTGCTGCTGTTTCCTACTGCAGTGAGCTGCAATGGATAGAGTCTTAGCAAACACAAATGCTGTGTCCAGCTCTGGACTTTCCAGTGAGCTCTTGAGAAAGTATTCAAGTATCTAAAACTACATGAGCATTAAGAAAAATACAGCATAACAACTTTCCATCTGTGCCCTGGTTAAAAACAGTATTTGGTTTGGATTTGGATTCTAAAGCAGAAGTTGTTGTCAGCAAACCTGCAGCTCATTTCTGCATTTTCCAAATGTCCCATCTCCACAATAGCTCCCAGTCAGCTTTTTGGGGTACCTCATTCTGGCCTAAAACTCTGGTTACTGCATCAAGATTTGATCCATTGCCATTTCTTCGTTACCTCACATATTTCCTTGACTCCAATCCTTTTGGGCACATACAAGAAAGGCAAAGGCCACCCAGCTGCCTTAGACCCCAGGATTACTGCCAAGTCGCCAAGGCTACCTTTTATCTTATAGTCCCAATCTTGTGGTATCATAACTTTACCTTCTCAAGGAGGTAAATTTTGCACCAAAAATGTTTCTTTTTCTTTAGACATCACAGGAATCAGTGTAACTCCATGGATTGTTTACGCACTTAGTCCCAAATCCAATGTTCCTACATTACTAGACCAGAACAAAGTATTTTCAGGACACCAAGTTTTCTATATCAGACTTCTTGCTTCATGATTTCACCTCTAAAACATTAAATATATTCTGTTTTCTGTGAACATTTTCCTTTGGCTGTTTGAGCAAACACTGTGAAATAGAGATCCTGATACCGCTAAAGAGAACGTCTCCTTCACACAAAGCTTCTTTCTGTCTCTCAGTTTTGATGATGAAGTTCACTTCTGGTTTCCTTTCCTAACCTCTGAGGATATTCCACTTTTTACCCCGTCTACTTCAGGACTGGTTTGGGAGAAAATACATTTTAAGAGCGATGCATGTATTGGATTTTTTTTCAGGAAAATAGAAAATATGTTTTGACTAACTGTTTATGCAGAGAGAAATGAATACATACAGACATGCAGAAATACTCATGGCTTCTTACATAGGAAATCTTAGAGCAAAAGATGATTCATAATATCAAGCTGGAATTGTACAGCACCAGCGTCCAAGTTGCTTATTACAAAGGGAACTATGACTCATTTTCAAATCTGAGTAAAAGTTCAAAGGAGAATTTGAGTTTCTCCTGGATGTTATTAAATTGCTAGGAATGGCAATGGATAGCAAATCTTTTTGGTCTCGTGCTGCCACAGGGTATTGCAGGCAGTGACCACATTTATCTTTTCCTGCATTATGTCTCAGTTTGTGGGGGCACACTAATACATACCTAACTTAAAGTAAGTCCTGTGTTACTTTCCTCTTACTGAATTAGTCTTCTTGGCAGAACAAGGATGGCAAAATGATTGCTTCTTTTCCAGGCTAATAATGCAGCCATGCAACAAATTTTCTTATTCACATAGTTTCATGGGATGCATTGAGTAAGGAATACTAATATTGCTGTGTTTACTCTCAGAGACCATTTTTGCACTTGGTAAATTGAATCACATTTATTCTGTGAATGCAAAATTGTACTAAATGCTATGGTTTCCACAGCCTATGGGGGAAAGGTGGATATAACTTATTTCTTTCCCTGTTTATTGAGCCATATATACTGCGGGGTGATTTGCAGAGTTTGTAGCTCGGTGTTCCAGCTCGGTGTTTGGGAACCAAACTGCTTGCAAAAGTGTGGAATTTGGATGCCATTGGGTACTATGTAAAATGTCAATGTCTGTGCCTGAAGGAATATTAACAAATTACACTCTTTCTTCCTAGTCTTGACAAACCCTTTTCAGCAGTGATGGGTGCATGCAGAGCAGAACAAAGATGATCCATTAGCAGAGACAGTTTCCTTACATTAATTACACTTTCAAGAGGTTTTAGGACATAATGAATATAAGAAATGCATGTGTCCTTCTTTAAATTTTAGCAATGAATTCCTCTGAGTCTTCTTTTCTCCAGGTAGGATGATGAAATCCCTCACCTTTCCTCAGCCTTCATATTATTCCCACAAATTAGCAGACAAGTAGTGTGGAAAGAGGAGGAAGATATTTTTGGGAATTTGTTAACTTTTCTGCATTAGGTTTCTGTATCTTAGGTGGACAATCATGTAAATCATATTGTCATGTTCCAGCCAAGATCCAGCTGGCAAGATAGATAAGTTTTCCAGTATAACTCTGTAGACTTTTTGGCTGCCAACAGTCCACCTCCATTAAGGTGACTTGCTGATTTAGCTGCTAATTGGCCCTGTGCAATTAACTTCCAATGCTCATAATCACTAAAGTACTTGTAAAATTGATAAATTTCTGTGTTATGATTTCTCTGAAGTTCAGAAATATTCCAAGTACCATTTTCCAGATGAAAAGCTGGAACAGAGACCATTATCTGTTAATAATGTTCTACATGTTAATTTGGGTAATGGTGTTATTATATTAAGCTTTTCTACAGATCATGGAGTAACAAGTCATTTTCCTTCCTTCAAGTCACATAGAACAATGAAGAAAATTATTGAAGGACAGGCACAGTCCATTAAAGCAGTCAGTGCCCTAGTGGTTTTGGTGTAGGGGGAATAAAAAAGAAAAAGAAAAGAAGAACAAAATTTGTTCATGTCTAACTCTTGTAGCTGCACAGTTAGATGCATTCTTTTAGCGCATTTAATCAGAAAATTAGTTGGTAGCCTCTGCCTTCTGTCATCCTGTCCAAAGTCATCCTAGAAGTCAGTGATTGAGCCCAGTTGGTTTTAGTCTCACAGTCTCTCTGGGCAGAAGCAACACAGGAACACTTTGCTTCAGCAGGGTCCATTTCCACCCATCTTGCTTGCATTGCCCTCTTGTAGCAGGTTCTCAGTGTATTGGCTTTTTACCAAAAGCTGAACATAATGAGTGTATCTGATAACTACCAAGGTCTTCAGCTTTCTGGGAGCAGCTGAAGAAAGTGGCAATGATACAAATGTCTTTATATCACTTTTTAAATTACCTACTTGTCTTTTTATTGTCTTTCTCAAGTTATCCCTTAGGATTTGGTATTTATACCACAATGTGAACTGTAGCTGTATAAGTTTACAGAACATCCTTTATTTTCATGTTTACACATAAGCTACCATAGAAGTTAGGGGATGTTCTTTCTATTTTCTTTCTTCATTACAGTCACAGCAATACTTACAAGAGCAAGTATTTCCAAACAAGACTGTCAGACTATAGCTTCAAATCTGGCATGGAGTAAAGTGCCTGCATGTATTTCTACCCCTAACAATGGACAAAATGTAACACTGTTCCTAAAGTACTGATCTCAGCTAAATTGTAGAAGAGAAAAAGAAACACATTGAGCCAAAGGACGTGATATTTCAAGTTCCAACTTTCCAGATGTTAATGTTGGAGAAAAAGGTCTAAATAAACTACTTCTGGTCAATAAAAGGAATATAAATACATTCCTCTGTCAGTAGTAGTTAAAGTTGAATGGAAAATATTGAGAAGCAAAATTGTCAGCTGACTTTTTTAATATTTTGCTTAATTGGTTTTGGAATTGGTCAAATAATAAGAGTTCTACTGAATTAACTCGTTGGCACATAAATTACATTCCTTATCCACTACTACTTAAATAATTGAGTTTGATATACCCTCATGTCTACTACTTTTACATTTTGAGAGTAAACTTAAGAAGGCCTTCATTTGGTAGAGCTGGGTAAACTGACCTATACAGATATAAATGTGTGGAAAAAACATCTTTTCTGAAAACAATATTTCCTTTCAATATTTCCAGCTTAATACAGAGCCTGTGAACTCATCTTACTCTTTGATCTTGAAGCCCTTGGTGATTTCAGTTGGAGGCAAACATCTTAAAGACACCAAGACTCTGAAGTTATGTGAAGTGGCATCAGGTAGGGGAAGATGTGAGGGGTTTCCTGCCAGGAGAGACAGCTATGCCATGAGCATAACTTGTGCTAAACTCAGAAGAAATCTATTTGGGGAAAAC
This sequence comes from Lanius collurio, assembly GCA_020086605.1. Lineage (NCBI taxonomy): Eukaryota > Metazoa > Chordata > Aves > Passeriformes > Laniidae > Lanius > Lanius collurio. The sequence continues at coordinate 19,228,434 of JACBWW010000012.1, read as the reverse complement.
TGTTTAGAAATGCTCTCCTCACAGGGTAATCTTCAGAGCTTGCTCTTTCTGAGAAACTAAATTACCTTGGAGATAGAAATCTGTAGGAAACTTAGCTTTAGTTTCAGTCTGCGCAGACAAACTTGTTTCTAAGAAAAACATTTTTACAGAAGAGGAGTATGCCCAAAGGCAAACTGAAAACTGAACACAAGGCAAAATGGCAATATTCCTCTTTACTAAATTAGCTGATGCTGAGTGATTAGTACTATTGTTCAGCTCAGCTGTTAACTCTTAGCTGATTTCCTAGTGGTTAATTCTCAGATAATTTCAAAGAGATTTATGCATGAACTGAGAGTTAGACATAGACTTAAATATGGTACTGGCACAAGCATTGTGTAAGCGTATATTTAATGTGAAATATTGTGAATCCAGGCTTCAGCAACATCCTTAAGCATTCTGAAGTTGAAAGGATTACTCAAATTCCTACAGATTCCTGCAACCCTGAGCACCACGTTGAATTATGATGTAGTAAGGGATCAGTAAGAGACTTCTGTAGATTTGCCGAGTGGGTTGTACCACTGAATTCTGTCAGTGTTGAAAGAAGCCTCAATCAGTTAGTTACTTCTCATCTGCATCTGGCTTGGCAACCAGTCAAGAAGAACAACAGTGCTTAATTCCTATTCATGTATTATGCACAATTTTGCTCTGAGCACCTTGTTTATTCTAACAGGCAGGCAGTATTTTAATTTCATTTTGGTATGACATTAGTGGGAAAATGTGAGAATTGAGGGCACTATTCAACTATTGAGCCACAGATCAATAGACAAAAAGTTTTTAAATGGCTTTGAAATGCCTGCATTGATAAAACTATATCCATTTTTCTTCTTTCTGCTACTGGGGCTGAAATAATAAATATTTTAAGAACCTCAAAATAGATGGAAGTAGTAATATTGACTAAGCAGAAACTGTTTGCCAGGAGATTAGGCTTTAGTTGGTAGGATTTAAATATGCTTGGCATGTCAAAGCAATGTGACAAGTCAGTGTTTTCATAATGTTCTGTGTCTACCTCATAACTTGTTGTGAAAGGAGGATGGCTGTTGCCAGCTTGCTTTGTTCTTAATAATATTTCTAAAGATAAGAAAGTGAAATGACTCCATTTCAGGAATTAAGTCATTTCCTGGTGCCAAAATACTGACAGGCAGTCTTAGTGCAGGAAGATAAATTAGAGTACTGACTTCTGCATCACAAAAAAGAAGTTGACATGGCTTGAAAGGAGCCTTGATGTTTAAGCTGGAGGTATTTCTTTTAACCTTGCAGATGTGAATGTCAAGTGAGTTTTCTATATGAATTTTTATAATATGAAATGGAACAGATTGTTGAACTTAGGCAATTTTAAAAGTCAGGGATAATTTTAGGGAAGGGGAAGTCAGAAAAATCAGCAAGGGACCTCAGTCAAATTATAACATCAGCTGTATTGCACTATTTTCTGCCCACATCTAATGGTATATTTGCCTTGTTGTCTTTGCCACTGCCACTGATGATTTCAGCTCCCTCAAAAACTGCACTTGCAATGCCTTCCTCTCCCTTCATGCAGACAGTATTTAAACCCCTAGTGAATAGTTCTCCATGTACCTCCATTCTAATGTAAAAAGTCCTCTTTCCTATGGGTCCAAAATAGCAAATTTCCCACTTATCCAGCACAGCAGCAGCAGTAGCCTCCCCAGTACACCTGACAGTAAGTGGAAAATGGATGGTGTCCATCTGGGTCTTCCTCTACTCTTCTGCTCTTTGCCTGTACGTCTGCTTGGTTGTCTGAGTACATTCCATTCACCTGGGATTGGAAACTCTCTGAGCAGAGACTGTTTATTTGAAACTCCTGTGAACACTATAATGTTTGATCTGTGATTGATGCTTCCAAAGCTGGGAGTGAGGCTGTATTGACCTGCCTTACCTGATGGTAAATACCTCTGGCACAGGAAGGAAGTGACATAAAGGTCACAACTCAGATGAAAAGTAAAACCATTTACTACAGGTGACTCAGGCAAATAGGAGAACCAGCTGTTAGCACTTCAGAAGAGGAGTCACTACAAACCTTCACCTCCTTGCAAGAATTCTTACATCACCTGTAGTTACAGGCCTGACTCTTTGCATCAATTTGTACACCCTGGTCTATCTGTTTCAGCTGAGAGTAGCTCTTCAAACTGGACATGCTCCTGAGCAGATGTGGTTGAGACCATGAGCAGGAGTTCATTTATTTGCAAAAATGCATGTTGAAAATTGGGCAGTGTAACCCTTTGTTTTTCCAGTTTAAACACAGGTACAACAGACACCAAAGGAGGATGAAGTATTGTTGAGAAATCATATATTAAATGGCTCTTTAATGAAAAAGTGCTGTAATTCCTACCATAGCTTAGGAAAGAAAAAAAAAAAAAAAGCAATAGAAGGAATATAAATATATCCTATATACACAAACAGTTTCTTGTGTATACACAGATGTCTTGTAAGCAGGGATTAGTAGCGGGACACTGTTATAGAAACAGCACATATTTTCCCTTGGGAAACTTAAACCTCCACAAACATAGTCCATTCAAGACCCCAGAGAAACAATGTGCTGCTTATGCTCATTTCCTTTTCTTCTTGCTGAGATTGACATTTTACAAACCAGGCTTCTGTACATTTTACATTCTGTTTAAAAACTACAAAGTCCTAGGATCAGCATCATTTTTTCCATTTAAAAAATATCTAAATGCATTCCTCTCCCCCTTTATATTGTTATATTTCCCTTACTTTGTCAAACCTGACAACATGAAGTTATTTTCTTCACTGCAGGAGCGTAATTGATGGAGTAGTTTTAGTAGAAAAACACAAGAGATCCATCTTAAACTAGTTTAATTTAAGCAGTTCTATGACAACAGCTGGAGACATAGCTTCTGGGAAATGCAGATGCAAACTCAGACTGGAAGATAAGGTTTAGTGACATCAATGAGTTGCAGCTGCTGTATAGCACTACATCTAGCAACATCTCTTTAGATCAGAGTCAGACTGAGCCCTAAGATAAACAGCCATCCATTTGCTTCATGGCAAGCTGCAACTGGACATTAGGTGACAACTGAATTCTTCACCACTCAACCCTCATTTTCTTATTTGTCATTTCAATAGTGATTCCTGCATAGGTCAGGTGCCCTTTCCCCTCCCATACACTACCTGTGATTGCCAGCTGAGTAACAAAGTAGGTCATTCGAGATTTCCGCTTCCTCCTCCAGGTAGAGAAGAGCACAGTAGCATTTCCAGCAATTGTGACAATAAAGAGAATCCAAAGAGTCACCAGCTGCTCTGTCTGCATTAGAGAGAAGGGAAAAAGCATATAGATGGATGGGTGGGTACTGACTTGGGTTAAGACAGTCACCTATCCTCAGAAAAATGAGATGAGAATGGATGATAGGAGTGAAATTTGAGTTTTGCCAATTGATATCTACTACTTAGTCTAAAAGACATTCTTACTTTTTTCAGAAAATACTTAACATGCATCACTGCTACAGTGAACATCAGTGATGTTCATCCCAGTTTGGTTTGTAGTGGCTGTATACTACTTCTGTCTTCACAAAACCACTAGCAGGGTCTGTATTCCACAGTTAGTGCTAAAAGGAGAGTCAGCTCTCAGCTTTCTTGTGCTGCTCCAGCAAGCTGTGAAATAACCAGCTGCCTTGCTTCGTAAGGAATGTTGATAGATGGGCTCCTTTGGAGAAATGGGGGAAATAAATACTTCTCTCTTTCCCAACTTCAGTGAGTCTGGGTCGTTCACAAGCCTTATGAAATTCAGACGTCCACTCCATGATCTAGATGTGCACCAAGACTGAAAAGGAAGTATGACCCACTAAGGAAAAGCATAACTGTGTAGCGACTGAAACGTGATGACAAAACGTCCCCTAGTGGTGTGTGCACAAAGAAAACAAAGTAAGAAAACTATTCGTGCTCTCAAAGCATCAGGATGGTCTGGCTGCAAGATCAACAGGGCACATGTCCACGTTTGCTTGTTTGGTGAGTGCACACCCGGTCTTTACATCCTAGCAACTGGGGTGAGTTTTATGCTACGTCAGCGCAGTCGTTTGGGATCTTCCAGTTCCAGACAGCAAACCCATAATGTGGGAGTTAGAGGAAAATGGAGGAGGCAGGTGAGGGATGCAGCTGAGGAGGGGTGCCAGGAGCTGGCCTGACAGGTGTGACCCCAAAGACCTGTCCTGAGCAGGTTGGGGGAAGGATGCTGTAAGTGAGGCCCCCACTTACCTGACTGGGCTGACGGTAGAGCAGAAGAGGATACTCGTTAAAGGCATTTGGAGGCCACTATGGGTGAGCAGAAACCAGAGCTCCTTCTCCTTGCAAACAAAATAACTCACTGTGAGCATGGGGAGGGAAGGCGAAATGGAAGTAAGGGAGCAGGGACACGGAGCTTTTTGCTTTGTAATTAGCCTTAGTGTCTTGTCAGCTCTTAGCCTTCTCCTGGCCAGCAGTCATGGTCCCTCCTAGTCCCTCCCATTGTCCTCCTGGGCAGCATCTCCTGGGAACAAGCCTTAGCTTTCCTCCAGGTAGGGAGCCACACTGCCTTGTGGATTATGTGGTCATGCAGGGCAAGCAAGACCTGATGAGGAGCAATTTGAGACTGCACTCTGTGCCTGAGCCCAGTGATCATCTTAAACAAACAGGCTGTGAAGGCTGTGTTGAAAGAATTTCACTTTTCACAGTATGATGATTTTCACCAGCATAATCTTACATTCATGTCATCTCACCTAACTCCAGTTCCAAAGTTCCAAAGAGACACAACCATTCTAAATTGTCATAGTATTGTCTAGGTAATAGCAGTGTCTCAGAGATGAGTCACCACTCATCTCACCTACCTTGGGATGGCCTGTCTCCACTGATTATAGAGTCACCTAGATGAGACAAGTTGTGTGAGCTAGATACTTAACATTTAGATTAAAAAATAAAATCCACCTTTTTGGGATATCTGCAAATCTCTTTAATTTCTTGGAAACAAATTTCCTTCAAAATGTGTGACAGAGATATGGTGAAGCTATTTTTATGGAGTTGCTTTTATTAGTACAGGAATTGGAAGGAAATATCTTTCTGGAAGACAATAAAATCATAAAGGTAAGATTTCACATCATTTTTGTTCTTGAAATCAGTGATTTCTCCTCAGGGTTTGTTTTGCTTTTTTTCCATTTCAGAAAACCTGTAGAAAACTAAGGGAGTAGTCTTGTTCCCATTTTCTTTGGTATAAAATCAGAAGAGCATTTTCTTGAAAGGAATTCTATATCCATGTGTTATACTGATATGGATAGGAACAGAACAAGGACCTGACACTCAAACCTTCTTGTGATTCCCACTGAAGAAATAGCTATAGAGCAACAGAGATCATGTTAGAAAGATGTTTCCCTACCATGGGAGCACAGTACAAATGGTCAGCTTAAATCCATTCTACCAATTTAAAAGCAATGCTTTTAAGCAATGTTAGACTCCAGAAAATTAAACCAGACTGCAAAGATAATTTAAAAGAAGCAAATGCTGAAAAGAGAGGTAAGTCTGAAAGGCTGTAGACAAAGAAATAAAGCCAAAATTTCTACTAATCTATTTGTGGGAGCTGCCATTCAGACAAAAGGGAAAAAGATCTCATTCCTGGGGATTAAGGAGCCATAACAATAGGCAACTTAAATCACCGCTGCCTCTCTCGGTCTGTGTTAACTTGCAGAATGAAAAATTCCATGGTTATTAATGGGATGCCCACTGTGATAAAGGCCTTTGCAGAGGCCAGGATTAGAATTCAAAATTATCTTCATGAATTGGAAACATGTACTGGGAAAAAAGCAAGATGCTGTCCAAAAAAGGAGAGGTGCAGGACTACAGTGTGGTGAGCGTAATCACACTTGGTTGGACCAGCCTCCAAAACGTCAACCCTCACACGCAGCACACGTGCAAAGTGCCCCAGAACATCATGGCATCACCCTACCATGACAGCAACAGCCACCACCACTTTGGGATCAACGCTCATGTGCCTCTGCTCTAATCCTTCCCCTGGGCCAAGCCCACTCCTGAGCACAGTGCTCCAAGAGAGACACAGCGATGAGTTCACATATAGGATATAGTCAGGCAAAACAACTGAATGAATCAAGTTGCTGAATCCAGGAAAAGTTATCTGCAGGAAAAGATGAACATAGCCCTGAGGACACAAAAAGACTGATGCGAAAAAGGAAAGGACTAATCTCTTCTTTAGATTGACTACAGACGGGACAAAAATCAAGCCCAGAATTTGGGATGAAAATTAAATAAAAAAAAAGACTTAAAAAGGTATCATAAATAGAGAGATTGATTGAGCCAGTAAAACTTCCATCTGTGGAAGTCTTAAAAATAGGTATTAGATTAGAGAGATAGCTGATGGATCCTTGAATTTCACTCCAGCTGAATTTCCTCTAGTTTTATTTATCATCTTCAGGTTCCTTAGACATAGGAGTGTTTCATTTCATGCCTTGTTCATTCATCAAACAAAAATAATTTCTTAGTAACAGTCCTGGACAAAGTAATTTAGAGAAAACATTCTTCAATAGCAAGTTGTGTAACCATCAGAAGCATACTGATAGAAAGCAAGATAACAAAATCTCCCAAACCTCTGTGGGCAAGGGCTTCTTTTGCAATGAGCATTGATAACTACACTACATGAGAATACCATGAGAGACTAGTGTCATACAGCAGCTATTTCAGGTTAGAAAAGCGAGAGATGCTGTTGACATTATTAAGGTCACCAGCAAATGAAAGTCAAGAGGATTTCCTCGACTTGACTAGAGCCATTGCACATGCTGCTGTTCCACAAGGCTGCTGTGTTTGGAGTATGAAGGTGCTTGACATCCAGAGCGCTTTGCTAAGTTGCTCTAAGATTAAAACCAGGTTAAGTTAATGAAGAAAATGCCTCTTCATGGATGAAATGTAAGCCAGAAAACCTGCCTGATGATTGTGTGCATTTTCCTTTGGGTATACAAGAGGCTTGTCATTTTGTTTCTCTGATAAAATTTCTGGATCCAGAGGCTGGGATAAGTCTAGCAAGAGGTGTGTTCTGCTTTATATTTGAGACAAAGATCACCCCTGCAAACCCCTTTAACCAAGACCATAGTTAAATCCTTTTGGAGATGTTGGGTGGCATTTTGGTAGCACAATGCCATGTCTCCTTCAAGTTCTTCCCAATCAACTTCCTTGCTTTGTATTCTCTCAGGATTTGTATCCCTTCTGCAGGGATGCAGCTCTGACTGTGGAATGGGGATATACCTGATAGCCCTTTCCAGTGGAGGTGCTGTTCCTCATGTCTTGAGGTGCAGAAGTCTTTGTCTGATATTAGAGAAGTTACCTGATATAAGAAGAGGTTCAACTATCAACGGAAAAAACTTATTTGTACTTGAACAGGGACCCAAACCTAAAAGAGTTTAGCTCTAGCTGCTGAAGCTGCTTGGGAAACAACCTGGAAAAAAATAAGTTTCCTGGTAAGAAATGAGCATAAAGAAAAAGAGAGGGAGAGATACTCCATTTCTGGAGTGGCTGACTGGCCTCAATATGAGGACAGCAGGTCTATGGTAAATTCATGGCCCTACTGACCTGGTGTCTTCCCACACCATGTTATTGGTCTCTTGGGTGAAGAAGAGGCATTGATCTCTCATATCACAAGCCAGTAGCAGCTTAAGTCTCTGAACAGCTTTTTCTTGACAACTGATAAACTCTGGGAATACACAAATGATCTTGCCTTTGGTATGTTTTAAAAATTATAGGGTTAGCACAGCAGCAATTGAGATTGTAAGAGAGCTGCAATCATAGAGCAAGGTAAATATTTTGTAAGAGTGTTCTTAACACACAAGAAGAATGTATAAGTCCCCTTGTTAAATTGGGTAACTGTTGTGCTCATGGTCAGGTTCACCACTAGCAGATTGAATTTCACTTCTTGAAGGAGGCAGAAACAAGTAGAAAATTCTTTCCTCAGTCTCTAAATAATCACATTAATTGCAAACCATGTAGAAAAATGGAGTAGTCTAGATTAGCATTTTTTTTATGCTGCTGTAGAAGATCTGGAGTCTTGAACATTGAAAACTGAAAATATTCAGGACAGATTTGCTATTTTAACGTCCTCCATTTAGGATGGGAACTTAAAACACTTGAAACCAAAACCAACAACCAAAAAGAAAACAAAAAAAAACCCCAAACCAAAAAAAAAACCCAAAAAAAAACCCAACAAAACCCACCAAAACCCAAAACCAACACCGCAAACAAAAACCAAAAAAAACCACCCAAACCAGGAAGATTAATTTTCCAGAGGCAGACAGGTGCTATGCAGTTTGACTGATTTCCACCAGAGATTTATAAACAGCTTACCTCTAAGGCAAATTGCACTTTGGACTGCAACACTGAAAGGAATCATAGAAGTACACTCATTAACCCGATTAGGGAATTTTAAAGGTACCGGCTAAACCTCTGCTATAATTCATAGAATTTTTAAATAAATAAACAAAGCAAAAATAATGAAACATCTCCATTCCACACTGCTAGATTCTGCCATAGCAGAAACCCTAGAGGAACCTTCTGGGGCCTAAGTGCTGCCTAAAATTATCTAGCAGGAGGGTGCAGACGAGATGGAGCCAGAATCTTCTCAGATGCACACAACAAAAGGGCAAGGGTCCAGAAACAAGGGCTGCAACATGGGACATCTTGATAAGACATCAGGCAAAAATGTGTTCTTCATGAGGGTGGTCAAGCACTTGGCTGGGAACTCAGAGAGGCTGTGGGATTTCCATCCCCGGAGATATTTGAATAGACACTGCCCTGAGAAATCCGGCACGGTTTGACTTTGCTTTCAAGTGGTTGGTTCAGTGGACCTCCAGAATTTCTTCTCTACTTGAATTATTATGCACACATAAGTATGCATAAGACTTATTTTCTTAAGGAATATTCTTAGAACTAAATGGTACTTCCACAGAAATAATCAGATGAATAGTTTGCCCACATTGCATATTCTTTATTTTATCACAGAAACATGAACAGCTCAGATCTTTCTGGGAATCTTTATGTAAATTAAAGTTTGCTTTGCAAGTAAAGAGTATGGGTATAAAGGCTTCTGGCGTAGAAATGGCACAAACATATAAGTCTTAGGAAAAAGGACTTTAAAAGCATAAGATGGCGTTTTTCTTTAAGTTGGCATTTTTCTTACACTTATTTGGAGTCCTGAGATGAAGAATTTCTGCCAGGTGTGACCAGCTTAAACACTGGGCTTTCAGAAATGAAGTGTGATGCCGCTGAAAGGGTCATGACTATGGTTATGTTTACCTCCTACAAAATAAAGGTTCTGTAATACACAAAAAAAGAAAAAAAAAATATTAAACTGCCAAGGAAACATCCATATTTCTCCCTGTGTTGAAACTTTCTACAGAATTTGGGTTGTGAAAAAGTCCCACAACCTAACAGCAATCTGCTTGAAGAAAAGCTGTAGGTGCATTGCATATACTTTAGTTATAGACAGCAATTCTGACTGTCAAGAAGGAAAAAAAGTAAGGGGTACCAAATCTCTTACAAGAACAAGCACAACAATCAGAATACTTGGGTTAGAATCAAGCTTCACGCAGCAAATGCTAATCACCTGAATGTGAAGATTCAGATGATTAATTCAAGTCATCTCCTAATGCTCAAGGAAAGAAAAGCTGAAAAAAAGGCCGAAACATTCTGGATTCATTTCCTGGTAGGCTTTGTCTCAATAGGGAAGAAATATGCTCAAAACACTGTGAAGGTCACTGAAATCTTCTGCCTTAGCTGTCGCAAGCAGCATGAAGCTGTACTGTCCACCCCTGTAATACAAATATATTTTGATAGAAGGTTCTCCATCCAGCAAGCCAAAACTGAGATGTTTTTACACAGAGTTCACAACGATGTTCCTGAAAACTTTGGGAAGACAATTTGACACCTAAAAGCCTGGGGAAAACTCACGAGAAGGTAAGAAAGGTAAAAAAGAAAGTTCAAAGTTAAGTTTTGTATTTTGTCTTTGAAAATGCTTCCATTATGATTGAATTTGAGAGAAACACCTTTGGGCAGGCAACAAGACCTCCAGGAGTTATTTTTTTTTTTTCTTTTTTTCTTTTTTTAATTAGCATGGCCTGGGATGGAGCCTGATTCAAAGTGCATAAACACTATTTCAGCCTCAGGTTTGACTCTGGGACTGCTGCTTTCTCATTTAAATGCTACTGGTTGTGCTTGATAGCCTTCCTATCCCCTGTGCAGAGGCTGCCTCACTGAGCTGCTTTCTAATTTACTACCTGGGTTATCCTCCCAGCACAAGGTTGTAGGACATTCTGGCAATGCTGGGATGCATTTCCACGAGAAACCTTCACAATACATCAAAGGTGCTGGCAATAGTCACTTCTCTAGGAGTACTTATCGTTGGAAAAAACACACAGCTGGAAGGAACACGAGTTGATTTTTTTTGTTCTGTAGAACTTGAGAGGCAGTTTTGCATGAGTTTGTGTCGATATGGTATTTCACTCATAGTCTAGAATGTTAATACATTACTTAGAGGAAAGATTTATAATATCTTCTTCCTTTTAGACTTAGGGAAACAGACAAGCTGTGAAAGTCTATTCACTAAATCAGAACACTTTCTCATGGAAAGGGTTTATTTTGTTATTAAGATTACTTTCTCATCTTTTTGAAATCTAGCAAAGCTGTATATATATTTATTATTATTATATTTATTATTTTGTGAACCTCTGCTTTTTAAAAAAACTATTTCTTAGCTCTGACTTCACCACCATGGATGAGCATGGTTCCTTCAGTACACACAATCTAATACATGCTAATTGCAGTGATCTTTCCAATCTCAACAGCTGAACAAGCCCCCACCCTGCCCCAAAATTCTCCATAGGTGTGGCAGTGACAGTCAGTAACAAATGTGACTAATCCAATTCTATTACCAAAGAGTTCTATTTGCCATTCTGCTCTGATTTGGTACAAGAAAGATAATAAATGTGGGCAGTACTGTTCAGTTACTGCGGGGTGTTTTACCCTTTGCACTCTAGGACACTTCCACAGAATTAGATAGATATTCCTGATTTAAATGTCATCAGGAAACATAAATTTTTAATGGTGTAGCTATCTATTTTTTTTCATCGAATGTTTTCAGTGTGGAAAGATATTAGGTCACTCAAGGTCCATCCATAATTGTATGATTTTCACAGCTCTATTTAAAACTGTAAAGTGTTGTTTTTCTTAATCACTTAAAATGATTTTAAGTATGCTTAATCTGTAAAATTAAAATATCTCAAAAAATGTAAAAAAAAATATACTTTCTAGGTATATTTTTATAGGAGAGGTAGACAAGTGCAAACCATGTGCCCATGTGGAGAACAGGGACAGTAGTATGAGGGTTGCTAGTGTAGAACAGCCCAAATCTGTTGGCTCAGAGCTGCTCCCAGTTGGGCTGTCATACTGCCAGATCACTTCGGTGTTGCATTTAAGCTGCTGGATAAGGCCAGCCTGGCCAACAGCACTGCAGCAGCAGTTTCCCGAGATCATTCTCAGCACGGCATCTCAGGAATAGCAACAGTCATTACAGCATATTGCAGAGGCTGTGTTCAGGAGTCCCTGACACCTTATTTGTGTAAACTTAATCCTCCTCCTCTCCCCCCACTGAAAGATTGCAAAGTTACCTCTGAATTACTTGATATGTCTATTTTCTAAAATGTGTGATTGCATTTGCAGAGACTGCTTCAGAAATTTGACAGTACCCATTATTATTTTCCTATTATGTATTCAGTGATGGGATGCTCTGTGATATTTGCTTGAAAATCAGAATGAGCAATAGCATAAGCAAATGCTTTTCAGGAGATAAAGCAACTCCTACATTTGGATGAAAGGATAGGGACATCAGACTGTGACTTCAAGAGTCTCTCAGAACACCTGGAGCCAAATACATGCAACAGGATAGTCCTACAAAAGCTCTCAACATGTTGGTCTCCTCAGCTCTTTGCTGGAGGTGGTAAACCCAGTCTTTGTAAAGAGCATTAGCTCCATGGATAAGGAGCCCAAGTTATTAGAGTTGTGCTTCCTTGAGCTAGGCTGTGCTGTCCTGTTTAATACTGGAGCTACATGGGCTAAAATGCACGGAGAGAGGGAATGCTACTACGTGAGGGGAGGACAGTCAAAGACATATGTTTAATATAATTTGTGATGGGTTTGACAGGCACATAGTTCCTCCTGAGAGCTGTAACACTTCAGTGTCACTGCTGTGCTAATGCTGCATGACACAGGGAGCAGGGCTTATGGAGCCCTGGTCATGTCAACATTTGGACCAGTCGTTGGGGTTCCCAACTGGCAGGGGAGACATTGGGGTTTGCAAGAACTTTGGATGTAAAGAACAAAACCTTTGTGTCCTGCTCAACAGGTGAGGACTCAACTCTACACAGCAGGAAACAAAAAGTACCTCTGCTCTGCTGCGAGGTAGGAAATTATGGTGGGAACGCAGTCCCACTGAGAAAGGAACAGCAACTGGAGTTTTGAGCACTCCAATCTTTATTCTCCTGAATAAAAGCAGGACATCTCCTTTCTCAGCAGAACTCTTAAAATAAAGACGATGATCCCTACCCAATCTTTCTGAGGACAAGCACGTGTTCCTACACTTGTGGAAGTTTATGGGCTGTTGAGTGCCTGAGGAGATGCTTCCTCTAGCCCTGACAAAGTCTCAAAAACCTTATTGAAAATCAGGCCAAACCTAATCTGAGATTCCAGCTTTTCTCCAGGCAGGTTTCTGGTTTGTACTTTCTCAGGTTTGCACAGTTAAGAAGGTCCTCAAGCGGAGGAAGGCAACAGGTGCTCAGATGACTTCTCTTTTTGGACTGCTGTATTTGGCAGGTGCAGTTGATGCTCACTTAGAGCCCTTTTACACATGGATTAAGCACATATGGAGGAGATTGTAAAGGGATGTATCAAACTCTCCTTTGGCCTGGGAGGTTAGAATTAATATCAATTAATTAATATCAATTTGCACATCTGTTCTGAATTAAGTGCTGAAACAGCCAGCAGAATTCCTTGTTGTTTAAGACAGTATCCTACCTGGATACCTCATAGAAAGGCACCCAGGAAGAAAGATGGTCTGGGTTTTCAGGGACAATTTGCCATAAAACAGCAGCAAGTCCTAAATATCTGTGGGAATAAGGCAGTGCCTTGCCACAGGAAGCACCAGCTCATCTTGCGTGCTGACTGGCTCACGGATACAGTGGGTACCCCCAGTCCTGCCCCAAAAGCTGCAATTCTGTATGCTAAGAGTCACTTTAGTTAGCTCACATGGCCCCAAATCAGACTTCATTAACAAAGATTTGGTAAGCAGCTGGCACTTCTGTAGTAATGACTACCAGAAGAGAATCTGCATTCCTCTAAGTGGAGGAAATGCTCCATTTTTAGATAAAATAAATCAACCAAACACCCCCCCCCCCCCC